>JAPZDT010000007.1:12459690-12471398 GCA_029814675.1 Acanthurus coeruleus | reverse complement strand
ATTCGCAAAGCGCTGCTATATAAACAGTCTAGCATCTGGGGGACGGAAAATTTCACCACAGGAACGCAGCCAGTCATTCTGTTATTAATATTTCATAGAGCTGAGAGGAACGGCGGGAGGGGTGAGGGGGCCGCAGAGGAGTGAGTGGAGAGAGGAAAAGTGGAGAGCTTTAAGTGCTTATACTGAAAGAATGCAAAAGTGGAACGGAAAGTTTGCAAAGAAATTACTGGCGACAGCTACTCTCAAAAGGCAAAAATATGTTCGCTGGACCTTTTTTTGATATAAAGAATTGAAAAGTTGAAAAATAAGTTTGCAGAATAATCCCCATGACTATCCCAAAAGACAAAAGAACTAAATCGAACATTTCTTGTGGACAACCCATTTTGATCCCAGCACCGTTTTTTAAATGAACACCAACTGTGCTTTCTGAGCCAGAGACATGCAGGATTAATCCCACTTTGTTGGTCTTGTCCTCTCATTCCAGCTGCCTAATAAACCTGTCAAAACAGCCCGAGTGAGAAAGACACCCCCTCTTTATTTTTTTTAAAGATAGAAAATGAAAACAGAGGTGTAGACTGTCTGAGTTGGGTATCAAAAAGAAATAGCCAAGCACTCTCTCCAGTAAAAGGCGAGGAGTCTACAAGAGGGCCCACTGTACTTTATAAAAAGCAGCCTTCATTCCTCAAGCTCTTACCTTTGATTATTGATGGAGGCAGGTTGTCCAGGTGCAGGCCAGACTTGTAGAGGAGGAGGATGTGTTCAAAGGCCTCCAAGGTTTGATTGATGTCGGCTTTCAGCTCCCCTGGACACACACAATACATCAAATCTTGCAAAAGATCTGACTGACTACGGGCATAAAATCATATTCATCCAGTAGGGATGATTTGTTTTTCCCCTCAGTATTCCGTCCAGTCTAATCCCAGTCGTGTGATCTCAGTAGGGAACAAATTATATTCATTACAGTGTTACATGTCATGAAGCATCTTGTCGAGCTTATTAAAATAGGCACTTAGAGCAAGGCATGTCATTACATGAACACACCGATGGAATTATTTGCTTCTGATCTGCAATAGTTGTGTTCGAGTCAAGTCAAGACGTCTCTCATCCTTACCTGTTGTGTTCATGATGTGGTTTACCAGGTGTGTGAGCCCGGGCGGGGCCTGGTGAGGTAGCAGGTAGGTGAAAAAGTACCTGAGGCCAAGCAAAGATAACTCATTGAGACAGACAGACAAGCCTCATCACATAGTTCCCACAGTACATGATTGCCCTTACACTGGTGTTAAAACAAACACAATGTATAAAGCTGTCAGAAACATGAATGCTTTTTAAAGACTCTTTTCTTTCCACTGAAACTACCAATTTAATCATCACACCTCCTCCATCAAACCACAAATTTCCAGCTGCATGTTTTTACAATGAACAACATTTAAGGTGCCACTTGGACCTATATTTAAGCAGTCGAACAAGTAGCTGCTGCTCCATCCATCCATCCATCACACATCTATCATGTAGTAAAACTGTCACTTTTTCTTACCTATAGGCGTTGTAAATGTTTCTCTTCTCACTCATTCCTTCACACACTCCCTGGGCTGAGCACGGCAGAGTGAAATTTCTGTGTGGAAACTGGAGGGTGCAATCTGAATCGGTCTGACAGGGGGTCTTCTCAGCGCTGGCGTCATCCAGGTCAGTGAGCTTCAGCTCGCCTGACACGGTGACAAACTGCCGGGGCTGGAAGTCCAGCAGAGCTACGGAGCCAAGAGGAGACTGGGAAAGGAAGTGGAGAAGCCTGACCAGATCCAGACACACCTGAAAGAGGAGCCGACGTGGCAGAACAAGATGAGCTGGATTGAGGACTACTTTTTTAAGTGAACAGAAATGTAGTCATAGAGAAATATTCTGTCCTTAAACTCTAAAAACTTTGTTGTTGAGCTGAAACTAATAGACAATTTTACAACCAAAAAAGAATTCTTTTTTTTTAACAATTTATTAACTGTTTAAGTCATTTTAAAGCAAAATTGCCAAACAACAATAGTTCCAGACAAACAATCTTTTAACATTTTTTTTCCTGTTTTGTGCTTTTTCAAATGTAATATTTTTAAGTTTTCTAATGGTGATTGTACAAAATAAAGCATTTAATATATATGTCAAATTGGGTTCTGGTAGCTTTGAATTAAAGGTTTGACTTAGATAGCTGTTTCTTCACTTAATCATTACTGTCCTAAAAAAAAATGAACAACCTAAATACCTTTAAAATTTTCCCAATAAAAAAAAAAAATTATTTTTAAACAGCTTGTTTTGTCCTAAAGACAAGATTTTGCTTAAAAAAAAACAACAATTATTATTTAATTATCAAAACTGTTGCCAATTTTCTGCTGATTGAGTAATAAGTCGACTAAGTGATCATTTCAGCCCAAGATTAATTCAGCCCACTTAAAATAAATAAAAGGTGACTCTCAAAAGTCGGGTTTAGTTTTTATGTTTTTTTTGTGGATTATATGACTCCTTCCTACTTTTTGCTAAATAAAAATATTTTAAATATTTTTGGGAATGACTCAAAAAATCCCGATTGTCAAACAAAAAATTGTCTTGTTTTTTCCTGAAAAAGTGTTGACGCAACTAAAAAACAGCGAAATATAAAAACCTGCAGGCTGGCAAAAGCAGTTATTTGCTTGCAAGACGTCTCACCGACCACATTTGCAAACCATTTCCTGAGACTGTTTTTATAGTATTCCTTAAATCCTACAATAAAAACAGAAAGAGCAAATAAGTAGGCTACTAAAGGAGAAATAAAGGCATTAGCCACGCACTGACAGAGCATGAAATGATCCTGTCACACTACAAACATAGCTGCAGTGTTAGGTAATGCTCCCAGTGTCCTGGACGTCACTTGGTGGGATCGAAGCGCTGTAATAACAGGGCCGGGTGAAACCAAACACCCCTGGATTACTGTTGCCTGCGCAGATGCAACGTAGCTGAAAGGGGCCGAGCAGCTCGAGGGGGGTATTATGAACGGCTATTTGGGTGATGCAGCAAAATGAGGCCCATAGTTGAGACGATACACTGCAGACTGTCATGTTACTTTTGCTAATCCAGAAACAAAGCGAGCATGCCCTGGCATATTTTTTTCCTCCACCCATTCATTCTTTCCCTTTCAAACACATCCATGCATGAACAGAAACACACACACAAACTTACTTAGTTCACTTTTAGGGAAACTGGAATTTTGGAGACCTGGAGAGTACTTACTTTAACCATGACCATTGACACAAAAGTCAACTATTTTCCAATTAAAGACACAAAGGCACAGCTTTTGTCCCAAGCTGCACCAGCCGTCTGCAATTAACTGGTCTGGAGTCCAAAATGTGTCCCCAAAAAGGTAACCGCAAGCCACTCGGACGCAAACACACAAACTTGGATCCCATGAGTGTAAATTTGGCCTGTGTTGACTCTTACTGTGAGCATACCTGTGATGGGGGTTGACTAAAGCTGTGTGTGTTCCTGTGTGTGTGTGTGTGAGGGATGAGATGAAATTCCTAGCCTGCAGTGGATTAACTCCAGGACCCATCTCCATTCCACCCACAGCCTGCTCAAACACACCAAGGGACAGATGTCGGACCCCAAGAGTTTCAAATGTCCGCCTCCCTCATCCTTGAACCTTCATCCCTCCTGCCAAGGGGACCACACTCACACACACATACGAAGTGCAACATGTGCGAGGGAGACTTTCATCCTCGCAGTGTGCAGCGCAGCGTAAAGGATAAATGACAGAGTGTGCATATCGACAGCTTGAAGTGGGAGCAGGCATGCTTACCCTGAATCTGTCCTCCCAGGGACTCTGGAGCAGCTGGATCATCTGGAGAGGATTCCCCTGCTCTAAAATGACTGTGACTCTGCCTTCCCCTCCTCCTTTTCCTCCTGCATCTCCTGCACAGTGACCTTTTAGCTGCAGAGTGGAGAGTAACTGTGGTTAGTCACAGTGGTTAAAAGGGAAGATAAATATGCTACTGTTTGTTTATACATTTTAACTGCAGAAACAGGCGAAAGCTACAAGCCAAAGTGTCTAACTGTGAATAAAGAGGTAAATAAGAGGACACAATGTTCTGCCAGCGTTGCTCCCTGCAGCTCATACTTGTGACAGTAAAATCACATTAGCCCGCAGGGGAATGTGCTGTGTACACTTGTGAAATGGATTGATTTAGCTGCTGGATGCACAGCACCGTCACACCACCGTTGGATGTGTGAAACAAACTAACTGGTTTAGTTCAAACTAGATCTAAATTGGGTTGTAATGGTTTGAGTGAATAAGCGCTGGGGGTTTCAGATGCAACCAGGGATAGGAGAGAGGACAGAGGCACATTGTCTGCCTCTGCCAAACTGGACCCAAAGGTCAGAAGAGGGTCAGTGAATTTAATTTAATTACATGGGAAGGTCCTGCAGAGCCAGTGAGGCCTTTTCATCCGGCTCAGTGTGTGTGAGACAAAGGAAAATGTGAGCTGTGGTACATGGATTATGGAAAATCTTAATAATACTCTAGCAGTAGTTCAAGGGCCCAAAAGTGAACTTCTAATGCCCTACTTTCAATAACTTTTTTGTGTATAATGTTGCTGTGACCTTTTGACATTAACCTTGAGTTGTTCAATGTATTAAAAGTTTTTTAAAAAGTCTTCGACAGTGTGTGCACAAGGTAAAGACAGAAAGCACTTTACCCTGATGACGTTTGGATGCTGCAGCCTCTGCAACAGAACTATTTCTTTCTTCAATTTGTAAGAAACAAGCTCGCGGCAGCCTTGCGGGTCTTTAAAATCCTCCACGCACTTCTCCATGTCAATCCCGTGCTCGTTGACGAGTTTTAACGCCACATGCTGACCTCCAGCCAGATTCACTTTGACAACCAGCTTGGTGTATCCGGACCCGAGGACCTCCACCGCCTGCATGTCCACCAGAGAATCACAATCCAGTTCATCCAAATGCGCTTTCCTGGAGCCATGCGTGATCTCGTTCCATAGACTGAAATCCAAAGGCGAATCATGTGCTCGATCATCTGGGTAAGAATGTCGACTCTTTCCCGAAAGTCCGCTTTCATCATCATCAGGTAAAAGCAGCGGAATAATTTCTCTGCGCCTCTCGTTCAGTTTGTATATTAACGCCCCGCGGAGCGCCGCAAACTCCCCCTCATCAGCAGCAAGAGTTGCATTGGAAAAGTGAGATATTCTCGCTCCAAACTGCTGCACGCTGCTAATCAAGAGTGACACCAGAATCGAAAGAACCACAAAAGCCAAGAGGGCAGCCGCGCGTAAAGAGTTGCCCATCTCGGGCATTTTACTCCGGTGGCACGGCTACTGCTGCTGGGAGAAAGACGCACGGCCGCGGGCTCACTCGGACGACCGCTCGCTCTAAGTGAAAGCACTTCTGACTTTTGTGTAGGAGAAGGGATCAGCTCCTTGTTTCCACCTCCCCGGGAACTCCCTCTAGAGGTGTGTCCTGTCCGCTCGTAACTTTACACCCGCTGAACAACTTTGCAGGAGAGCTCGACCTCATGTTGTCACTCAATCCGCGTGTCAAAGCGCTTTCCGCAGCTGATTTTACGACAGCAATCAGCTGCGTCGGTCCAAATAAACGGAAATGCAGCGGCCGAATATTAAACTCAATGTTCTATTAGGTAGAAAAGCACAATAAAGAAAAAAAAAAGTCTGTTAATTGTTAACGTTTGGACGTAAATTTTGGTTAGACTTCAAAAGAACCTTTATGTATTTCAATTAGATTTTTTTTTTTAAATTTAGGGAAGTTATGGTATTATAAAAAAAAATTAAAGCGATTTTTGTGTTACATATATATATTTATATATTGCAGTATATATTGCACCTTCACACAATCTATCCAACAGGTGGCAGCAAAACACCCTTTTCTTTTCATGCATAAGCAACCAATTACAGAAAGTGATCTATTGTAATAACAATTTCAAAGGAACATTTGAAAAAACACATAACTCTGCTCTTTGTTTCCACACAGTTTTCTATTGTGTATACCCTGTTATATCTCTATTCATCCATCTGTGTTTGCTTCACAGCTCTTTGGGCAGCGCTGAAGCTGTAATGAAGTGTTTCCCTTCGCATCACGACTCACTGTACAGAGATCTGCCACAGGAAATTACCATGGCTGTCACCTCCATGCCAGCCAGAAGCCAAACCCCCTCTCCACAGCCTCTCATTATATGTGTATCTGGTATACAGTTTGTGCTTGTCAGACTTTGGGTACGTGTTGGGTGTTTTTTCTGGTGGGTGCATGTGTGCAACAGGCTGAGCAGTGTAAGTTAATCAGTGTCTGAAGTCAGCAAGGCAATAGCCATGTCAGCTGCAACACAGGCTGCTCAGAAAACTCCATGCCAACCACCAACACAGCAGGCCTTTGTTTAGTCTGAGGACAGTATAGCACAAAAAACACTTGAGCATGAGGATCATAAAGAACATCTATAGTCCACGCTCAGAACTTTCAGCGGCATCCTTTGAATATGAACTGATAAAGCTTTTAAACCACATTTAACAGCTCTGAATCAGTCAGGTGGGAAACTTAAAAAACACATTTTGCTATTAACGTATCGCTTTTGAACATCATGACTCATTGAAACACCAGTGGATTTAAATTAGGTTTCATTATTGAGATGAAAATAAAGATATCCCCCTCCGCTGTCTCTGTTTCTCATTTAAAACCTTTATACAAGACTTTTATCTCTCCAACAAAACTTTCTCACACCCTCCTTTTTCTTGTTCTTGGCCTTTCTTCCAATAAATCATTTTCCTTTTTCTTTTTCCAAGGTGGCCCCCTCAGACACAAGGGCCCAGCACCATGATTCATATTTATAACCAGAGCCAGACCAGCGGTCGCCTCATTAGCAGCCAGTCACACAGGTCTGCTGTATCACAGCTTCTCCTTTCTTTTGGCTTTGCTTGCTCGCACTTCTCTTCACCCAAGGTCATATTCTGTTCCCTTTTCTTTCTTTTTTCTTCTTTTCTTCTCACATCTTGCCTTCTTGGGAAAAGTAACATAACTTTATTGGCCTCTTCAAATCAATATCTGATGTAATACTTAAAAAAAAGTTTATAGTCAGTATAAAACTTGTTAGGAACTCACTTTTGATCTTTTCACACAATCCACATGCATCAGCTCAAAGCTTGAAAATCTTTATGTGAGTCTGTTTATCTGCAAGGCAAAGTGCATTTGTTACAGAGGATTTTAAGAAAATACAGCTCAGAGATTTTATTTTTCCCTCTGTTTACAATTGCACCGGACAACATCTTAAAGGGAAATATTATAAATAGGCCTACTTCTTTATGTACTAGTGTAGTCTTCAAATGCAAGATAAGATTTGATGCTGTACTGAACGATAGCTATTACTGTTATAAACATTATTAACTGCTTAAAACTGACTAATGATTAATGACCAGTTATAGTCCTTTTCAAGAACTATTTTTGGGTTTGTGTAAAATTGCTTTTGTTCTCAGTATAAATGCAGCAACAATGTCGATAAATTTTAATGTTTATCTCAATTTCTAGTATGCAAACTAGTCTGCAGCCTTATTAAGTCATTTTTAAGGTTTTAGTCAATCAAGTCTGTAGTTTTACAAGTTAATAGCTGTCCAGCTGCTTAAAGGAATTTTTTAAAATCTTGCAACCCGTAAGTTCTTCATACTCATGGATTGTAACTGATATGTAAAGAATTAGTCAGCAGACTTGTAGCCCTCGGGTCCTAATTAATATTTAGATGCGTTTTCCACTTAAAAAAGCGTACAGAAACACCCTTTCTAGAAATCAAAGTATTTATTTTGCTTTTGTTTACTTAGGCTTAATGTTTCAAATATTGATAATCTCCACCTCCTCTTTATTGATTGGTACAGATTTAAATAAAGAACATTGTGGCTAATGTTCACCAGATTTCACCTCATCAGTCCTGACAGGAGTAATATGTAACGCATTCACAACAGGACTCAGCATGGTGATCAACAGCTGGATTTCCCAATTAAGTGATCGTTTTAATTGAACAAACCATCACTGTCTGTGCGCCTCCATAACGTCCATTAAACAGCAGCTGTAACTGCTGTCCGAGCCAATTAACCAGGCACTGATGCATACTATCCGTCACTTTGTGCTCCAGCACCGCGGCCGGTTGGACAGCGACCAGGCAGCGTCCTCAGCATCACCGCGGCTCCGCCAATCAGAGCGCAGCTCGGGGCAGATTAACCCCAACAGCTCCGGTGCTGCTCTGTAGTAGCAGCCTCCGAAACAAGCCCGTACCTCTGGTCCTCGTGGACTCAGTCTGGGCAGATGGAGGTTGTTTGGTTAACCCAATTGAAAAACAACAGGATATCATAATTACCTTCTTGCAGATTCAGTCTTAGAGCCGAACCAGCAGGGAGATGGATGCCTGCTCGATAATAGGAGAAAGCACGGATGCGATAGTGATGGATGAATCTCCAACAGATGAAAGGGAAATTCAGGAGGCTTGCCAGAGGTGGGTTGTTTTTTGTTGTCTGTGGATTTCTCTAGTGCTCAGTGTGTAACTTGATTACCATTGAAAAATAAATGGGATTTCCAGTAAAAGACGTGATTATGTTTTTTTTACCCTCCCGTGGTCGATGTGAGTGTTGTTCAGTCCAGCTGTGTTTACGCTGTGGACAATAGGATTATGTACTAAATATGATTTCTGCCGCTGTTATTTTTCATTAAACTGTTATAACTGTCATTTAAACACAATTACAGAATTAATCCCTGACTGTAAAGCATTGCGTGTGGTGCTGGTGAAACCAAGAGATGGTCACATGCTGCTGTCAACTTATACTTTAAAGTATTTATGTTCATAGTCACAGGGTCAAATGTCATTAGTTAATCCAGCAGCTCACACTGTATGTGTTTAGTAAGATGATAAATAAGAGCTTCAGTGCTTTCTTTCAGCATTATGTATGCCATCTTTTAATCTCTTTTTTTTTTCCTATAACAGAAATGCTGCATGAAGTCGCAGACACACACACACACACACACACACACACGCAGAGTCGTAATTAAGCTTGTTGACCTAGTGCCGTCCACACTGCCATCCTGCTCTGGTCAGATGGGCTCTGTGGGTCACTGATGTCACCCTGTCACTCACTCTGCTGCATATGAAAATGGCCAAGAGGCTTCAAACATGACAGCACGGCTGGAAACAGCTGAGGCCTGCTGTCCTTTAGCTAAACGGCAGGCCACATTTTTATCTCTCTTTTTGGTTCCCCTCACTATACCTTGAGGACAGACCCTGGTGGTCTTTCCTGGTAAACACTCCCAACGAAACCAGCTCTCTTTTTAGGAAGGTCAGCAGTTTGCCTTCTTTTGGTCTAACTAGGTGGTCAAACAGTGCGGCCAACGACAGGCATCTTTCACTTCCTGGCAACATAAAAGTTGCTCCTATTAAGGGTGTTTGAGGTGTCTGACGGTGAGCGGCATCCAGAGAGCTGATGAAAGAGGCTTGCTGTAGAGAAAAAAGAGAGAGAGAGAGACAGAGGAGAGTGTAGCAAGAGCTGGCAGTCATTAGCTTGTTAGGTATTTCTTGATTCATCCTGCTGGAGTCTTTTGACCACCCTTAAGCACCTTAAACATTGTTCTTACAGCTCAGATTAATGCTCAAGGAGGAGGTCATAAAAAATGATGCACAGTTTGTACAACCATTAAAACTGGCTCCACCTTGACCAGCTATAACAGTAAAATGCTACTTGCACATTAACGCATCTGTAGCATTATCTAATATTGCAATATAACACTGTGTAACACCCATAGGAACAATTTTGCCTTGGATGATTATTTTCACTTTTGATACTATCTGATAATGCTAATGCACCTCTACTTCAGTTACACTCTCCAGGCTGGACTTGTAATAGATTTTCTTTTTCTTCTTTTTTTTGCATGATATTGCCACAAGCAAAGGATCTAAATACTACACCCACCACTGCAGACACTAAAGCTAAAGCATTTTAATATGCAACAACAGCCCATAAATAAAATCTTATCTTTGTGAGCATTTAGACTCTGATTAAACAGCCTTTTGTGAAGTTTTTATTCATTTTTATATATTTTTTTAAATCATTTTAAGTGAATTATAAAGCTTCATACTGGTGTTTCTAATATTTGTCTACCCTCACTGATAAGTCATGGTTGTTACTAGGCAGAATTATTTGAATAAACTGTCAGCTGAATGCAGCCTGTTCTGATGTTTCTCGGATTCATGACGTCAATCTGACATCAGTGCATAATGCAGATGTCCACTTCTTTTCCCGGCACGGTGACACCTTCTGGGGTGTATTTTGGTGACACCTTCCTGGATGTATTTTTGTATTCATCCAATGAAATATTGATGAGCCCAACAAATTGCTCTCTTCCTGTGTGTATGTTCCCAATGAAAAACCATAAAGAGGGGTAACAGGCTCAAATACTACTAATTATCTTGAACCCTGTGGTGAGGAGGCTGCCAAGCACAGGATACACAGCGCCCACTAATAACTTAGCATATATTTTAACCTGCATGGATGGATGGAGTTTAATATGCTACAGCAATAGATGCAGTGTTAAATTAGTTGACAGCGTGTTGACTCCAGATTCTTTTTATGAGCATCGCCTAAACGGAATAAACTAAAGGACAAACATTTGCTATGTGGCAAAGAGCTGCTAAGTACACTGTGGGCTATTTATTATTTAGATCATATTACAGTTTTTATTGCAATACAAACACATAATACTGAGCTTCCATTCCTCAGAGCTTCACTATTAATCAGCTCCATGATCCCTCTGCTGTATACCACCAATTTAACTGGCTACTCATCATCTGTGTGCCTTATTATGGGATGCAAATAAAACTGTGTTAGGTCATGTAGGCTCTGTTGACTTACTCCGTTACCATGGTGACAACTTAAGACAGGAAGTGCGGTTGCATCCAGCCGACTGTGGAAAAACAAGCATGTGGTAGACTAAACAGACCTCATTGCCCCTTCAGTGAGACACAGCTAGAGGATTATGCAGGATTCCAGTTTGGTCTGATAGTTTATTTAAATATCATAAATTGTGAAAAAGGTTGAATGAAAAAACAAATGATTCTATATGACTTAAAAGCAAGAAAATGATCAGATTAATTTTTACAATATACCCAAATTTAAAGTTGGAAAAAACATCTTTTGCCATGTATATACAGTATACGATACATTCCTTATGAGCTTATTCATATACGCTCCCTTGAAACTTTATAATGTTTACACAGTGTTAAGTATTCAAACCCAAGACCCTGTGTTTTTATGGCTGCAATACGCCATCAGATGGAAAAAGGTGATGGTGTGAAGCAGCCATGGAATCCAGATCACCCTCCCTTTTGAAGTCTTCAGGGTCCCTATTTGAATTTGAGTTTTTTATTACGTTTGGATGCACAGCATAGTTCACTGACATTTAAGGGTGCCATGAGGAATATTCTTACAGGCCTGTAAACAAGTAACAGGACATAGCTTGTGTTACAAGGGGTAGCAGTATACAAGAGTTAGTATGACTTACGATGTATTTTAAATCCATATGTTTACACTTGGCATTTATAAGAGCATTAAAGAACACATCATACATCAATAACTAAAATTATTACAAAAAACAGTAATACACTTATGACTATCATGTGTAATGTTTACCATGTTCACAACCTTAGTGTT
>JAPZDT010000007.1:9529390-9540229 GCA_029814675.1 Acanthurus coeruleus | reverse complement strand
TATGATGACTGCCAGATAAAAATAAACAGACCAAATTAAAGTTGGCAAAAAAATGAAAAAAAATCACCAACTCCTCAAAGTAACCAAGTTTCTCAATGTCAACAGATTCTTGTTGTTTATAAACTGCAGTCAGGTCACTTTTCCAGATAAAGCTCCAGCAGAATGTCAGTAGCTGGTTTGTTTTGGGAAACTAATGCTTTGCCACAATTCTAAAGAATTCCATGTGTATGTATGGGATCTCCCTCTACACCCAATGGGACTGTAAGCAGGAACTGAATACGCAAATGCATGCTACCATATAGAGAATAGCGTGTGTTAAGGTTAAACACTGTTCAGCAGTTTGGTGGGAAAGTATTCAGATCCCAGAAATTCAGAGGTCAGATGTGTTCTCTGTGGAACAGGGGACAACTCATAAACAAATTAAGTAACATTTGTGAGTGTTCATTGTCAAAAATGTTGTACTTGTCAAAAAAAAAAGAAGTACAGTGAAAAGTTCAGTGTCCCCTTCTAAATATAAAAATTAGAAGTAAAAAGTATTTAATTAAGTGCAATACTTGAGTTAATTTGCTTTAGATAACTTCCACCGTACAACAGCTGGTTGGATCCTGGTAATTAAGTGACTAGGATCACACACAACAGCATATGCATCAGCTCAGGCCCCCTTTGTTGTATCTGTAGTAATTTCTACCATGCAATGATCTATCCTCTCCACTTTTTTGGATCTAAGAGGTGTGGACTGCAGTAGTCTCCAGTTTCGCTGTTTGGACTGTGGAGAAAACCGTAGACAGATTCTCTAACTTGACCACACGAGGGCACTGCAAGCTTTCTTCTTCAGGTACTTGTTCCAGAGGCACAAGAGGATGCCAAACTCATCCATAAACAAGCCACGCTGGGTTTCTTGATCTCTATCTTCATATAGGTCTGTTGTTTTCAGCAGATCATGCAGTTAATCCAAAGTAGCTCCATGTTGCTGAAGGGTGCTGGAAAGTGGGACTGCAGTTATTTTTCCATTTTCTCACCTTCACAGTAAGCTTTGTCTCCTAAAAGACTGAAATGCTTCTTAGGGTGATGCTGCAGCCCAGAGCCTGCGTCTGGGCCATTAGGGTCAGAGTTCGGTACCTGGTTATAGATGCCACAAGAAACAGCACACTGGATCTTTTACACTATTCAGTGAAAAGGCTCAGAGAAAGATTATGAAAGCACCAGAGAAAAGTAGGAGGAGAAAACAGTCAGAAAGCTCAACTACAATTTAGTCAGTTTTAAGATCAACTGTATTATCTGTTCATTTTATTTTTAATGGTTAAATCAAATGGAAAACAAAGCATCACGGGAGAGCTGGGTGAAAAGGTTCCTGAACAGCCGATCTGTTCAAGGCTGAGAGTTTTATCTAATAAAACAGAGAAATTTTAGTGACCATCGAGACATCTTCCTGTTTTTGCCGACAAAATAGGGCACTTCAAGCCACAATGTAATATTTTCCCCACCTTAACCAAGGGATTTTTATGCCTAAACTTCACCAGACCTTAAAAACATGTTAACAAGATTAAATTGCAGTCCAGTCACCAGAGTAAAATGTTAGCATTGCATGTATGCATTGTTGCAGTTGGGTAGATAACATACAATAGTTAAAATTGCTGTAAATAAAATCAAATTTAAGTTTTTTCTCACTTGATTTTAATTAATTGTTTAAGTTGAATAGAAAAAAAAGTTTGCATTTTTTTGCTGCATTATTGCATTAAAGGACAGTTTTTACACTGAAAGGCTATTTAGTCCTTTTAGCACAACGTCTGATCTTTTTAGTTAGACTTCAATAATATGTGCACCTGGTCCTCAGCAACATGTACACTTAGCCATTACAAACGGAGTAATCAGTCATTAAAACAGGCACTATGAAAATAATTTGACACGCTGATATGTCCCTTTATCAGACAATAATCAGCATCACCTTTGCCTGCCTTCATGTCTTTATTGACACACCAAACATAAAGACGAGAAGTCTCACAAAGGGTCAGTGCCCAAATTAAATCTGCCGTGTGGTCTGCTAACACCGGCAGTTTGTTCTTTCATAGCCTGTCACCCAGTAAATGACACACAGTAGTCAGGGACGACCGGAGGGGGCAACTTCCTGTTTCATTCAGCTGACTGTTTAAGCAGTGCAAGACAACTGAATGAATCCTCTCCACATCAGTTTTAAAGTTTTGATTTTTTAATTACAATGAGTTTCATGGTCAGCATTTGGAGCAGAACTACAGCTGAATAAAATGTAAGTAGATCTTTTTTATGAGTTGAAATGAGTTCATGCTTTTCCTGGTAAAGTGTTTGATGAGTTAATGTGTGCCTAAGGTTGA
Organism: Acanthurus coeruleus; assembly: GCA_029814675.1. Taxonomy (NCBI): domain Eukaryota; kingdom Metazoa; phylum Chordata; class Actinopteri; order Acanthuriformes; family Acanthuridae; genus Acanthurus; species Acanthurus coeruleus. Next base: position 9,537,881 of record JAPZDT010000007.1, on the reverse strand, counting down.
CACTTGGAGCCTTTTTGTAGCCCGTATTTTGTTGTCATGTGGCAATGCATTTGGCAGCGGGATGTGTTGTGAAATTAACTTGTTGTGTAGTTAAAGAAAGTGCAACGTCAGACATTTGAGAGTGCATGGTAGTAAATTTAAGTAGAGCACTCTGAGTAGTTGACAGTAGAAAATTGCATAAAAATTTTGCAAAATATGATATTGAACGATCACATGATTGACTTAGCGAGTTTTAAGCCAATTTTCCAAATTTGCAACACAAGTTAAAAGTTAATAACCTCTATGCCATAAAGGTTGAACTCTAAGCCAGGCTGCAGAAGGCATTATGTAGCAGTTTTCACAGGCTGAACACTTCTCTATGACCAGTAAACTGAACCTAATGTGTTGAATCTGTGGAGTGCCGCTCTCATTTAAAGTATTTATATGCTTTTTTTTTTCCTTCCCTGTTTCCTTCCTCAGGTATGATCATATGAATACCACATGTTTTATGGAAAACCTCACCTTCGAAAGCACAAAATGTTACTTTGTCCACAGCGCAACTGAGAGGAGGCCGTTTGTGTTTTTCTACCTGGTTCTCATCGTCACTGCCATCCCGTCCAACATCTTCTCCCTCTTCGTGTCGTGGCAGCACATTAGACAGAAGAACGAGCTGGGTGTGTATCTGTTCAATCTGGCTCTGAGTGACCTGTCCATCACTCTCGGCTTGTCTCTGTGGTTGAACTTTCAGTGGAGAGGAGATTGGGTCCATGGAGGCTACGCTTGTCTGATATCTGTCAACTTTCTCTTCACTAACTTTTACACCAGTGACGCCTTCCTCTGCTGCATCGCTCTTGACCGTTATCTTGCAGTGGTTCACCCGTTAAAGTACACTTTCATGAGAAATGTTGGCACTGCAGCAGCGGTAAGCCTTGCAGTTTGGGTATTGGTGGCGTGTTTCAATGCTGTCACCATCACCTGGGAGGACACATACTATGAGAGCAAGAAGCTTTCATTGTGCTTTAATATCTTCTTCCCACTTTCAAAGAACTCGTTCCGGGTTGTTATAGCCCGGTTTGTCCTGGGCTTTGTTTTTCCTGTTCTCCTGGTGTTGTTTTCTACCTGGAGGATCTGCAAGGAGGTGAAATCCAACCAGGCAACGGAGGAACAGGAACGAAAAAGGATTTCTAAGCTACTGATAGCCATTCTGTTCTGCCTATTGATCTGCTTAGGACCTATCCACATCATGATGCTTCTCCAAACAATAGTGGAAGACTGCAAGGAAGGTGCATGGCTCCTCTATCCATTAAAAATTTCCATAGCTCTCTCAAGTCTTAACTGCCTTACAGATCCTTTCTTTTACTGCTTCATTACTAAAACAGGGAAAGCTAATGTCAATCAGGTTGTCCTCTTCTTCCAAGTAAAGAAGAGAAGCAAAAATGAAGGTGTGGTGTAGCTGAAACAAAGAACAGAACTAAAAAAATGAAACAATCCTGTGTTAAACACACACTTACTGACACTGCTTCAGTTGTGAGACAGCTTTCAAATTGCTAACACTATCAGCTGCTATGGGATAAAGCTGGCGGTGCTCAAACATCCTGTCAACATAAGCACTGTTTGAAATAAACCTGCATCAAATTAAAAGCCAAAACACATTTGAAGCGCTGTCATAAAAAAAAAAACCAGACCCTTGAGCCATATTCGTTAATCAGAAGCCTGAAAAAAGCTATTAGGCTAACTGCAAGTAGAGGTCAATTAGTTAGTGAAAAACCTGCAACATTGGAGGCAGGGACTGGGAGTGTTGTATTATGCAGTGAACTCCATGTTAATATGTCCTGCTAGCAAGGTTAGCACCACCATTGAATTGCCTAATGTAAACAAAGAAGATAAAGGTGCACAGTTTGCTATCATGACCTCAAAACTCTGTTTTCTTAGTCTAGATGTTGATACTGCAGAGAGTTTTCCAAAAGAGAAGTTTTCAGTGACATAAATATCTGTTTGTGTGGCTAAAAGGCCAAAAAATATAGCAAAAGCTACATAAAAAATACCCATGATACATATATTTATCACAAGTTTTAAGCCATTATTCATCCATCCAGTCAGCAACTTAACGGTTATGGTTCACCTTAATCACATCATACACTTTCTTATCAGCACCAAACAGCCGATAGACACAGTTTAGGACTTATTTGATGAATAGCAGGAGACGGATAAAGATCATAAAAACTCAAAAAAAAAAAAATCTTATATAGCAAACCACACTAATAAACTAATAGAAAAATGTGGCAGATACTCTTGCACTAATTAACTTCAAAGTTAATAAACCCTAATTGCAGTTCAGTGCATTATGTTTGAACTGACAGTTTTATGTTGCTTGGACTGCACATCTATGCTTTTAAGGTGCGTCGTAACATTTGCAAATACCTGTTATCAGCTGGAAGTCACGCGTAACAGCTGTTCCAAGAAGGACTATTTGTCAAACTTTACAGTTATTCTCTTATGCGAAACCGTCTCTAAACAGGAAATAAAGAAGATAAAGGGATTTTCATGCAAATGTAATGTCATGAGTTATTTGAATATGTTGTGAGTAGCTGACACATTTGACTCTGTGGTTTCACTTCAGCTTTTTATCTGGTGTTACTTTTATTACGGTCAAACAAATGAAGATCATGGGAATTGAGGGGTAGGGTGCATTTGTACTATATTATCAAATACGACCTCTTCTTGTCCTGAAGTATCATTATCACTACCAAGTTATGATCTAAAAGGCTGTGAAAATAAAAGGTCTCAAGAATCGTTTCAGTACAATATGTGTTTGACTTTGTTGTTTTTTTTGTGAGGAAAGTGTTCTTGAATTATTGCAAAGTGCTCATGAAGTCAACATTTAGCCTTTTCTGTGTTCTCAAGAAAAATAAAAAAAATTATAAACCAGAGATTTCTGAGTCTGATGATTAGAAATAATACATCTAATCATGTTTTCAGTGTTTAAAAAATATTTCATAAAGTTCTCTTTCTATAGGTTGTGTCTTGGCATATGTTTACAAAAATTTCAATTTAAATGCTGGTGTAGAAAACTGAAATATGGACATCTGAAGCTCTCTAGTGGACAGTTGTTGAACTGCAGCAAGCTTTCTTCAATGTTTATACTTGAAATATTTGACCATATTTAATCTCTTCTGTGTTGCTTATCACAAGTTTTTTTTTAATTTCCATAAATTGTTTTATATCCCAGAAATTATAACTAGTGCATAGATATCAGGTATGCCATAAACATTGTCCTCTGTTATCTTTATTTTAACATGATACATTGACCAGGATCTATGTGCATGACACGGTATCAGTACACAGATAAACACATGTCCCTACAGTTTATACACACATGCATGAATGGTCATACAAAGATAAACATGCACACAGAGGCCTGGACTCAAGAACTTAAAAAAACATGAGATTACCCTTGTAAGGACCAACTTTATGTCTTCACACTGAAGAGTGCGAGGAGAGTCCCCATAATTTAACTTGTATTTTGTTATTTGATTTTCATCTTTTTTTTTCCCTTGTGATGTAAGAACAATATGATGAACTCAGATGAGGGCAAACCTGCAAGATTTTGCATCTTTTTGCACGTTTTCTCTCAGGCATTTAAAATGGGTGACGCCTCTCATTTTTGCCGTCATGGCTTGGAAAGACATGTGCTCTTCCATGTGAGTCCTTGTCCTGCCTATTTCTTCCCTCCATCCATCCATGTCAAATAATATGCTTCACCTAACACCGAATAACCTGCATCAGCAGAACTATGGAGGCTATTATACCTATCTAAACAGCCATCTTCTCACCTTTTACCTTCTACTGTCCTTGATTCTGAAAAAGACAGCCTTCTTAGTATGTAAAGTATCTGTATATCTGGAGATGGAGGTAAGTAAAGATCAATAGGTTTCATCAGTCAGGTCCAACCTCCACCTGGATGTGTGCAGAGTTTCACCGGCGGCACGTGTGTGGGAGTCCGCCTTCACTCAGGCATGTTAAATGAATGAGTCTGTAATCTACGCTGGTGATCTAATTGAATGCATACACATGTAAAAGAGACATGATCCTCGCTGGAATCAAAAAAAAAAAAAAGGTGAGTCAGTGTGTTCAAAGTCAAAGTGTTGGTTAAGGACAAAACTTCACTGGAAAGAGACAGATCGTGAATCAGGATGCACAGCTTCAGTCTGGCCAATCCCAGCTACGGCAGCTGTGAGCGGCGCTGGGTGTTGGCAGGCAGGCTGAGGGGAGTAGTCAGGATTTTGTACACATACTGTACACGTGCTGCAGAGAAAATCTGAGCTAAATAACACACGTGCTAAAAAAGGAAGCAGATGGACAAATATAGTAGTGTGGTGATGTGCAGTAACAACATTACATAAGCTATTTGTAATGTAAACTAAGAATAGAATCACTGTAGTTTGACTTAGTTTACTGTTCAAATTTGCTCAAAGTATTAACCGGATTTGCTGCAGTGAAACTGCCTGTGACAGTAATGTTTTTTTCCTCATTGAGTCATTAGACTGAAAATGTTCCTCCTGCTGTTCTTTTTTCTTCCTTTTTTGTCTATAAATTATTCATCTGTTAATCTAAAACCATCAAAAAATGTGCTTTCCCCAGAACATTGCTTCTCAGCTATCTCCCAATCTATTATCCAAATTTCCACTTGTTTCTTTCCCATTTGTCTGACTCAACCACAAAAACACTTATCTTTAGTCACTAGAGAGCAGAGAAGCAAAAAGCACTGAAGACCTCTTTGTTTCACTGTGATTTCTATCAAAGAATCTGAATGGATTATTAGTTTGTGTGACATAATGTCTTTTAAAAAAGAAAAGGGAATATAGGCACATTCAGCTCCAAGAGAAATGAATTGCAATTAAATGGGCCATGCTACTTTTAAAAAAATGAACTAAATTACACCTTATTTATTCAACATACATCTATTACATTGAGAAAAGTTTAATGAAGAATCCCAATATATGATGAACATGCTGAATGTACCGATGTGCCCACAACATGTTTATTTTTAATAGTGTCTATTTACTCCTGTGTGAAAATACACTCCGTTTTCCTTTTTAAAGAGTCGGGATTTGAGCCAATTATGAAGAAATTCCCTCAAGGCATTCCTGAGATATCCCATTCACAGGAGTGGGACAGACGGACAACCTGAAAACATAAAGCCTCCAGCCGAGCTGTCGCCACTGCAGAGGCGTAATAACAGGCTCATAAAGAGACACGTCTCTGTAATGATGTCCTCCTTTGTTGCACCATTTTAGGGGCGTTAGAAGATGGGATGTTTTTTTTTTAATCTTGGACATTTTGAGAACAATTTGAGCATATCCAGCATATCCAGATGTTATAATGACTGACGGTCACACTGAGCTCCAGAGACTGATGGTGTGCCCATTGGTGCTTTTAATCTGCATCAGTGTGAATAAAAGTAGAATGATCGTCTGCTTACAGCTGATACGATAAGGTATTTTCATCAGACGTTTCTTTTCTTTATTTTTTGATAATGAACAGTTATGGCAGAAGGACACAAAAAAATGAATGGAAAAGGAAGAGAGAAAGGAGGAATGACCTAAAAAACAGAGCCCATGCTAGACTCAAGGTGGAGATGTTGTAATTACAGCTTCAGGCCCCGAGGCTGTTAGCATGGCCCAACAAGTGCTGTCTTTAACATAACAGTTTTACTGTAGCTGTCAACCCATTTCAATCCAAAATCAGTCTTAAGTTCAAGCTGGACCTCCTGGTCGGAGCTGAAGCCCACTGTGATACATCAGTGTCACATCATGTACTCAGTTTGTCAGCATCTCTTGACAGGTTTCGATGACATCATATTACACCTCTCTCTCCATTTCAGTTTCACATTCGTCTCCTGTTGATGTGAAGCATGCTGCGCTCCTCTGGGTGACTGTCTGACACTCCCTTCAACCTTTCCTCCTCATCATCCTCTCCCTGTCGCTCTTAGCAGTTTCACACTTCTCCCTTTATCACAGCAGCTCGTAGTTCTGACAACAACCTCTCAAAATCGTCAATGTGAGGAAGTTATTATCACTAAAAAAGGGGGCATCAACTCTCGTCATGATGAAGGAGGAATGTATGAGTTTATTATGAGTTTATTATTTACTTATTATGTATCAAAGCATATGTTTTTTATCTCAACTTGCGACTGACTGCAGATGTTAAACAATAGTAAAAAAAATTGTTGTCTTCTTTGACATGTTATTGTTTTTCTTTAAATATCAATCTCTTTGCTACTGTTTTTATTTTTGGGACTTTTTAGACTCATGAAATGTCACTTTAAAAAACGATAAACAGCCAGTTTTTATTGTGATTTTAAAAAAATGGCAATCTTCTGAATGTTTCAAAGGGTTTAAAGATTCAACAGAAAGCTGAACGATCTTTAAACTGTCAAACTTTTGGAAAAAGTTTGGTCAGTGGTCACTCTGACCGATATAAGCCTTTGCCTACACAAACACGAGGGAGCCGAGTCTTATTTCTGTGTGAGAAAACCAGCAAAATTGGCTGTAACATGTAAATTTTATGCATAACTAAAGGCAAACAAACATAGGGGCCGAGTTAGCACACACAGTCATCCTATAGGTGATAAACGACCATTTAAAAAATGTTAAAAGGAAAGTGAAAGTGGACAGAACTAACTATTTACAACAGGAGGGGGTTTTTCTGTTGTACCTGTGGCCACCTTTACTGCATTTGCCCTGAATTAACATCCCCTTTACACATAACAAAGCTTAGGATGTGTGCTTATGGATGCTGGACCCTCTCTTGAGGTTAGACACACAAGCCTTTGTTCTCCTTTGTGCAAACATAAAAACAATTCTTCTTTTTTTTTTTGATGGATTCATGATCCTGCAGCATCCCTCAGGTTAAATTGCACCGCACTCTTAATGGGAGGAAGAGCTGTAAAGCTTCAACACTCCAGTTAATGTTTCTTTAACTGCCAATATGCCGAAAATAAGAGATGCCTTTTGGCTTCAGAGAAGTTTTCAGACTCACTCTGGCAGAGTGTCATAATTCAGATGAAGGCCAGATGGATGAAAATACTTTGCCGAAGTATCACATTAATGGATGCTTCCCTTGAAACTGTTGCATACAAACCCCAGTCTTGCAAAAACATCCCATTTGATTTGCATGTGCAAATTTGATTGAATCTGCACCTAAAACTGCTAAAGAAACATATGTAGTCCAAAATAACTTTAAAGCTTTTGATTACACAAGAAAGTTTATACAGAGGCAATGAATAAAAGTGTATGCTCAATATGACAATGCTGCTTACTTATAGAGCATCATAAGGATGGTTAGGAGCTATAAATATGATAAATCACAAGTGTGTTCCTCAGCCAACAAGGTCAAACTCTTCATTCTCATCTTTCATTGTGACCAGTTATTAAAGGAGGCCTGTGGGGGCAATCATTTGTGACTAGCCACTCATCATAGTTTCCTCTCTCTTCCCTACAGGTTATAGAGCAAGAGAGATGATAGAGGTTCTTAAATAGTTTTGATTTGTTTCCAGGGAAGGCAAAGATTGAAGGAAGATGACATGACAGTAAACAGAAAGTAAGGGACGCAAACAGAGGGCTGTAAATCTGCTCTCTACTCTTTCCTCTTGGCTGTGGCTCCATAAACTGATCACAGCATTGCAGCTTCAATGATGTCTCATTTCCTAAGAAGCATATTAAGGAAAGGGGAGAAGATATAATTAATTTTGATATTTTATTATGGAAATGTTGCATATTGTAAATTTTAACAGAAAAAAAGTATACTTCTGTCACATTATGACATCATGTGATCATGTATAAGATTATATATGTCACCTGTAATGCAAACTGTTCATCCGCTCTTTTCTTTTTTTGCCTCCTCTGCTTGCCTCTCACGTGGGGGGAGAGTAAGACACAAGAGGAGGAGGAGAGGAAAGGAATCAAGGATTTTAAAGAGAAATGAGAGGAGGAGAGATAAAGAGTGATGGCTAATGCACCTGCCTGGTGAGAACAAGATCATTAGGCAGAGAGAGCAGCAGATGTGGATTCAGTTTGCAAGGTGAACACATGCAAAGAGAGTCCGAGTGATGTCAAGAGGGTCATGGTTTCATGTGCAATTGTGTTACTTTACACTTACTTTTGTTGTGTTATAATAATGTGTCAATCCATCTGCTAAAGGCTGCACATGCAAAATCCCCATTGATACATAAAACCACCTTCAGGTGCACATGCACGCAAGTTATTAGGATTTTTTTCTTGCAGATGCAACTTTACACCCACTTCAGTCTCTCATCTGAATCATAAGAAACATTCCATCACATGTTGCAATGTGTACATATATATATATATATGTAAGTAAACATATAGAGCTAGCAGAGTGTGAGGATCTTTACCACAGAGCAGAGGTATGCAGCAGAGGTTCGACATGTGCAGCTGCATCACATGCTGATACACCAGTTAATTAATACACCTGTGCCATCCAGTGCAAC
>JAPZDT010000007.1:8613287-8626128 GCA_029814675.1 Acanthurus coeruleus | reverse complement strand
AGCATGGTTTAGCTGACAGAAACCAACTACGCCACTACTACACTTTCCAGCTGGTGATCATGCACATGCAGATGTTGCTCCCCAGGCTAGGATTCAGGAAAGAGAGGACACAGGCACTCCTCCTCTTCATGTGGGCTATCCTTCATCAGCTCCCTCAGGAGCTACTGCAGCATGACTCTAAATGCACAGCTAGCATGGGAAAGAGCTCGCAAGGTGATTAAAGGGCCGCATGCGTGTTCTTGGTAATCTCCCGCACTGAAAACTAATTTCATTCATTTGTAATCCTTTTGTGGATGCAGATTTCTCCTTCACAATGTTTCAGTACAACAAAGCATTGTAATAACAAGGTTTATTTAACTGTGACATGTGAATTAGCTCAATAATTAAGCTTCCAAGAGCCCATTAATTGAGCCTCCATGGTACCTTTGAATGGTTCCCCATGAAACAGCTCTGGCACAGACTGATGTGTGCCTGAAAAGCTTGTGAAGGGTAGCATCCACTCCTGAAGATGCTTCTGGGAACAAATGAGGATGATTTACTGCTATTCTCTCACACATTTGGACCTCATTTTGAAATCCATTGGTGGTGATGGTGGGCAGCAAAGCTAGATGCAGCTAGTTTTGTCTCATTTTTTTAAAAACAATTGAAATTGTGGTCACATGTCTGTTGCACTTGTAATTTCCCATGCCTGTTCTCCTAATAATACAATTTAATAATGTCTTTATATCAGAGAGAGAAAATATCTGATATCTTTTTGTTCAAAAATATTGCCACTTCTGTGTCACGGAAGAAACGACCTCACTACGACCCTGTTACTCCGCTTCGAGCAGTCTCATGGGCTCCTGAGGCCACATTCTGCAGGAGAAGAGTACAGAGAAAATCAAACAAAAATCAATGAGTACAATATCTACAACCCCCTACCCAATTACAAAAGCCCACCGTGCACAGTTTGTCACACTGATTCTAATTATTTGCCTGCCCTCTGTCCCAGGTCTTCTGTTTGTAAGACTCATAGAAGCTGACCTGGCTGTATAGTGAGGCTCTCTGTTGTTTTACTCACCTGGCAGTAACCATAAATAATGCGTACAGGCTCTACATGTGAAAGCACAAATAATGGTGGTGAGCTGAGTGGAGGAGATCCCATAAACTCAAGTCCCTTTACAGTTTTTAAGTGGGATAACATATTAATAATTGTAATTTTTGATTACAGTCAATGACAGGTTCAGTGAATAATGAATAGCTGTAGGTCCTTGCCACTGAGAAGCTGCATCTGCAGAATGTCTATGCATTTTTACCTAAGAAAATTACTTTTTTTCACCAAAAGTAACTAACTAACTAATCTTATGCTCAAATATTAAAAAACTACTCCTCAGGTCTTAGTATTACATAATAATACACAAATAAGTACATTATGCACAATTGCAAAGGGGTACTCTATGTGGCAACTCAGGTTCAGGTTCCCAACTTTATTAACTTCATAGTGCATGCATTTGTTTGACCTGAGATGCCCCAGTGTGATATCTAATGAATGTTGTATTTAACCTTCAAGCAAAATTAATGAGTGTGTTATAGGGTGTAAGTTATGGTTTTCCAAAACAATATATCTTTATAATGAAATCATCACATTGTAAAAGAGTACCCATGTTATTAACAACCTAAAGAGCTTCCATCTCATGAAGCAATAAAAACTGCAGATGGGGAGCGAACCCTCCTGCTGAATGCTAATCTGTTCAGAATGAATTAGCATTTAGCATCCCTTTATTCTTCACTCACTTGTCTGGCCATCATTGTTTGCCTGAAAAAGTCACATGCACCCCCCCACCCCTCCCCAGCTTTCTGTCTGTTTTAGCCTGCAGCTTTGTCACTGGCTGGTTACAGTTACAAGATGTTCTGTATGGTCAGTGTTTTTGAGTGCTATGAATCCCTGTAATCATGGGAGAGGCCCTCGCTGTACAATGAACGTTTGTTGTAATATGCACACACACACTCTCTCTTACACACACACATACACACACACACACACACAGATAGGCACACACATACACGTTATCCCCCACCCCATGGGTAATAGAGCTGATCATGTTCTGAACCCTCCTCTGCCTTTGCCACAGTTCTCACGAACATGCAAGCGGTGGCACACGCTTATGCACGCATACAGACACGCACACACACTATTTAGCTCATGCACATGCACCACACATTACCCTTTCTTCACACACACACTGGATCTAGTGTCATTACCGAGTAAAGGGGGTCAGTCAGAGGTCAAAGTCTAATGCTGTTAGGAAAAAGATCCTTGATTGCACGTACAGTGAGCCATGCAGGGGCCGAGATAATCACACAGATACAAACCCAGACGTGCTCACACACATAAACACAAACACTCACAGTGTACGATGCACATACACACACACGATGTTCCTGTTAATGTGCATCCTCACTGTGTAGTAATGCTTGGGTGTTCTCCAGTGGAACAGGCTCCAAATGATGACCAAAGACCTTCTTCGCTCTGCAGCACCAAGTAGAAATGTGGTGCTGTTGTTGTGGTTAAAAATTCAGTAATTTTATTAGTGTGATTCATCAACATTTAGCACATTTAAAATGACGTGTTAAAAGAATTGAATCATTACAGCTTGTTGCTGTTCTTGTTTAACCTTCTGGAGGGCAAAAAGCCTGTTAAAACTGAGATTTTTTTTTTTTAAGTTTTTTTCAAGATTTCTGTTGGGGAAGCTGCTCCAGAAACCTTTATATTGTCAGAAATAGAAGCCTTCTGGAACATTCATAAGAAAATGTCATTAATGTTGTGGTTATATCAAGATTAAGATCCAAATATATATATATATATGTTAAAGAAAACACAAGTACACCAGTGCTGACTGTAAGACTCTTAAACTGATGACTGTAAGACTGTAAGACTCTTAAACTGATGACAGTGATGTCAAAGAGCAGAAGGCCTGTCATCAGCGTCACTACAACCTGTGTGATCCCTCAAGAGGGGAGGCGTTACTAAGAGATGAGTCCCTTTTTAGAGGGATGTATTTAGTTCCTTGTGTGAGGAAGGATAAAGATGGACTGAGATCACTTGTAGACAGTTTCTGTAAGCAAACAGCCCTCTTGTTTTGGACATAGATTTTACCACTCCTGATCAAAGCGCTGTTATCAGCTCTTTGGTCTGCATGTGAACATGAGAGGAGTTTCAGATTTTTTTCCACTTGAAGTTAACACTTAAATAATAGCTCTTGCTTTTTGAAGAATAAATTGCCATCACTGCAGAGAAGTTGCTTTTAAAACTATTTTCCACCTTTTTTTTTGCTATAGATGTTAATATCATAATGCCATGTGTTTTCTGTTTTAGGTGAGTGCAAGACACTTATAATCTGCTGTCTGTGTTGTGGCACATTCTTCCTTACATTCCAGTTACAGTAAATAGCTAGCTTAACCCACGAGCCAAAATGATAAGCCTTAAAGAGACACTGGGTCTCTCGTGCTTACCCACATACACACACAGTGACACATTTATACACACCTTTCCTGTAGTGCTCTTTAAGTAAATACATGTAAAAGCCTCAAGTGTTTGTAGCACCATTCAGTGTGTAATTTCCCTGTGTTTTTATCTGTATCTTCCAGGAACAGGGTCACTCCATCGTTCTCTTGCAGCCGCCCAACACCACCTAACATTTCCTGGAAGAACGTGTCCATTGACTGCTCCCAACAAACATGGACTGTTTTCCCATGCTTTATTTTCTGTCGGTAAGTAAGTGGACCATGCTATTCAACTTGTGGCATGTGACACGTTGTTACATCTAGCATTTTCCCCTTTCCTCTCTGTCCACTGAGTCACGGGTTCATGTGGCATTCACCAGACTTGGACATAAATGTCCTTTTGGATGTTGGGCAGTGCACTTGTAAGAGGGAAAGCTTTTCAAGGGAAATGTGTGACACACAGCCCTTGGTTTGCCTCGTGGCTTGTCGGAGGAACTGTGGCTTCTTATCAAGTTAAGAATTTGACTCTGGGGCTGCTCCTTTTATTTGTCTAATCATGGTGGAGGAAGGAGGATACAAGGGAGGAGGGAACAAAGAGGAATGGATCTCAGATTCCATTCAAAAAAGTTGGGTTCTTGAACCAGTTGTTTACCTTTGGAGGATGTCACCGAAGATAAACTGCAAGTAGTCTATCAGATTGGGGCCTGCTTTAGTGTAAACAAGGCAGACTAGACTATATAACCAATTAGAGTCTACTCTTAGTGGGTTACAGGTCCATAAGAAGGCGAAGATTTGTAGAAAAGACACTTTCTTTGTGTTAGTAAAAATGGAGGCCTTCTATTCCTTTTACTGTCTTTTTTTCAATTTTCTTTCCCTCTGTTGTGCTCATTTTTTCCTAATGTGTTATCCCTCTGTGCCATGCTCTGCTGCCCTCAGAGACATCATGATTCCTGGTAATCGAATGCTGATGGTCATTTTAATATGCCAAGTCCTGCTGGGAGAGAGCAACCATGCTAGTCTGATACCTGAAGAAGGGAAAAAGAAAGTACCAGGCCTGCAGGGTCGTTCGGCCGCTCAGAGCCATGAACTGCTGCGGGACTTCGAGGCCACGCTGCTGCACATGTTCGGCCTCAAAAGGCGGCCGCGGCCCAGCCGCTCAGCCACTGTCCCTCGCTACCTGCTGGATCTCTACCGGCTACAGTCTGGGGAGGCTGAAGAGGCCGGAGCACACGACATTGCGTTTGAGTACCCAGAGAGGTCAGCCAGCCGAGCCAACACTGTGAGGGGCTTCCACCATGAAGGTAAGGGGCAAAAAATGGAGGAGCTCAAAAAATAAAGTGAAAATAATGTCATCAGCAGGAGGAGAGATGATAAATGGATCATGTCAGCACAGAAACATTACACCATACTCATGGTCATTCCTGCCAGGCATTCCAATAATTTTGGTAGTAATATATTTCATTAACATGGGCGAGGACTGTTAAGTATTAAAGGGAAAAAAATATTTCCTACATCAGTTGAAACATGATTGTAAGGCAGTTCCACCCATCTCAGCATAACCAAGGAATCTAAGGATGTGGTCACCAAACACTGTCTAGAGAGAGGCAAAAAATTTTGCTAGACAAGCTCTCAGGAGCCTCATTTGACAAAACTCTGCATGTTTGGTTAGCAGCTGAAGGAAAGGCATACCTTCATATTACTGACTTACACTTCTTACCCCACCCAGCAGAACATGGCTTAAAAAAGCCCAGTCTTGGCCTGGAATTGGAGTATGCTCCTCTCTCATGTCTCCAGTTTATATGGAGGGCTCTTTTAGAAGGACCTTCCTCAACATGCAATTATCTTTAATGCTACTCTGCAAGCTTCTAAATAAAGCCCCTTACTGCCAACAATGTGGGTGCTGAGAGCAGCCGCTGAAGCTCTCTGAAGAGATGGAAAACAGTTTCAGAAGCTAGTGCGATAGAGAGACTGGAACATTAGAAGGGTTTCTGTTTATTGTGACTTGGGTCTGCTTAGTGACAAGCACAGAGGTTTCAATTAGACTTGAAGGATCTCCAGAGTGACAGATCAAAAAAACTTGAGCTGAGGTTGGAAAGCCAGACTATAACATGTTGGATAAATGCTTAAAAACAATCCTTGGCGGAGAGACTGAGGTGATGTACCAGATTTAGCAAGTGAGGAAGCGATCTTGTAGCATGCCATGAAAACCAGGGAGCTGTAGGGCAACAGAACATGTCTGCCCTTAAGGGGGAGGAGTGAGAAAGAAGGGATGAGTCATCCTTAATGGGGCTCGTCAAACACACTGCTAGTGGTAGCATACGAAACACACACTTGCACAGCATTGTACCAAGACTGGTTAGGAGGAAAGCACACCACTGCAGGAGGAGAACCTACTGCCTGTGATGCAATGTGTATGTGCACATGCACGTTTTTGTATGTATGTATGGGTTTTCTACTGCTCTGCACAGGCATTTACCCTCCTTCTCTTTTGTTAAACTATGTTAATAATACGTTTTGAGGACTTCTGAGTGGGAGTGCTGGCTTTCATGGAAGCACCATTGTGCAATAGTGTGATTCAGCTGACTGATCTGTCCAAAACAGTAAAGTATAACAATCTGCAACAGATGGACAGTTAGGTAAGGAGACATGTTTACAGTTAGGTAAACCATGTTACCACTCAAGGCGAGGAGTATCCTGGCAAATAGCTTCCATCCTCTCTGCAGTTAATTTAAGTCTTTGAGCTCCAGGAGGCGCTGTAGAGTCCCTCTTACAACTACAAATGTAGTTAGAAAGTCCTTTATCCCAAGTAATATTAATATTGTTAATTCTGCAAAAGGATTATAACATTTAAGTCACAAACATTGACAATTTTTTTCATATGAATTTTTGATGTCATTATATGTGTAATGTGACCTCATCTGTGTGCTTTTTTTTCCAACTGCTTGTCTGTTTTGTATAATGTCCCCCCTTTTGTTTGGTGAGCCAAAGACAAATTTCGTGAGCGGTTGACAATTTAATTCAATAAAAAATATTTGTTTATTTAATTGGCTGCATCTAACAGTTCTAGTCATTTCAAATGATTATGTAAATTAAATGAGAAAGCAGACATAAGAGGGTATGTGCATGCACTATTTTAAATTTGAATGAGCTTAAGTGAGGATTTTAATACATTGCATTCCCTTGCAGATAAGTAAGATTCTGCTGAACTGTCTGAATCCTTAATGATTATTCATGATGAAAATGATAAACGTCTTAAGTGAACAAACTGCAGAGCTAATCAGAAACACAGCAGGTTTTAATAATGAGAACCACCTGGGCAAGATTAGAGCCTGGGTGTGAAATAACAGGGGTGGATTGAGCAGGAAAATAGTAGACACAACATTCCTTTCCCCAACAATGGTGATCTTGCCAGAAATCTGCAGACTGAGCGTGGAACAGGGAGCCTCCACTGTGTTTATACTGTAGCTGTGGTACGTTAATCACCACCCTCCTTGTAATGCGTGTTTCAGTAAAGTGCTCAGAGAAAGGTATTGAGAGAACGGCTGGATAATCCTTATAGATAGATAAGGAAGCATGAAAAATGTGTTTTTAAATATCTGAATACGCCCAAGACCTTAAAAGGTGTACATGCATGTTAGTAGGAATTAATTAACCCGGAAATACTGAAGCTTCATGTAAACTTTGAAACTCAATATTTTTCAATTTATAGATCCATATCTGAAGCTAAATTTTGAACATTCTTTCAACACTTTGCATTTGTTAAAGCTACAAATTCTGAACATTGAGGAATTTTGCAGCTAATCCAACATCCAACATTTCTAATTTTCAGAGCACATGGAGAGGGTGCATGAGTCGGAAGATGGAGAAACAATGCCCCTTCGCTTCCTGTTCAACCTCACCAGCATTCCAGAGGACGAGCTGCTCTCTTCTGCTGAACTAAGGCTCTACCGTCATCAGATTGATGA
This sequence comes from Acanthurus coeruleus, assembly GCA_029814675.1. Classification (NCBI taxonomy): domain Eukaryota; kingdom Metazoa; phylum Chordata; class Actinopteri; order Acanthuriformes; family Acanthuridae; genus Acanthurus; species Acanthurus coeruleus. Next base: position 8,618,680 of record JAPZDT010000007.1, on the reverse strand, counting down.
GGCCATCGCTGACAACCTCTCAAATGACCATGGGCTACACCGGATAAACGTGTATGAGGTGCTGAAGCCCCCACAGCAAGGGCAGCTTATCACGCAGCTCTTGGACACGCGGCTTGTGCGACACAACGCATCACGCTGGGAGAGCTTTGATGTGAGCCCAGCAGTGCTGCGCTGGACTCGAGAAGGCCTCCCAAATTATGGGCTGGCTGTGGAGGTTCTGCACCTCAACCAGACGCCACGCCATCAGGGCCAACACGTCCGCATCAGCCGCTCACTACACTGGGGGTCTGACGAGGACTGGGAACAGCTGCGCCCCCTCCTGGTTACCTTTGGCCATGATGGAAAGGGTCACCCGCTGACCCGCCGGACCAAGCGCAGCCCCAAGCAGCGGGGTCGTAAACGCAACCGCAACTGTCGGCGCCACGCACTGTATGTGGACTTCAGCGATGTAGGCTGGAATGACTGGATAGTGGCGCCCCCTGGTTACCAGGCGTATTACTGCCATGGGGAATGTCCCTTCCCTCTGGCTGATCATCTGAACTCAACCAACCATGCCATTGTTCAGACACTGGTGAACTCTGTGAACAACAACATTCCCAAGGCCTGCTGCGTGCCAACAGAGCTCAGCGCCATCTCCATGCTTTACCTAGACGAACATGACAAGGTGGTCCTAAAAAACTACCAGGAAATGGTAGTGGAGGGCTGCGGCTGCCGCTAACACAGAGACTAACTAAAACTCAGACATGGACTGGCAACTTGAAAAAGCAAACTGGACTCTGAAACAAATCAGAAGGTCTTTACTTCCAAAAATGCTCACTTGGTCCCTTATTTATAACTTTTATGTTGAGGTGTATGTTTGCCTCACTTTTTTTTTGTTTCTTTGACAATATGATCATATATTTTGACAAAATATATATATTTATATCTACATATTAAAAATAAATTGAGTTATTATTTTAAACATAAAAAAGCTGTACAACTTTTCATAATGTACATTAGATTGTATAAGGTTTTTTATTGAGAAAATAGTAAAAACAATCTAAAAAGTAAAATTTATCTACTGGTAATATTTATTGCTTTCATATGATATACATTTGAAAAAAACAAACAAAGTGAATTGCTGCCAATAACACCTTCAAGCAGATCACAAGAAGCACCCTGTGTATTTGCTTTAATTAGAGCACTGCGTGAATTTGTCACAACACTGATTTCTTTGAGGAATCAGTTAAACTAAATAGAAATGTACACTGACTTTAACCTTTTTACGTGATTTTAATAAGCCCCTTACAATAAAATCCATTTTTACCTTTTTGTAAAATATCTGTATTAACTATCTGATGTAAGAGGGTTGTAAAAATAAAAGTTGACAGTAATTATTTATTACTGTTTTAACATGAATTTTAATTTAAATTCTAGGCTGGATGCCCTTTCTTAATGTCTCCCAATCACCTTTTAGCTAATAGAAAGATAAAAGCAGAGAAATCTCTCTGATACTCTGTCCTTCCCAATAAAGATTGTTTGGTATATTATCTGGGATCTCAACAGCTTTGAATGATTCACACTAGTATAAAAGACAAATACTGGGAATTATCATCAAGGGCTTCTACATTTTCTCAATTTTTATCCTGTTTTCAATGACAGAAGCTGTTAAATAATTGGTGTGTCATTTCAAAGGGTTTGGGTTAGGGCCTTATTTTTCTCAAATTTCACTTTTATGTCAATTAGGCTAACATGTGGTGGTTGGACACTCTCTAATCCAATTGCAGACGGGGGGTTGTTGAGCCTTACTGTGGGAGAGTGATTCTATTGTTCTTGACGTCCCCACATTGGGGGCATGATTGTGGCCGATGCGTCCTGCCCTGATACAAGGCGGCTGGGGCTTCAGAAGAATCAAAGGTTAGACGCTCTGTCTCCTGCCTTTGTCCTCAGCGGCTCATGCCGACAGAGCAAAGACGCCTGTCTCCAACCTGTGCCCCATCACACAATAGGCTTCTACATCACTTATTTACAAGCTGACGGCTGGCCCAAATTATATGATAATGTTTAGAGAGAGCGACTCCTTTGAACTGCTGCGGGACGTTGACTCTGCTTTGTTTCGCATATGGTGTCCAGTACATCAGACAAGATGATGTATAGAGTACAAACATAACTCATTAAAAATTCTGACAGCATGGCTAGCAATTTAAATTTTTTAAAACACTTAAATGTATAGTTTTGATGCGTTACAACTGCACATTAAAGTTCACAAGATTTTGGTGTCAATCTTAGAAGAAAGATAACTATATTTAGGAGAAAGATAACTATGTTTCTTAATTTTGAAAAAGTTTATATTTTGACTTTTTTTTATTTGTACGGTGCGAAAGATGAAAAAGTTACAGCAGTAGGTGATCTCTTACATTGACAAGTTTTCTACTACTGGAGCATGTGCAGGCCCCCAGGCCCTCTAATGGCTGCTGGGCTTCTCTTTGATGCCTGTATATCAGCGTCAAAAAGGCAGACTGCTAAAGGAGGAGAAGACGGAGAAGAATTTCATTTTGAAGTGGCTGAAGGCAGAGGAGAAGGGGTAAAGGGTGGGAGGTATATTTGTGTGTGTGTGTGTGTGTGTGTGTGTATGGGAAGGGGGGTGTCTTTTCAGCAGCTTGACAGTGCAATTACAACATTTCAACTGATCTCCCCCTGAAGTTAAGATAACATCAGCCAGTTATGGTAATTGTCTTGCCTGTTCATTATCCCACTCCCTTCCAAAAAAGAGGGGATGCATGTTTATTAAAAGGCCCAAAGAGGGACGTTTATTTAAACTCAGCACACCCAGTGAGTCTGCCCTTTAGTTTACCGGCCAGCCATCTACGAGTCGATCCCTCAAAAGCTTGTGTTTGGAGGCGGTGAAGCTCAAACCTTTACCAGCATCATGTCCCAAATGCTTCATTGAGTGTCACCAGCCAGGAGATTCTTAGGAACTTCAGGAAATAAACAGATAAATGTGAGTGTGTGTGTGACTGAGCGTGTGTGCAAGGGGCAGTCGGGGGGTTGGGGTCAATTGCAGAATAAGCCCTTAAAAACAGATTGAGGGCTTTGTCATTCCTATGTGACGTGCCACTCAGTCTCCTGTAAGTGCTCGTTCTCACGCAATTACAGGTGAGTCATTATGCAGCAGGTCTATTGACACTGCTTGACTAATTGACTGGGTGAAGTCTTCAAAAAGCTTTTTACGTATATGGACGTTTCACCGTAAAAGCCCAGTGTTTATAGACAGTAAACTTCCCCGCAGGAACAAAGGAAGATTATCCTTGCCTGCATTACCTTGTATGAGCGGGTGAACTTCATTACACTATCATTGAAATTCTCCTTTCGTTTCTCCCGGAGTTACTAGATGATAGAGATCCAAATCTGTGTGTGTTTTACGTCTTTAATTTAGCCAACAGGTAAGTTACATGACACATAACAACATTAGAAACATCTTTACCAATGAACTTTAAAGTTTGTGAGTCAGTTAAGTTGAAACATTCCAAAGCAATTGGCATTTTGTGCAATTTATCATCCCCTCAGTTTCTGAGTGCAACAACACTGGCATAAATACACATCTGAGGTTTCTGTAATAACATTTTCGATATTAAAGTACATGCTAAGTAGAAAAAAAATTAAAACTTGATGGTATCATTAAAATGTGTCCTGAAAACTTGTCTTAAAATAAACACGTCCACTCAAACAGTTTGCGCAGGTGTTTCACCCAGCTCAGACAGCAGCATGTCAACCTAACGTAACCTGAACCAGAAACGATATGCTGCTAACACCTGGCTATAACATGCTACCAGCTAATCCCCTGTCAAAATGGCCTGACTTGGCTTATGATCAGCCAACAGCTTTGCTAACACAGTTGAACATCAAGCAAGTGCAATGACACAAGGACGTAACTTAGCAAACCAGCTGCTATTACTAAGTTGTCCAACATCCGGACAGGTGTCCACCTGTCCGTCTGTCTTGTAGTCTTTTTTTTTGTTGCTCCACCAATGACTGAATGCCAGTTCAACATTACTCCATTCCTGGGGTTTATATACTTTTTCTACGCACCCACTGCAACTCTTTGAAATCTACCATTTTATACACCCATCCACGGATTTATACTGACATCTTTTTTATTTAAATTGAGAAAACTTTATGAACATGAACAAATGCCTCCATGGAGTCTAAATGTAGCGCCTGGGCTAACATGCAACATCAACCTACCATTAAATCATTGTTTAATACCTCTGCAGAAGACAACAACATCAGCAACAACAACCTTAAGATATTAAAATGGTCCAGCACCTGTTGTGCCTCCAGCTAAATTGAAACCAAAAAAAGTGTGTGTTAGAAGAGTGTTCTTCTATTCATTTACTGCAGATCCTTGGGATATATCAACAGAAATGCAGAGTTCTGTTGCTTGCCAAGCACACAAGAAGTTTCAAAGAAAACTGTGTGTTGAGAATGTTCTGAGTGAGTGTTCCTGCTGCTCTTCAATTTTTCAAATATAATTTTTAAACACCACAAAGAAAATTCTGCTCTCCTTGATCATATTAAAGTCACGGCAGAACTTTTGACCAGCAGTGGAGATCCAAGAATCTCTGCAAGTAAGACCAAAACTATCAGCAGGGTTTGATACCACAAGAGGTATTAATGTTTTGTTTTTTTTTCTTTTTCAGTAATTTGGGTGAACTGACCCTTAAAGACAAACAACCAGCAATGATACTAAACCATACAATAACAAGTGTTTATGGACAATGTATCAAGGCCTGGGTGCATCATGCTGTGCTGTGGCACAGCCCCTTACTGGAAAGAGTTAGTGGATGCTCTCTTGTTCCGCTCTCTCAGTTCGGTAGAGAATAAGGAGGGCTTTTTGTGATGATAGCTAATGTCAGTGCGACTCGAGGTCACGGCCTCTTGTTTCACTCTCCCACTCATGCTTCCACACACATGCATATACACACATGCAGACTCTTTCTTATACGCTTTTTCAGGGTATATCATTTTTACACAAAGACATGAACACACACTGACACACAGATCTGAAACCTTAGACCCTTCCTGCTGTCCATCTGTAGGGGTTATCTGTGTGACACCTCCTCTCACCCCTGTCTGTGGCTCATCTCCACTCATCACACACACCTCGGCACTAGCACATGGTAGCCAGGACACTCCACGGTGCATTTAGAGGGACAAGGCTGTCATCGATGGAATAATTTGACCTCGGGGTCACAGGCACAAAACGCATACACAAAGATGCACAGTACATACAATGCAGGTAGTAGAGGGTAATAGTAGAGAATTTTACCCTTCAAGGTTCAGGCAAAGGTGAAAATCATTTCTTATACTCCTGTCACAATCCTTAGTGAAAAAATAATTAACTTTTCCATTTA
>JAPZDT010000007.1:8176697-8187092 GCA_029814675.1 Acanthurus coeruleus | reverse complement strand
GTAATGGAAAAAAATAACTCAAGAGGAGGATTGTGATTTGATCAAAAAAATATGTTCCCTGGTTTGTGTCATAGCATATTGCAAGGCAACATTTTACTATCAACAAAAACAAATATGTATGTATAAAACTATTAAATCTTCTTAAACTCTTGGCCTTTTGTTTGTTTGCTTATTTGGCAATGTCGTGCTGGTAAACTTAAGTAAATTACGTGTTTATGAGAACTTGTAAAGGACTTTTGGTTTAATTGTATGACATTTGGGACAGAAAGTACACTGGGACACTTAACTGCATGTTAGTGATGGGATATAACAAGCGTGTAAAACTGCCTGGTTGTCGCAGGGGAGGTCGACTGGCGCTGAACATCGAGTTACCTCAACTTCAAAAACAAACTTTCGGTGCCCGTCTGTTACAGTAATAGGGCGACAAGAAAACACTGCATCAAGCAACAAATAATTGAAATGTTTAACTTGAATTCACTTTTAAATTATGAAATAAACTGTAATACTTTGACACGGGCACAGTTGTTAAACGGGTGTCCCTATTGAGAATTCAACAACTGCATTCCATCTCTTTTCTTTCTCAACAACAAACAGGAAACACACGTACTATAAAAAATGATAGATTTCTTTGTTAGCCACTGAGATCTACCGACAGGTCCGCTTAGCCAATCATCTTAGAGAAGAAGGGCGGGACGTCCTGTAATGTGATGCAAATTCGACGGTCAAGCTTGTTAGTCCCACCTTTTTGTGTTTCCCGCACCGTCAATCAAAATAGAAAAAAATCGACCCGAATTCACCGATCAACACTAGCCCGCCTTTGATAAAATAATCATGTTTGGAGTTTAGTAGATCAGATAATCCTCCCGGTTACTACCATTCACGCTATGACTGGTACGTAAACATTTAGCGCATCGAAGCGTACAACTAATCGGTGAGTTTGTGCAACCTACAGCAAAGCAAGCTGCGTCTTTTTATCTTTTGCTCTACTGCTAACTAGCTAGATATGGTTAGCTAACTGGGCTAGCTGGCTAGCCACGGAGTTGACAAAGTAAACAGTCAATCTGGGCCGAAATTGCCTCAGAATCTCCGCTGCAAAGTTGAATTTCGCAGTCAGTTCCTTTTGGACTGGAGAGTGGGATGCTTTGCGGGCTTTTCTGGCAGGCAGGAGTTGAAGACTATAGAGTTTTGCTGAGTTTCCCCCTCTCTCCCTGCTAGCGCCAGAGCAGCCGCTGAAACAAGGAGAAATGGCGTCCGCGGACGTGGACAGCAGTCAAAGCGAGTTTCTGCAACCCGGCGGCGCAGCGGAAACACAGGTATCCGACATTTTCTAGCCCGTCTTTCTCGCTCGCTTTCGATTGCTGGTTGTGATTTTGAGAGCATGAAGTTCACACGTTTTAAAATTTTGATGGCATGGGGTGAAAGCCGTACACTTCCTGTGTTCCCCTCAATAACGGCCACCCACTTTACCCCTGTAAAACCCGCCCATAGTGGGTAGGACACTGAAGTCAGTCACTTGGGTCGGCTCGCTGAAAGATAGCCGGTGTACCTTGAGTAGGGAGGATGCCGGGGTGTGATAATATTGTAGGAATTGCTTCCATAATCGAACAGTAGCGTTCAATTGTGTTGTAATAGCCACCCATCCCCCACACCCTGCTCTCGACCGGTTCTGAGCTTGTTATCTCACTCTGTGTGTTGGTGGTCGTGCATTTAGCTCCTGGCTGTATTATCGTCCATCCTTTGCTTCAATAGGAACCCTTCATGATACCCCGCTACCTATGATTTACTCTGTTTTTGATGTATCAGCACTGTGTCTGAATATATATCTGAATTCCAGACAAGAGCCAGACTTGCATTCTTTCCCTTTTATCTAATCTGAAGCTGAAATGAAATTTCTTGTTGATGTGTGATCTGTACTTGTTTATCTGATTGTTAATTTAACTTTCAGACGACAGATATGTCAGCCATTCAGCTGACGGGTTCAGACAGATGGGAAGTGTTAACTCCTGTCTCAACTGGGAAGGATGACAAGGGAGTCGTACACATTCCAAACTCTGGGATTGTCACATCTAATGGGCAGTATGTGCTTCCTATCGGGAGTCTTCCCAGCCAGCCCATTTATGTTACAGCGTCTGGTAATGAGGCAGCAGCTAATGGAGTGTCAGGAATTCAGTATCAGGTAAACAGAGACAAAAGAAGGTTTAAGTTACAATAGGTGTTCTGTTAAGGTGATGATCTTTCATAAAAATATTGCACCTTCTTCCAGGTCATCCCCCAAATCCAAAATGCAGATGGGACACTTGCGGGGTTCCCAACACAGGGATTAGATGATGGCACGGGGCAGATCCAGCTCCTTCAAGATGGCAGTCAGGGCAGCATCGGAATCAGCTGTACCACGACGACGTCCACAGACCTCCTGACGCAGGCAGGGCAAATACAGTCAATCCAAAGCGTCCCGCTGGCTGGAGGGTCGGCATACACCGGCACAGTACCTGTAGGGCTGCCTGGCAACATAACGTTTGTCCCCATAAACAGTTTGGATTTAGAGTCTCTAGGGCTAACCGGAGCACAGACGGTCCCAATCGCAACAGGGGTAACGCCTGAAGGTCAGCTGATCATGAGTGGTCAGACGTTGGAGAGTCAGGGTCAGGACGCTGGCACCAAACAGTCGCTGGTGACAGTGAGTGACACCGGCGCCAACCCAGATCTCTACGTGCCAACAACCACCACCACTTCCTCCTCCAACTCCACTCATCTCCCTGAGACCATCGACGGCACCGGGGTTCTGACCCAGGCAACAGCCGTGTCTGCGGGAGTGTCCGACCCCTCCTCCACAGAGAACTTCAACTCCCACAACCATCTGCAGCAAATCCAGGTAAGAGTGTGTGTCTGTAACACCATTAAGTGTATATGTGTGGGAGGCCTGTATGTTTCAAGGCTGTGGTTCCCAGCCTCGGGTCAGCACAGTCCAAAGAAAAATTTGGTTGATCACAAAACTAAGCAAAAGGAAGAAAGAAGAAATGTTTCTGTTGAACAAATTTCTCTTTCCTGTCCTTGATGCCTGAGGCATTCTAATTTTTTCAGGCCTCTAAAATCCTTTAATTTATGCTTATATGAAATTAAAAATTAGTTTCACAGTAAGACCTTATCTCGTGATAAGTAGGGCCTGGTGTTGGAGCCCAGTACCTTCTAGTGCCAAAATAGTGGAAACTGACAGTTACTCAAAGCTTACATCACTATCTTATCAGATGTGTAGTCTTGTTTATTCACTCTGTGATTAGACATTTCCCATTTTAAAACTACATTTGTCAATTTTTACAATATTTTTGTACAGTTACTCATGTGAAGCTTTGGCTTCTTCAATTTTATGTTGAAAAGGCTGCTGTAAGAAAAAGCTTGAGAATATTCCATGAGGATATGCATTGCACCCATTTAGATAATGCACTGGCTTGCGTCTCAAGTAATTTTAAATGATACTCAGCTAAATTGATGAGTAGATTGTTTTAAGTGGTCATGAGCCAAAAAGGATGAGAACCACAGCCCTAAGGTCACAGTAGGACACATTCTTTTTGTCTTCTGTGTTATCACTCTGTATTTATGTTTTGCGTTTAACTTATTTAACTTCTTGCTTGGTGAACTTTCAGTGTGTTTGATATGTATGCAATATGTTCCTCCTACAAGGGATGTTTTTTGTATTCTTCTTTACACATGTGTGTATATATACTGTACTGCTGCAGATGAAAGTGCAAAGTGCTAATATGGTGTATTCATGCAGCCTCATATAGATTAGAAAAAGATACTGATATCAGATGTGAGCATGTTAATGTAATGCTGTTGTGCAACGGTCCTGGCCATGTGTTCAGTGCTCTCAACCATGTGTTCAGCAGCCAGAGAAACATTCTCTACAAACTCTAGCTTGCAATTTATTAACATGATTGTATCTTAACTATCCACTGCACTGGTGAGCTAGAACCTCCCACATGGAAAAGGACATAAGTGCTGCTTTTCTCAGTCTTTGTGAGTAATTATAATCTATTTTGATGGTTGCTTTCTTTGCAGGTCTCATCCTCCAACGCTACCACTATCTCGCATCCCATCCTGCAGCTGTCTGGAGATGGTCAGGCCCAAGTAGCCCAGGTGGCTCAGGGTCAGGATCTGAATGCAGCGACAGGTCAGACTCTACAGAGTGTACAGCTGGTCAACCCAGGGACCTTCCTGATCCAGGCCCAAACCGTGACTGCTACTGGACAGATCCAATGGCAGACTTTCCAGGTAATCTACAGGGAGCGTGCAGGACGTTTTCTCATGTTTCAGTGCAGCAAAGTAGCTTCCCAAGTCTCCTATAGGCATTAATATGATGTCTTATGCTGTGAATGATATGAATACTCACATGTATCCCATTTGTCTCTGTCTGTAGGTTCAGGGTGTCCAGTCTCTTCAGGGGCTCCAGTTGCCACAGGGGCAGGGTCAAGCCCAGCAGCTGACCTTAGCCCCGGTCCAGACTCTCCCTCTTGGCCAGACAGGCCAGGTCAGCCTGCCCAACCTCCAGACAGTCACAGTGAACTCTCTGCCACAAGCTGGAGTTCAGTACACGCAAGGGGAAGATACAAACAGTCCAGCTGGTATGAGACACCTGCCACATTCTGTACATCCTCCCACACAGTTCTTGATTTTTGGGAGCAAATCTTGACTTTCTTGTAAAATGCCTTGAAAGGGTCCTAAATTGGCTTTGTCTTTGGTGGTTCAGGTATCCAGATAAAAGAGGAGCCAGACTCAGAAGAATGGCAACTGAGTGGAGACTCCACGCTGAACCCCAGTGACCTGAACAACCTGCGTGTTCAGATGGGAGACGAGGACATGGAGACGCCGAGTGGGGAGAGCAAGAGGCTCCGCAGGGTAGCCTGCACCTGCCCTAACTGCAAAGAGTCTGGAGGAAGGTGGGCCTCTGGAAAAACACACACATTATACAGAAACCAGCAAGATAAAAGATAAAGAATTAACTCAGAATAAATAAACAGTGTTCTAAAATGTTTATTAAACAACATAATTACAGTAATAGAATAGTATCTTATGGATTTTTATAGCCACAGCCAGTATTAATATTTTAGCAACCTTAAAATTCTGTCTACTGATGCCTTCAAATAGACGACACCCAGATGTTGCAACGACTGTACTAAACATTTGATGTTTCAAAACTTCACATTAGCTTCTCTTTTATCATTTTTCAAACTTGTGTTTAACTGTTGCAGCAAGCTTAACATTTTTGCGTTTAAGTCATAAAACTGGTTTTGAATGTTGGTCATGTGGCATCAAATGGAAATCTATGTTTGCATGCATACTTATGCAAATACAACATGGAAAAGTTTTGGTTAATCTTGAATGATTGAGTATCAGACTATTTAATTATGCCATTTTATTATTGCTTTATTAGTATCTAGAATTTTTGTGTGTGTTTTCAGCTTTTGCAGCCATTTAGATTGATTTTGTGTTTTATGACAGGTGATTATCCACAGTAATTGTGTTTTCTGATCATTTTGCATTTTCCTGGCATTTCGCAGAGGTTCAGGCATGGGGAAGAAGAAGCAGCATATCTGCCACATCGCCGGCTGCGGGAAGGTTTATGGAAAGACGTCTCATCTCCGAGCTCACCTGCGCTGGCACAGCGGCGAGAGGCCCTTCGTGTGCAACTGGATGTTCTGTGGGAAGAGGTTCACCAGGAGCGACGAGCTGCAAAGACACAGGAGGACACACACAGGTGAGACGAAGCTCAAATGAGTGTTGTCACTTCTCAAATCAACTCTTAAGACAGTTATGTAGGCTTGCCCTCTGTTAAGTTTTTAAGAGAGCATCCTGCTGTTAGACTTTGCACTTAAAACTTAACAGATACCAAAATATTTAAAACATCCATTGTAGATGTTTGTCTTAAGCTGTCCATGCTGTGATTTTTGCTGAAACAATGTTCAGGGTTAAGGGCTGTTTTATAAAGGGAACAACTATCAACAACTGTGTGTAGCTAAGCATTTGTAATTTAAAAAGAGATGAATAGATGCAGACTAGCCTGTAATAGTTATCCAATTATCCAAGCATCATTAACAATTCTAATTAAAATTACTTGATTTGGTGCAAAAAAGAGGTTTTGATTAAATGACTTATCATCAGACAGAAATGTAATAGAATTATGTTGATCATTATTCAAGTAAAATAGCAATTGTGTTTTTCATTCCTTTCAGTTATATTTTATGTATTTAAAAGTCTTCAGGAGTTCCTTGTTTCATTTGGCTGCAAGACGAATGTTCCTTCAGGGATAATTAAGTAAACTAAGAAAAATTACATGAATATAATACTTTCAAGAATTTAAGTGAATAGTTTTGGATTTTGAATTGTTCTTCAAATGCAATAAGAAATTCTTCAAAACTTTTTTGCTCGGATCATCTCTGATGAGGGTTTTTTGTTAATAAATTCAATGATTTACAAAGGAGCTTTAATGAATGGGCCATATAAAGAAACACCATGTCCTGATGAGGAATGTTCAAAGACAAAAAACCTACAGTGCATTCAGTCACCTTCATACTTGTGCAATGTGCGCTTGTCTTTTATTGTACTGTGACCTGTGAAAACATGAATGATAGTGTCACATGTATTAACAGGCATATTGATCCATGTCCCCAAACCTTGGTGCTTTTGTTGTGCCATGGTACAGAGTACAGTCCAGAATATAAAAGTAGAGGTAAAGTGCAAACATTATTATAGTTTGTTTTTAAGCTTGTTATTTCATCATTTTCTGCCAAGGCTTCCTTGGTGTTGGATATATGCTGACATGTGTAGATGTTAATAGGACTGGTTTACCTAAACTGCAAAAAATATAGGCTTTCTTTACTGCTGTGATCAGGCTTACACACAACTCTCAGAGACATTTGTTTCGCTGCTTGGGAAAGCCCAGGATGGGTTGTACATACTGTTTGCTGATACCTGAAGTAACAGGTTAAATATTGCATAAGATACAGAGATACAGAGCATCAGTAAGTTCAGACAGGAGGTGAAGTTCTTACCGCTTGTGTTACAGTGGTGTTCAGAGGATGAGGCAGCAAAGGAATGCGTTGTTGTAAATTACATATTCTTTTGTGATGGCTTTCATGTATTTTTAGTGTGGAGGAGACTAGATTCACAAAAAGGCTGAGCCAGCACAGTACTTAGAACAGTGAACGGACAGTTTGACTGGAGCTTCTTCATGGTGCCCTTTATGTGAAGGATAATGCCTTACAAAAAGTCCATCATGAGGAATTAATGGACCATGTGAAGGCCAGAACTGTCCAACAAGCAGCTGCCTTTCCTTTTTTTGTTTTTGAGGAATTGTTGAACACCTGCAGCCAATCAGAATCAAGCTCTGCCTAAACCACTGAATTAACTAAGTTAACCGGTCCAGCCCATTTATCAATGAGTGTGTTCACCAGTCCAGGTTTTGTTTGCTCCCACACGCTGTCTGACTTTTACTTTTCGCTGCTTTCGTCGTAGGAGAGAAGAAGTTTGTGTGCACAGAGTGCTCCAAGAGGTTCATGAGGAGCGACCATCTGGCCAAGCACATAAAGACTCACCAGAATAAAAAAGGCGTTCCCGCCACATCTCCGCCCACCACCGACACCGTCATCACGGCTGATGGAACCACGCTCATCCTGCAGACAGCCACCACCCACGACCTCGTAGGCAATCAGGAGATCCCTTTACAGCTGGTCACGGTGGCGCCTGGTGAGGTCATGGAATGAGGGGGTGAATTGGGTTAGGTGGATTTTTTTTTTTTAAAGAACTGGCCTATCACATGGACCTCTTGGGCTTTTCTCTTTCCCTTTTTCTTTGTTTGTTTTTTACATATGAATATATACGTAAATATATATGACAAATATATATATTTTAAGTAAGAGGTATCATGACTTTATGTTTGTTTTTTGCAGTCTTTTTATAGGCGGGCAAAAAAAAATAACATTAAAATGGTGGTCGCTATGTACACACAAACACACACACACACACACACACACACACATACACATACATTTACACACACCAGAAAACTTGTATTAACACTCACGAGACATGAATACTCAACACAATGAAATGCCTTATTTTGTATCATACTCTTGTATAAAATGCTGGAGGTGCATGTGTTTTTTAAGCTTTGCAGATGACGTAACTGTAATGGAGATAAATGTGTTTTGTCAAATGAGGATGAAGAAGAAGACAGTAATGATTAGGAGGAGGAGTTTCTGAAAGAGAGAAAAGGAAGTAGTGAACCTCATTGGACTGATTGATTTTTTTTGTCTGGAGAGTTCTGACAAAGCTGAGAGGTCTGTTTGAAGCAGCTCAGCATCCACGCCGAGCTGCTGCACTGCTATGAATGAATGATGTTTTGAAGGACTAGCTCGACAATTTAGAAAATACTCTTATTTGCTTCCTTGCATAACATTATGTGAGAAGATAAATTCAAACTCTCATGTTTTGTAAAGTTAACATGAAGCCACTAGATGGCCATTCATAGTTTTACTCTTGGGGGCTGCATTCAGACATTTTGTAAGGCAAAACGCGGCGACTTGAGGAAGTTACTGCTTTGAGCTACAAAAATAGTCCAGTTCATCAGTGTAAAACTGTGAGTGGTCACTTTTGAAGTCAAATTTTTAAATGTCAAACAATTAAAATTCAACACATGAACTAAAACAAACTTCATAGATGTAGGTACCACCCAGATTCTAAAAAAGCTGAGTCTAAAAGTGATAATTTACTAGTCCTTTTTCAAGGTAGACAGTACAAAAGCATACATTTACCTGATTAACCTTTTGCTAATATGTGCTTATTCTGAATTTGATTCCAGCAGCATGTTTCACATGTTGAAAAAACATGTTAGGACAAAGGCAACAAAAGACCGGAAAAGTTTGTTTGCATATGATTTAATCTGTTTCTATTTCTGTTTCACACAGTAACGCAACCTTTTGGAATCAGGGTTGTACACACCACACAAATGTGACTAGTATCAATCTTCCCTTTGAACTTTTTGCAAGAAATGAATAGGAGTATTTTCAAAAGTTGAGCTATTTCTTTCAATAATAAACCTGCAGCAGTTATCGCCCAATCATTGACAGCAAACAGGTCTGTGACACAGATGTCACGCTTTGCTGCTTTAAGCAGAGCAGGAGGTTCAGCTGGTGGTCAGAGTAGGACTACAGTGCCACTGTTAGCTGATCTCAAGTTGGTGTTTTCTCACCTCGAGTGGGGGGAAGAATAGATGCAAGCCGCTCTGAAAAAAAGGGCAACTTCTTCCAGCATCTGGTCAGTCTGAACAGAATGTCTCATCTGTCCACACGGGCACACGTCAGCTGTGCTCATCCACGTCAAAACACATCTTTATTTTTCTTTCTTTTTGCATATTTTCGTTGTAAATTCACATTGTATTTCAAATTTTCTGTCTCTTCGCCAGTGTCATTTGAATGGAAGCCACATGTTGGTGATCATAGATTTTAAAGTGTAGAGTGGTCAACTCTGAATCTTGCAGGGCTCTTTATTGTCATTGTTGGCTGCGCATGGCCACAGTGGGAGAACGTGCACCAATTTTTTTGCCATGTGAAGAAAACCGAGAAAAGGATGCAACAAATCAGAAAGCCCTCAAGGGTGTTTTTGTCATGGAACATTCCAGTTGGACACCAGATGATGTGGGATTAGTGTTGCAATAACTGTTCTGTTGGTATTTCTGGCCAGATGTCACTCTCACAAGTTAAAAGGAAAACAATCATGCCATTTTTATTTTTATTTTTTTTAATTAATGTAATCCCTTCCTCAGTTTGTCCTCATGTTTGTAGCATTCATTTACGTGTATATTATCTTATTTTCACATTGTTTATAGAAGCCATTACTTAGTTAAATGAATTTGTTGTATCAAAACCTTATTTTAAGTGATTTTTTTAAAAAAAGAATTGGTGTAAAAATTGAATGTTACCTTTTGTAAAACCTTTTTTCAAAATGGATCACAATAAAAGTCTGAAACCTTCCAGTAACAGGTTTTGTGTGTCGAGGGTGGCGTCAAGAAGGTACTTATATATCACCCGCAAGTTAATTTTGGGAATGTCTGAATGTGAGTATTTTTTTAAACAATGGTTAGGATTTGAGAGATCATAGGAAACAAAGGGAGTGAACAAAGACATGCAACAAAAACATCCCCATCTGGAATCAAAATGCAGTGTGGTTTTGAGTTTTAACCACTTAGCCTGACAGTATGCTTACAGTCTCCAGATTTGAACTGAAACACTGGAACTGAACTGTAAAATAGGCTTCTTATTTTGGGCAACACCAAACATTTCAGCTACAAGAAATAAATGCTACAGAGTAAATGTTAAACTTATCCATCAACTTTCAGCTGTT
>JAPZDT010000007.1:7630317-7640441 GCA_029814675.1 Acanthurus coeruleus | reverse complement strand
ATCACTTACAAATCTGGATTTCATAGTTATGAAAGACTGTTTCCTTAGTGCTTCATTTTCTGCAAACACTCACCTTCCACGTCATCAGCTGCCATGCGCAGTAGGGATTCAGTGAAGTTGATTTGGACATTCTTTTTCTCCAAGATCTTCATTATGATGTCCTGAGTGAGGCCAGGGTTCTCCCTCTCCGCCTGACAAAAGAGGAGGAATTAAGTGAGCAAGGTGAGGAAGAGACATCAGCAACTTGTTCCTGAAAGAGCCTTAAGCATGTCTCCTCCAGCAAAAGTAAGATGAGGCTGAGAGCTGTAGAGAACAAAGCCAGAACTTAATTAAATGTCACTGAGTGATTTAACAACACCAAGTGAACAGAAGGGCCACAAATGTCTTAGTAAGACAGCTGTTAGGTGATTACAGCTCCCCTTGACATGAATAACAACAAAGCTGTTTCTCCCTTATTAATATTTCATCTGTGCTCACTACTGCTCATCAGTATTGAAACAGAGGTAATTATGGCCACTGAGTCTTTGTTTTTCCAGTGCTATAACACCAGTGCATTTAAAAAAAGCAGCTCAAGACAGTTTCAAGTTTCATCTGATGACTACAGGTATCAACTGCTAAAAGCACAATCAGCCTGAATTTCTGAACCTTTGATGTTACACCGATAGAAGCTGAGTTATGTGATTTGAATATCATTCAAATAAGATAAAACTTTGATTTTAAATAAAAATGTTAGGGCAGGGAAGTACAAGAGTCATAGAGTAAAATTAATGCTCTTTTATATGTCAGGTTGTCTGAACAGTGAATGGTCCTACCTTTATGAAGGCTGCTCTGAGCGTCTGAGCTGCTGATAGGTTGATCCTCTCAAGCTGGTAAAAAAAAAAAAACAGATATTCATTATCAATGCCAAAGCCAGAATAAAATTGCAAATAATTCAAACCCAGCTGCATGCCCCTAACTGCAAAACCACCGGTTAAATCAAACTGGATATATGTACCTTCTATAGTCAGCTGAATCACATTACATTGAAGTTAGCAAAAACATTTCATCATTTTAGCTTGACTGATTTTACAAGAAAAAAATTCAAAATACTACTGTAATATTAAACAGTGTATGTTTTCACAACGGACTTAATGGTTATAAAAACAAAATCATCTTCTGGTAATTCAAGATCAAACTCAACAAAAAAAAATTGGGATGGTGTATAAAACTTATAAATGCAGAATGTGACAATTAGCTGATATTTTTACAAAGACAACACATACAATGTTTTACCTCATTCATTCACTGACTTTTAAAAATGTATACTTATTCTAAATTTGATGCCAGCGACACATTTCAAACAAGTTGGGACAGCAGTGCAAAACAAAAGGTTAGGAAAGTTGTGAAATGCTTAAAAAAAAAAGATAGCTGTTGGCAACATTTCACAGGTGACAAGTTTGTGGTAACAGGTGATAGTATCATTATTAGGTATGACAGGTGAATGAAAGGCTTAGACGTTTATGAGCAAGAATGGGGCAGGGTCCAAACACGTGATTTTATAAAAAATATTTTTACAAGGGCTCAGACGTGCTTTAAAAGTTGCATATGTTTGTTTGCAAATGATTGCATTCTGTTTTCAGCTCTGTTTCATGCAGTGTCCCATTGTTTTGGAAATGGGGTTGCAATGCTGTGTGATATAATAATGTAAATAATTTATTAAATAGCTGTTTTACCTCATTAAAAACTGGGTACATCACTGCGTACAGCGTCATGGATACCATGGAGTTTGTCTCCGCTTCATTCTTCATCTCCTCCATTGTCATCCTCCAGGGAGGAGCAGCTTTTGATGAAAGAGTGGAGGAAACTGCAACTTACACACACTCACACATACACTCACCCACTCACACTCACACACACTCTGCAAACCACACAAGCTCCAGAGTGACAAGAGCCTAGAGAAGAAAAGTTGAAAGACAACAGCAGGGTGTATTGATTGAATCTGGTTTGGTGCAATGTACTTTTTTTTATTAAAAGCAAGAGACTGCATATATTTTAAAAAGTGCACAGTATATTTCAATGAGTATCTCTTATAGGTTAGTAGTTGAAATGCACATATCTGATTCACTATATAAATACTGGTACAGATCCTGACTTGCTAAAGTTGATTGCATATGATGACATGAGCCATCCACATCAAATACATTTTCCTCTGCAGTGTCTTTATAAAACTCAAATGTTGTAGCTTACATGTGGCACAGGAATCCCTCGCCTCATGTCGCCTGATAAAAAATTGCTTCTGATAAGCTTCTCACACAGATATATAAACATTTAAATCTACTTGATTCTTGGATAATAGCCTGAATTTATAGTACCAAAAAAAAGTTGGATCTGTATGTGATCTGTATGTATGACATTTTACAGTTAAAATATACACTCGTCCACATTCTCTGATGTACAAACAACTGAATGACACAAAATCTGTGTACATCTTTGGCATTTCTCCTCTGCATTTACTCATTACTTATCTGCCAACTCAATCTGTGACACTGACATATATCAACCATTACTGTATACATCACTGTGCATTATAAGCTACTTGCGATCCACAAGGAAGCTTACTTTTAGAACATGTAGTAGAGATAACTTGTTAGTTTGTGCAACTTGAAGGAGGGGAGTGGCACTTAACGTATATTTATTACCTAGCCTGTAACAGCAAGGACAATGTGACCTTAAATTAAAGGTGTTTTAATGGAAATATTCAGGAAACAACGTGCAGTCATTACAAGCAGGAAGCTATTCCTCTATAAATGGTTTGATATAATAGTCAAAGTCAAATTTAAAGAGCAACAATTCATCACTGAGAAGGTAATGTTTGGGACTGCTGCTCAGCTCTTAGCTTGCATTAACTACATTGTAAATAAAAAATCGACTAGCTTTATCAATTACTTGTGCCATTCGTAACCTATCCAAATACTAGAATATTCAGTCGGTCTAACGGTACTGATTTATTTGTGAGCCATAGTTTCAGATGCGATGTCTGCTCAAGTTAACTGGTAGGCTAAATTGACTAGCAAACTGAATGCAGATAACCGCTAGTCTGCTAACTGAACATAGCTAACAAAGTAGCTTATGTGTCTTTAACTGAAGGTTGTGGTTTCGTAGAGGGCAACAGACTATAAAAATCGTTTGTAAAAACAATAACTGGTTGGGCATAGTGACAAATTTATTACGATCTAGCCAAAGAGATACCCTATTGAGGCCTATGGCCGACCAAATCGATGGTAGCGAACTAATAGCAGTCAACAGCGTAGCGTAACGTTACGTGCTAGCTTAAGTAAATTGAAGATTTGTATTTACGTGTTATCTAATATACGCCAACAAACTGTATAAAGTCGTGTTTGAGATTTGGTATATGCGTGTCAAATGTGTACTTTTATCTACCTTTAATCTGGCTTCTTAAATGGGTTGGTTACGCCGTCGATTGCCTTTTAGCTGCTATGTTTTCTTTAAGGCGGAAGTTTTTTTAGGACTGGCCTGAGCGACATCTTCCGGACCGTAGCTACGTAAGCGCACGCCCTCCAATCAGAGGGCGGATGATTACAGCGACAGGTACGTCATAGAAAATTGCAACGTTACTGTTATTGAAGAACATACATGTATGTGGGCCTACTTTTGAAATTAAAATGCAGTATTTGTGAAAAAAAATATAGCGTTTTGACTGGAAAACTTTAGGGGGCAAAGTTTGTTATAATCTTTGACATTTCATTTACCAAAAAATGCATCAATTTTTTAAGAAAACGTATTTATAAATCTGTACTTTTATCATTTTGTTGTCAGTGCAAGTTCACCCTCATACAACTGATTGTGCAGCAAAAGGCCTACTTTGAGCCTGATATAAGTGCTTTTAGGTCATAAACAAGGAAATGTTTCTCATCTTGTCCCTCCATTTCGTATTACGTGAACACAGCATAAGATGTAATTGAGCTGCATTCTGGGATTTTCAGTGTTTTGGGACACTGCCCTGTACAAGAGACCAGAAGTCAATTCTAATCCATTTCTTTTCAAGTGTGTCTTGGGAGTCACCCAGCTCTGTGGATATATATGTAAAAAATCTGAAACCTTTTATTTGTTTTGTGTGTTTGTTTGTTTGTCTGCCTGTCAGTCAGTTAGAGTAAAGAATTTTAAGAAATCACTTCAAGATGTGTTAACTTGCGATGTGCCCAAACAGCAGGGAAAACTCCAAAGCTTAATGGAGAATGAAAGGTCAGTTGCAGCCCCAAAAATATGTCTTGAGCTTTCTTTCTACAGTCACAGGAAGCTAAAGTTTGAGGTTTATCGAGATATATCATGAGTTTTCACCTACTTTGACATAAAATTGGCAGGAATATTTTTTCCCCCTTATTGCCTCATAGTGACGTCCATATCTCCATTCATATTCTGCACATGTCAAAAGGTCAATGGGCTGATTTATCTGTTACTGGAGGAATGCAGAGGTCATTTATCACACTGTGAGTTCAGTTGTCTGGTTAGTGTCACTTTGATGGCTCCGCCTCCAGGTGAAAGAGGCCTTTAGGCAATATCTTTGAGTGACTATGTCCTACCTCAACTGTCCACTTGGTGCCCCCATTGAGCCTTTCCTCCTTCTCCTCTTCCTTTCACATCTTTTTTTTAATACTAAGAGCAGACGTGTACATTTGTAATACAGATAAAAGTTCAAGCAGTTGTTCACTTGTCAGTTACATTTCCAAATGTAACACTATGTTTGGAATTATTTTACACCAAGAGCTACATATATACATAGACATCTTACACTGATTGTCCATGGACAAAAAAAACATCAGAAATTTGGTCAAATGTGCTTTTTGCATCAAGGCTGAAGTATAGAATGCAGCAGGGGGCATTGTGTGTCTTTTTCTTACATAGTTTGTACAGTGCCGTCAATAAGTGCACATTTTGGCAAACTGTTGGCTCTGTAACTTTCAGCTAAAATGTGATGGTGTTAACATGCATATTTCTGACTTAAACCATTTAGGAGAACAAAGTAAATACATCACTTAAAATCAACCCAAATATAGTCAATTATTTTATACTTTGGAAATCAATGGTTAAGGTGAAGATGCTTGTTGTTGTCTTTGGTCTTTACTGCAGGCATCTTCACATTTCTCTTGTTTGGGGGGGGGGTTATGTGTATTTAATCAGGTTTTTATCTAGAAAAACACAAGCTCTTTGGACTGAGGTCAACTGACTGGCTGACATCAAGAACACTGTTTGGATCTCACTGATTGTTTCATCTGTATTTGAGGAAGATTGCCATGAATGCCTACTCTTAAAAGCTGACGGGATTTAAAGTACTTGACTGCAGATCCTCAACATTTATAACAGGAAATTTGCAAATTTCTTTTAATGAAAAAAGTAAACCAAAGTGTTTAAGTACAAACATTTATTTGCACAAATACTGATCAGAGTGTGATACTTGGATTCTAATATGGCTCATCACTGAGGGCCTTTGGGCTGCTCTGCCTGGAGGCACCTCTTTCCCCATATCAAATTGCTGTTGGATATACCCAGTATTATTATATAAAGTTACTACTACAACTATTATTTTGAGGTAACAATAGAAATTGTAGTGATGGTTATTATTGTTGTTAAGAATTCTGAGTTTGCCTTTATGCACACGGGCATGTAATGATACGTTCCCATATGTTTCATATCAACAAATGTCTATATTATATCAATTTTATGTATTTTGTCTCACACTTTTGTCCCAATTAAATAATAATACAATAACTAAATAAATTACAGTTATTGATAAATGCACAAATATCTGATGATATAAAATTTATGTATTTTTTATTTGACTGAATCGTAATTACATTTCAAATAAACATCCTCACTTTCTGTATTATTCTAGAAAGACGAGAAATAGCCAGTCTATCAAATTAATCCCTATCAAACACACAGAAATCTCTAGGAAGTAACATTTTAAAGCTACATAAATAATTAGAAGCAAAGCCATTGGCTGCTGTTGCCACACGGTCCTGAGACATCTCCATCCTCGTGGGTTACGTAAGAGCAATGGTGCAGTCTCATTGGCACATGCGCTGGTTAGCCGAGGGAGGAAGGATAACCCGAGGGGCTGAGCTGAAACTGGTCACCAGGCGGCATTTTTATGTGAGAACTACTGGAAACTTCCACTCTGAGATACGGAGAGCTGCCCGCGAGACGCACCGGAACCGGCTAAATCTAGGCATCAAGTTACAGATATTTTTTGAAGCGGAAAAAAGGTGAGGCGGATATTTATGGTGTAATTTTAACGCGTGAAATACATGTATTATAATATCTATGTTTTTTAAAAAAAAATAAAAATCTAGAAATAGCCGTACACGGTGGGTCACGAATTGTTAGCATAATGTAGTAAGGTCATGTAAGGTGGCATAAAACACCACATATAACTTTTCGCTTCCTCATTCAACAGAGGGTGAGCTGGCTCTCGTACGTTGTGACGTGTTGAGGAAATGAGGTATTACCCATGGTGCTATTGCGAATGTAGTTGATTCATTTTCTTTTTTTTTTTCGCTCTTAACTATTTGCAGACTCTACAGCCATGTCTTTGAACATTCGTATCAACAGCCCGAACGTGAAGTACACCGATAAACACATAGCGGCTCAATATTCCTACCACGCCACATCGGTGCACAGAGACGGAAACAATGTTACGGTAAGAGGGACTCTATTTCATTTTTGTGTGCCCACATGCATCCATGTGTCATCTGTGCAGCGATTTTTTTTTTCTCCTCATGGTAAACAGGTGAACCCTATAACCACTGAGATGACATTCCGCACCGAGAGACACGTACCCCGGCTGGGTGTGATGCTGGTGGGCTGGGGAGGCAACAATGGGACCACAGTGACAGGAACTGTACTGGCCAACAAGATGGGTCTCACCTGGAGAACCAAGACTGGAGAGAAGGTGAGTGAAATGACACAAATATGCCTGTAGACAAATAAACAAGACAGTGAAACCTGCTAGTTTAAGTTCAATTGAGTTCAGTGTAGAAAAATAACTTGCACAAGACTTAAATTTGTTATATTCAAGATGGGTATGTCACATATAAATCAAATTTACTCGAAAGATAATAAATTTAACATTTGTAATACAATTGTGATGATGATTTTTTTGTGGTTGAACCGTGTCAAGTATCTTTTTGCAAATTAATTTCCGTTACTGCTGAAATAAATGTATATCTTAGTCTGCTTGGATGGAGTAAAAAACAAAGATTTACTGTATGGCTTGGAAATGACATAAGTTGGTTAAAACATACAAACACAACAGTGATTCTTCTTTCAAGTTCCAAGACTGTGAATGTACTCTTTATGACCAGACTATAAAAGACTGTGAAAACCAGAGGATGCCATGAGGGAGCTAACAGAGAACCTTCTTGTCCTATTTCATAATTTTAGCCCACTGTATGTCCCCTGATACAGAGGCAGAGACTCATTATAGGCTTGTTGTGCTGACATGTTCACTAGAGTGTTGAAGGCTTAACTGACTCTGGTCTTGGGAATTTCTCCGTACATGGATAGGAATTTTTTACCTCTAACCTTCCATTCAGTTTCATGCATTTTTTTCTAAGGTTCATGGGATTTAATTCAATTTTAATATATTTAAGAACTAATAAAAATATAGTCCTTACAGGTGAATTAAATCAGTGATTTTAACTTTTCTCTCTTCTTTATCTCCCATATTCGAACAGAAAGCAAACTATTATGGGTCCCTCCTGCAGGCGTCAACTGTTTGTCTTGGATCAGGACTTGAGGGCGAGGTCAACGTGCCTTTCTGTGACCTCCTACCCATGGTGCACCCTAATGATATTGTCTTTGACGGTACGGACAATTCCAGATAGTCTACTCAAGGTCTAACCTTTGACACAGAAACAAGTCATGTATGTGTGTATGGGAGAGGGTAAGTGAGGTAAAGGCATCGAAATCTGACCCTAGGGCAGCTTCAGAAGCCGTCCTCCATGAGGTGAAGATGGTAAGAGATATGATCTCACAGTGTCACTCAAGACAGTCTAGTCTGTTACTTCATAAGAGCAGAGTTTTAATAGACAATGTATTTAAAGAGCTGATTAAGTCTTCTACAGGTTGATGTCATGACTCAAAATGCCAGCTATGCTTGTGGTATTTTAGGCTGGGATATTTCTTCCATGGATCTTGGCAGAGCGATGGAGAGAGCTCAGGTGTTTGACTGGTCATTACAAGAGCAGCTGCGACCGTACATGAGCCGCATGAAACCCAGGCCATCCATCTACATCCCAGATTTCATCGCTGCAAACCAAGAGACCCGGGCTGACAATGTCCTCACCGGGACCATGGCAGAGCAGGTAAAGCTTGGTCTACTGACTTTAATGCTCTTCTCCATTCATGTATTCCACTTTGGATTTTGTTTTTTTGACATGTAAATTTTAGTGTGGCTTAAAAAGTAAATGTTCTTCCAGGTGGAGCAGATAAGAGCTGACATAAGGGACTTCTGTCAGTCGAGCAGTGTGGACAAAGTCATTGTTCTGTGGACTGCCAATACCGAGCGCTTCTGTGATATTATACCAGGGGTCAACGACAGTGCAAAGAACTTGCTAGCTGCAATCCAGGTGAGAGCAGCCGTGAGCAGAGTTTGGTATGAAAACTAAACAGGTTCAAAAAACATAATCAAAAGTCCAAGATCAACACACACACTCTCAAGTTTCTGTGGAAGTCCAGCCTCTGAAAGGCTTTAACAACTCCCCAAAACAAACCTAAATTGTGTTGATGGCTGGTGGTCATTAATCACCCATCTACTTAAATTTCCATTTAATTCTGAGGACCAAACAGTGGTCCTCCATCACATTGATTAATAAAGCTAAGAGCATGAGAGGATTAGTTTCCCCAACACTTTACTGGTGATTTGTGGATGAAAAGCCATAATGAGCAGCTATTCCTTTCTATATCAGATCAGGGAAAGAAAATGTTATGTTTTGCCCATCATGGGTGAGCTTTTATTTTATTTTCTGTTTCACCTTGCTTTTACTGCTGTCAGCAATGGCAGTAGTGCATTTCACAGACTTGTAATCTTCAGCAAATAGCTCAATTTTAGATAGGTATGAAGTTGACAATAGTGTTGTGCTGCAGAGATGATATAAAGAGAGTCTTAGGGGAAGTGTAGCCTTGCGAGTTAAGCTATTTTTCCTCAGATGGTGCATTCAATAACAGTCATTATTCTTTTTTTTATTATGTCCATTAGGCCGGAGCAGAGGTTTCTCCCTCCACTCTGTTTGCAGTAGCCAGCATACTTGAGGGTTGCGCCTACATCAATGGCTCGCCACAGAACACTTTTGTACCAGGAGCCATAGAGCTGGCCGTGCAGAAAGGGGTTTTCATTGGAGGAGATGACTTCAAATCCGGTCAGACCAAAATCAAGTCTGTGCTGGTGGACTTTCTTGTCAGCGCAGGAATCAAGGTGAGAAAATAAACATGCCAGGATAAAAGGAAGACTGTTTCCTGTCCCAAACTGGAATTAAAGTGAGAATTTAACCATAAGCATAAAATCTGACTTTTAGCTGTTGTTATATATTTAATTACACAGACTAAACTCACTCATTGGCCTCAAAGAATTTTACAATTTTCGGAAAATCCCGACTGTCTCTTTTGTACCTCATTCTTTCACATTGTTAAAATCAGAGTTTGGGTTTCTCAGTAAGTGTTGATTAAATCAATGTGGGCAGCCTCTTGTTTACAATGTCTCATGTTATTTATGTTTTTGTATTTGTTTTGGTGGGTTTTTATTTTCTATATTTGTTGCTTATGTGGAAAGGTGTACATCTTGGGAAACATGGCAAACTTTAAAAGAACATTGTAATAATACAGTGAAATCAAATCAAAATGACAGCTACAACTGAGAATACTATGGTTTTTATGAACAAACATGTTAAAAAGCTGCTCTCTCCCTCAACAGCCGACATCCATTGTTAGCTACAATCACCTTGGCAACAACGATGGGAAGAACCTGTCGGCTCCGCAACAGTTTCGCTCCAAAGAGATCTCCAAGAGCAATGTGGTGGATGACATGGTCCAGTCAAACCCCATATTGTACCAGCCTGGAGAAAAACCTG
>JAPZDT010000007.1:7592946-7603315 GCA_029814675.1 Acanthurus coeruleus | reverse complement strand
ATGACTGAAAGTGAACTAGTTAGCAGTGGTGTGGGCACAAAACAACTAGATAATTATAGTCTATTATTGTATGCTACAGTGGTTTTCAATTCCAGTCCTCAGAGCCCTGCCGGTCTATTATTGTGAGCCTCTAACTGAGGGCCAATTTACACCTGGGATCAAGGTGAATGTAGTCCGCTGCTTAGTAGGACAGAAATCCACCAGCACGCTGCACAGTTGCTTTAATAGTGAGACGATGAGAGCAAACAGATGTCCTGTTCCATAGCAATGCTTGCAACTGATGGCATCTACAGATAATGAAGTGACATAAATATTTGGTGTAAGGAGGCATGACTTATGTAGTTAAATCAAAGAAATATGTTGGATGGTTGTGTGAAATCCATCAGTTCAAAAAATACAAGATCACAAAATGTCCTGTTTAGCTGAAAAAGGCAGCTCTAGTGCAGCAGTTTGCTATCTTTCTTTTTCTTTTAGGAGGGGGCACATAAGAAATACAGACTGTTGTTTGGGGGCGACACATTTTGTCATGCTGTAGTCTAATTTTATCACATGATAAAATTACAGAAAACATTGTACCTATTCTTCAAGTTTTTTTATATTAAAAATCGCTTAAAAGTCATCTCACTAAGAAAGATTACATTAGGGAATCTCTAAACTTAATGCACAGTACTGACTGTTTTGAGTGAAAATGTTCCCATTTAATGAAGTAAACATCTTTAAGTTTAACAAAAGCTTATACTCGTATTTGTAACTTGGAAAGCAATGCCTCGGCTGTCCCTACCTTCTCATTTTGTGGCAACTCATCTCGCAGTCTCTAAGTACAGCCATGTCAATACAAACTAAGCAGACAGCTTTACAGCCAGCCTCAGTACAAAAAAATATTTTGTAGTTTATGACTTATTAGACACACTCACAACACATAATCATTTCAAAATAAAAGCTGATTCCCTGTATTTCATGAGGTTTGGGTTTTTTTTTTCATTGCTTCATAAGTGAAATAACCAGGCAGAACCATCACTCAGGGAGGCCGTGCAATGCCAAGGTCTGATTCTATTGTGACATCTTTTACATATCTGATTTGTCATTATATGAGACATCATATTAGACATTAATGCATTAGATCACTGGTAACAATTAGGAATAGAAACTTTAAGGTTGTAAAGTGGAGACATAGTCTGATTTATGTTCTACATATCTAATATCATATCTTATCTGGGCATTAAGAGTCCTTTTTTCTCTTAAAGCACTTTAAATAAATGGTAACACATTCCTCCTTTTTTGTATATATTAATGCTTATTTTGTTGCTTTTTTTCTTACCCATTTGTCAGTCTACACTCTCTTGTTTTTCCCAGTTAGACAAACTAAACATTGTTGGGAACATTTTCCTGGGAAAAATCTTCAGATGCACAAGAAGTGATGCATTCAATTTGTCTGGCAGAAACGTTTTCTCTGGAAAAAGTAGATTGTGTGGGTGGTAAAGCTCAGCCACCAACTCCAAACAGATCTACAGCTGTCTTAAATATCTTCTGCTATAAATTTAAGAAAAAGTATCTGGTTTCTATTTCTGTTTGCCTTAATGTCTCTTTCTGCTGCCTCTTATTCATCATCATCCTATTTGTTCTTCGTCTTACCTTTTTTCCCCCCTGTCCTTCTCCTTCCAGTCTAATGCCATGCTTGTGAAGGAAGTGGACATCGAGAAGATCAACGGGTTCGACCAGCCATACATCGCAGCTATCAAGAGCCTGTGGGCCGACCCAGGGATCCAGGAGGCCTACGATCGCCGCAGAGAGTACCAGCTCTCTGACTCCACTAAATAGTATGTCTGTCTCTCTCTCTCTGTTTGTCTGTGTTTGTGTCTCATCAAGTGTGATCTCTGTCTGGGACTTAAGAGTGGTATTTGTGTGACTGTCTGTGACACAATAGGTGAGTGTGCTAATGTGATTTTAGTGTGTGTATGTCTGTGATGCTGGTTTAGGAACTGGTACAGATATATTAATGTTGTTGACATTACTATTGGTTCTTAACATTCCCTTGAAATTATGCTATTAGATCTTTTTTTGTAGATGGAAATCCTGATTTTTTTTCAACCCTTTAATTTCTTGTGTGGCAGGGAGATGTCTGCAGAGATTAGGACCACAGTTTTCATAGTAATTAGAGTGTGTTGGGATGTGTGGTTGGTGGCAGGTTATGCGTGTATGTTCCATGTGTAATAACCATGTGGGTTTTGTAAAATTCAGGGCAGAGCAGCACACATCCACACGTGATATTAGATGACAAATTTCAAAATTCACAAGCTAATTTCAGGATTGAATAATCTCATATGAGTAATGTACACGCCAAGGTTATAGTAGAGTGAGGTTGTAGTATAGTGTTTTGTTGGTGTTATAACTGAGTGGACTAGGTGTTGAGGCCCAGAGTTCATTCTGTCTCAGCAGAGCAGGGATTTTAAAGCCACAATCCTGTCTTTGTTGTTGTTGTTGTTCTAGCCAAATGTGTCAGCCTCCTCTTCTGTGTGTTTCCCATAATCACATTGTAAAAATATAGAACCCAAGGCTTAATGGCGAAAGGCCTTTAACTCACTTTCTAGTGCCCCCTGGTTGTAAATTTCCTGTACTACAGTTTAAGGCTGCTTTAAGTCAGCATGTGAGCAGATGTGCTTGCCATGTTGAGAATATGTATGGTATGCTAAACATGTGAGCTATGTATTTGTGTGTGTGTGTGTGTGTGTGTGTGTGCGTGTGAGTGAGAAAGACAAGGAAATCATTGAATATGTCTATTCCACACTGTTGTGATATATATCTCCAGTTACCTTAGTGATATAGACCGTGTGACTGCGGAGGGATACGTTCCCACCCAGCAGGATGTGCTCAGGGTCCGTGTTCCCACCACGGGTATAATAGAGTACCCGTTTGACCTGGAGAACGTCATCTTCAGGTACCCCCGTGGCACCAGGACTGCAGCATCACCATAGCTAGAGGACAGAAACCACTGATGACTGCCAGGATGTTAACACATCAATTAAGTTGGGGCTCATTCTCTTGCTCTACTTGTACTCAAAAATGGCCAAAAAATCATTTAAAAGATGATGATATCAGTGTTTCCGTTTTAGTAGCCCAGAATTTCGAACACACAAATGCCCCCACATCACTATGGTGAAAGCACATGTTACTTAATAAGAGAATGATCATCCTCTTTGTCCTACTGAGAGAAATAAAGATTGGTGTATTTAAATCAAGAGAGCCTAATGACCACGTTGGTTAATCTGATTAAAAAAATCAGTGGTTTGTGTTCAGAATTGTGCTGAGCTTCTGGCTCCAGGATCAAAACGGAGAGCCTGACATGTTGCACTGAAGCATGTGGGGAACAGCCACCAAATATCAGATGAAGAAGGAATGGACAGTGATGGTAAAGATTACCCAAGAAGTGTCTATGAAACTAGCGAGGTAATTGGTCACTGTTCAAAATAAGAGTGAAACTTTTTGAATTGAACTTGATATGAAAATTTAACTCTTTTTTACTTTACTTTTTTATTTTTTTTTTAAAAAGGGAATATGTTTCTAGCTATCCTTGATACCATACTTAACCAAACCTTCTTTATCTAATCCAGGTGCTGCTTTCTCTACTGCTGAAGTCACTGCTACTACTGTCACTGATACCACATCACTGTCTGCAACATAATCCACCACCTCACTGTAAATCAGATAAATTGAGCCAAGTTAACTCAAAGGCACAGTTGCAAGTTAACAGATAATCCCAGAAGTCTTAAACAGTCTATGGACAGAATGTTGGTATAGCAGTGACACTGACTAACACCATTTCGTTTCTGAGATGTGGCCTTTTCTGTGAAGCTTCCTCAACAGGACTGATCCACACTTCCTGGAATGGCAGGGGGGTTGCGGTAATTGCCTGTCACGCTTTATATAACTGTTTTCCTGTCTTTTTTTTCCCTTTATCTCTCTTTTTCCCTCCGACTGGCCTGCCTGTAGTTATCTTTCCGATCTGGATCGTATTGCAGATTCCAACTATCTTCCCACTCAGCAGGATGTGCTCAGGGTGCGCATCCCCACGACAGGAATCATAGAGTACCCATTCGACTTGCAAAGCATCATTTTCAGGTAGAAAGATGCCTATTTTGCCTCAGTCCCGCCTTGTTATGTCATGACACCATTAACCCCTATGTCATTTGATGTATTTTTTTGCCAATTCCCGAATAAACCATGTTTTTTGTGATCACAACTAGTTGAAAATACCTGTAACCCATTACTTTAAATTCACACATTTGACAGTTAACCAATCAAAGAAAAATAAGTCATCACCATTTCATAGTCTCTTCATAGTCCTATGCTTTCTCTTACCTCCTGCCACCGAGAGCAGTCGTACCACACATAACACAACCCCCTGATGAACATGAAGTCCTACATTCTGGTGCCCAGTCTTTGTAAATGGGTCGCCTCCTCTCTTCCTCCTCCTCTCCTCCTTTCCTCTCCGGCTGGCAGAAGAAACGAGGTCGTCCTCTCCGCAGTGGAGGAATGTTATTTTGGGCAGCAGGTCCTGCAGGGCCTACATTGGCCCCTGGTCTCTGTGGACCACAGTGGACTGGGCCACCACTAGGGGGCAGCATTGCATTGTGAATTATACTAGATTTTTTTCAGCTTTCTCTCATAGACTGTGTACTCCTGGTCTGGAGGCTTGCACCTGTGCGTCCAGAGGTGCAGCTAAGTTTAAAGAGTTGGGAAATGAATTGTACTGATGACATTCATATAATAGCTTGACATCAGAGGTGCCTGATAAAAAAGATTTTACTGAATCAGTTGTCACAAATGAAGGCTTAATGAAACTGGGACCTGAACTCCCTGACGAGTGAAGGGTGACTTTGTCAAGGAGAAATTTAGGAGAGCTGAAACCTTATAAATATCTACACATCTGTAGTCAGTATTCCAGCCAGTATTGCTGTTCATGAATGGCTTTAGTGAATGCTGGGCGTCTGCCTGCATGCCTTAAGGCTGAAGTCAGAGTTTTCATGCCAGTTTTTACTTAGTTAGTTGTGTTAGTCTGTCTCTGAATATATATATATATTGAACTTGAGATGCAAATTTCTCAGCATGTAGCCTCTCATTAGGTTACATAGGAGCTGTCCTTCAGCCATGAAAAGGACCCCCACCATCACAGGTGCCACCTGTATCTTTCATCAACATCTCAACTCTGCCACCTGTCCTCTGTGTGTCCTCTATCTTTTGTCCTTCATGTCATGTTCCTCCTGTTCCCTGATTTGTCTTCCAATTTCAAAACTTCAGTCGTCTATGTGTGCTGCTTTGTCACACACACACACATACCAGGGGTAGTTTAGAAATCTCTTTGATAGAGAAACGATTACATTGTCCTCCCACTTTCACTGTATCACATAAACTGAGGAACCGACTGATCTAGTATCAGATATGATGTTAATTTATTGTGTGATCAAAAGAATGCCACTCAGTTTATGAATTCTAGTGAGGTATTTCCTTTGAAAATATGTATTTTCCACTGACGCACAACCAGATTTCTTGTTTATCTTCCCTAAAATGTCAAACCTAGGCTACTTTGTCTTCTATCTGTGCACATTTTGTCAACAGAGAGTTGTATTCACATTCCTCAACTGAGGGGGGCGATGTTTGTCACAGAACAGATACGTCAGTATAGAGAGTGGGAGTTTTACATTAGCACAACCACTAGCTCTGTGTCAACCTCTGCCAGTTACAGCTAACAAACAATATAAACAAATGAAAGATGATAACTACACCTATTATTCTGACATGTCTGCCAGCTGCAAATTTTGTAGACTGGCTGAATCTCTCCAACGTCTCTTCTAGTTAGATGTATTGATTCTCATTCACAGTTCAGCCTAGCACAAGCAGCTGTGGTAGGCCGGTAATTGGTAAATCCAGATTTTTTCAATGAGGTAGAAAGAAAAGATCTGTTTCTAACCCCCTTTCAGTCTTTTTTTTTTTCATTTTTTAAACTTTTAATGTAAGAGCCGGAGCTATTGTAGCTTTTAAATCAGATTGATTTTTGTAGTTAAGTTGCTTCTTTTCACAAATTGTTACTTTCTGGACTTTTGACCAACCCTGAGTGGCATTTGTTTAAAAACTGATCCTAGATCTGTCTTAAATGGGAAGCTATATCCGTTGTGGTGGCATGCATGACTCACGCATTAACAAGGACAAAAGCATATTCACACTTCACAATGGTTTCTTATTTATTGGATTTTTGTTTCTATTTATGTTTGATATAGTGTTCTTCACATTTTTTTTCATCTGGAACCTTTAAAGCAGATAGCCATGAAGTTGTGAATTTGGTTCATCCTTCTTTGAGGTGTTGAATCCATCATGAGCCAATTCTTTTTCTTCCCCTCAAACTGCTTAAAATAAAGTTAATAGGACCGCAGAAAAGTCTCTTTTTTAAAACAAATGATCAACCCAAACCCAAAATAAATGACAGTTAAAATATGCTTGCATAAGTCCCAGGATGAAAGACTATATTTTCATTTGGGTCATGTGCTGAAAATCTTTAAGGAAGACCTATACCAAAGAACATCTTAATGATAAATTTACACATGAAAAAGTTATAGTTCTGCTGTAAAAACTTTTTTCTTACAAAGCAAGTCATATTATAGCATATATGTAATAAAATATCTAAATAAATTAATAAATAAATGAACATTACAACTTGGTGTTATCAGTAAATATATCTTGATGGATTCAAAACCTCCTTAAAAAGCTAACTAATGTCCTTGAAGCCATTCCAGGACTTTGAGAATTTGCCTAACACTGAGCACCATTGAAATACTAGACTGAAAATGAACCAAGAGATATATGCTAATGTTTTTCCTCTTCTTGCTTTTTCACTTGTTATCGCACCTTTTCACCTCCATCCTGCCATCAGGATGGTGGATGTAGGGGGTCAGAGGTCAGAGAGGAGGAAGTGGATCCACTGCTTTGAGAACGTCACCTCCATTATGTTTCTTGTGGCACTGAGTGAGTACGACCAGGTCCTGGTGGAGTCAGACAATGAGGTGAGTGAATACTGAAAACAGCTTGTTGTGTTCCCTTTCTTCTTTTGGCCCTAAAAGAATTTCAAAATAAAAGCATATACTGCAATGATAATCAATGATATTTGATCACTGAATTAATATTATTCTATCATTCCACCCATTATGCATGTGTCTCAATATGTTTGAAGAATTGAAACTAAACATCATGACTCTTGCTCTTACCTGCTCTTTGCACTAGAACCGTATGGAGGAGAGTAAAGCTCTATTCAGGACCATCATTACCTACCCGTGGTTTCAAAACTCCTCTGTCATCCTCTTCCTGAACAAGAAGGACCTGCTAGAGGAGAAGATATCCTACTCACACTTGGTGGATTATTTCCCTGAGTTTGATGGTGAGATCACGAATATGTTGGTCGTGTGTGTGATTGTGTGTGTTTCTGACTTAGTCTAATTTTCATGGACATAAACTACAATTAATAGAGGACTCATTGTCCAGTTGGGTACGAAAGCATCAGAACATTAGAGAAGAAACGAACGTCTGTGGATTATCTAACCACAACATCAGTGTATTTGCCCCAACATAACATGTATGATATGTTAACAAGTACACGCAGAGTGACATGATGCATTTTAATGGAACTGTTCAATGCTTTGGGAAATACATTAATGAGCTTTTCTGACTCAGTGTTAGAAAGTAGTTATAGCATGTATGCTTCAGACCAGCTAACACTAGAACTTTGGCTTGCAACACACCGCTGCCCCCTTTTGTGGGAAGACGACTCTCACCATCGACTCTAGTGTGAAACAGCAGTGCAAAAAAGAAAAAAGAAAAAACAACAGCTTCTCAAGCCTCAGTCAGAAATTTGCCATTTAGTACTTGGATATTAGTACATATTAGTACTTGGCAACATGAATTATTGTACTTGATTCAAAATGATTTTTTTTTAGTCATCAAAAAGAAATTAAGCCTGAAGAAGAGTTCTTTCTCACATTTTGATACGTGAATGTATAATTGTGCAGTGTTGGCACTTGGTGTGCTGCCAGTCTGATGCATCTCTTGTGAAGAGTAATGAGCTTAAGATTGAGGCAGGCTAGCTTTTTCCCCTTGCTTCCAGGTTTAATGCTAAGCTAAGCCTTCCATCTAAAGCTGAAACTGAAAGTTTTAACTCATGAAAAGAAAGAGAATAAACTTATCACCACAATATGTTAATCTACTCCATGAAAGGACTTCTATGTTAAAAAAATAAATCGATATTTGCATGTGCTTGTTTGTCTTTTATGCCTCAGGTCCCCAGAGAGATGCACAAGCAGCACGAGAGTTTATCCTCAAGATGTTTGTGGACTTAAACCCAGACAGCGACAAGATCATCTACTCTCACTTCACCTGTGCCACGGACACTGAGAACATCCGCTTTGTGTTTGCAGCTGTCAAAGACACCATCCTACAGCTCAATCTCAAAGAGTACAATCTGGTGTGAGGGCTCACGTACGACGCACATCTCCTCCCGATTGCACAAATGCACACCTCTTTGGGAAGTGTGCGCTCAACTCCACATGCATTACACAGCACACCATGCTGGCTCACACACAAACACACACCAACAGAACCCTTCCTGTTTTTTTTTTTGTTTTTTTTGTTTGATTTTTTGGGTTTTTTTCTCTGTACAGTATTTTCACAAATCCTCCCACCTGCAAACACCATCCCTCCTCTTTTCACCAAAGCTCGCCCTCTCTTCCTCCTTCGCTCGGCAGCTTGTTGTGTCAGAGTCCTTGCTCCTCCCAAAGCTGCTCCGTGTGTCAGATTTGGCCCCGGCTGCTGGCTCTGGCACATTTCATCTGGCACACAAACCTTTCACACAAGCTGTACAATGACTGAAGGGGACTTTGGTGTTTCTGTGTGTGTGTTTGGTATGTGTGTGTGTGTGTGTGTATTTGGGGAAGTGTTAACTAGCGAGGAGCTGTGTTTTGGTGAATCGCGGCATCAAACCTCTTTTGGCCCTCGGGAGTTGACCCTCAGCGGTGTGAGATCAGATCCTCCGTCTTGTCCTTTCTCAGCCTCTGTGGATGGAAGTACATACTGAATCTCCTGAAACCAACCAAGGACCCAGCGATTGGCATCATGCTTCTTCAAAGAAAGTGATTTAAACAGAAAGTGAAGTCGCACAACAGACACAAGGATGGGGCTGAGGATTCTGTCTCCACCTAGCATCTATGAATGTACCCACCAGTATGAGCATCGCAATCGCAAAAAATAATAATAATAAAAATAGAACTATATATTATGAAGTTAATGCATATGTAAACACACTTAAGACAAAAAGCACGATAGGGGAAGACATCGCTAATCAAAATGTGTTCATTGCTGAGATTTTTTAAAATGTTTTTAATGATAGAAAATTTGTTGCTATGTCTACTTCTATTTAACAAATAATGGCTAAAAGGAATGGTGATAAGAAGTGGTAAGAAAATCTATAAAAACTTTTAAAACAAAACTTTGCAAACAAAAACATCTTAAAAAGAAGCAACCAGAACATTTACTTGACCTAAGTATCCTTTAAAGATTTCTGTGGGATTTTGTGTTATAAGTTTAAGTCAATCACATCGCTTCCCTCCTCCAGATGTTTTTCTGTATGGACTCACAAGGACAATCTTCCATGTGACCTTCACAGCATCTGGCTCCACCGACACACACCCACACCCTTATTACAAAACACTAGCAACGGGTGAGAGGCCCCTGCTTCCGCCACAGGCTCTTGCTCTGCTCTGATTGGTGGAAGCAGATGTGGAGGGGAGTGTGATGTCATCAGTGGTTATCAGTCCACAGAGCACAGCTGCAGCTCAGGCTGCAAGTAGCTTATTTAACAAAGTAAAAGATGTAAATTCACACCCGAAGTGTGTCAACAGAACCCATGCGGTAACATCTCTGATGACCTCACACCTGCGTCACTCAGCCGTCCAATCAGACACTTCCTGACGGTGACCTAGACTTCACATCAGGATGTGCTTCTGTTTACTTTTTTTTTTTTTTTTTTACTGTATAGTCACTTTGTTTATATAAAGATTGCTTGCCTGTTGAGTGGTGAGAGGAAGGGGGGTGGGGCTATGAACCTTTCACGGAAAACGCACTCTGAAGTCTGCAAATGTTGTTTGTGTATATCTGTTTGTAAATACATATACACAAAACACTCCTGTACAAAAACGCTCTGTGGTACACCATCTTTGGCAAAAAAAAAGACAAAAAAAATCAAATGAAAAACAGCAAAAAAAAGTATCAACTTCTTTCATTAGCATACAGTTTTTCTCCTATGAATTTATGGTAGTAGTGATACTGTGATTAT
>JAPZDT010000007.1:7361712-7373737 GCA_029814675.1 Acanthurus coeruleus | reverse complement strand
TACAGTAACTTTTGTGATTTATAGCACTAGAGGCCAAACACTAGGGCAAAAGCAGCTTCTGGAAGAAATTATTTTTAAGGTTGGCCAGAGAGTGAAGAGTTTTAAACAAATAATAAAAACACTTTGGCAATGGAGTGAGTCCCAGCTACATAGCAAGGCTGATAAATAAGCAGTGGTTCTGAAATTATGACTCCCATGTATATTTAATCTGATATATGTTTGTTTCCCCAATGTTCTCAGAGCGAGACAGAGATCGAACTGGGTTCTTTGCTAAGACAAGACTTCCAGGGTCTTCACAACGAGCTGCTGCTGCGCCTTGGAGAACACTACCAACAGGTCCACACACTCAGTGCAAGTTCTTATATGTCTTAAACTTCACTTATGTGGTTTAGTTTTTGCTCACGAGGGTTTAAATTTCTGTTTAGGTATTCAATGGTCTGGCAATCTTGGCTTCCTTTGCGTCAAATGATGACCCGTACCAGGGTCCAAGAGACATCACTACACCGGAGCGCATGGTACGGACTAGAGTTTGAAATGGTTCTTAGAAAAAGTATTAGATCATCCGAGTTTTTAAAGAATTAGGGATTTACTTTTCACCCACATGACAGCAGATGAAAACAGCCATTTTCCAGTAGCTACTATAAATATTACATGATGATAAATAAATCAACATTCCTTCTCCTTTGAGCGTGACTCTGAATATTTCACTTGTCTTTCTTTGATCACGGTGTTACAGGCGGACTACCTGCAGCCGAAGCTGCTGGGAATTCTCGCCTTCTTCAACATGCAGCTGCTCAGCTCCGGTGCAGGAGAGAAGGATCGCAAGAAGCTGGTGAGTCATCCACCACTGACCAATAAGATAATAAATTATACTAGGAAATGTATTATTTAAGTGAGACGGTTGACAGAGCTTCTGCATAAAGTCAACATCATTCAAAGCAAGAAAAACCCAAATGCCTTTTACATTATTGATTCTGTAGTGCAAAAGTGTCTCTCTGTTTTCTGTGCATGAAGGCACTGACAAGTGTGATGGCTCTGATGCGACTGATGGGCTCCAAACACATCAGCTCTGTCAGAGTAAAGATGATGACAACGCTCCGCACGGGCCTCCGATACAGAGAGGACTTCCCTCTGCTCTGCTGCCAGTCAGTGCACACACACACTCTTACACTCCAATGTCACAAGGAAACGCCATATCAGTGATATAAGACTTTTGTAACTGTCAAAACTTTTTGACTTTTGCTACATATTACTCACCATCAATTATGATACTCAAGTATAGCCACATAAAATTGTATCTACCCATTTTTTTCCCATCCTATTTACAACACAGACTGAAAAAAAAGACAATTTATAAATGTTTGGTTTCATATTTTATAGTCCTCTTATTTATGCCACAATCCAGTGTGACTGGTTCAAACCTCTGTGTGGTTCTGTGTGTTGTTTTCTTCTTCCTGTGTTGACAGTACGTGGGTGTGTTTTGTGAGGAGTGTGGAGCCGGCACACTTGGGCCCTCTGCTGAGTCATGTTATTGTTGCACTTCTTCCCCTGATCCCACTGCAGCCCAAAGAAACCGCTGCTATTATCCGCTTCCTGATACTGGACAACAGGTACCAAACATAAAACTTAGTGAACTTTTTACAGCCTAAAAAATAGCACAAGGATTTTTCTTCAGTGACTGAATTAATTAAAAAAAAAAAGCCAATTCTAACAGCAGTGATCTGTTTGGATTTGATTTTCCACAGGGAAGAAGTGAACGATTACCTCCATGAGATTTACTTTCTGCCAGACCACCCTGAGCTGAGAGACATCCACACTGTTCTGCAGGACTACAAAAGGGTCTGTATGGACAAGAGGATGATAATTACGATGAACCTGATAATATTATTGATGGTTATTGGTTGATATTTGTTGTGTTAGAGATAAAAAATATAAATTAAAATGGTAAAATACAATGTCTGATTCCCTGCAGCTGACAGCCAGCAGCAGTGACCTGGCTGCAGCGCTGCAGCTCTCCATGAGGGCTGTTCAGCATGAAAACGTTGACGTCAGGATTCATGCACTCACCAGCCTGAGGGACATGATGCACAGCAAGCAGGTATACGCACGCACGCACGCACGCACGCACGCACACACATACACATACACATACACATACACACACACATATGCCTACACAAACAGACACGCTTTGTCTTAAAGGACAATAGATCAAGCTTCTTTTTTGCAAAGTCTGAACAGAATTTTTTTAAGAAAAGTTTCTTGTGCCGCTTCAGTTTAATGACTTAACTTAAACTCAACAGTATGAATGTTTCTTTTGTCTAAACTTTAACGTGGACTGCAGGAGTGGCTGCTGCGGCAGGTGTGTGCGAGTGAGGCGGTGGAGCCCGTCATCTCCAACCTTGTGTCAGTGCTGCTTAAAGGCTGCCAGGATTCATCCCCAGAGGCCAGGCTCCTCTGTGGGGAGTGTTTAGGGGAGCTGGGGGCTGTGGACCCTGGACGTCTGGACCTGTCACATACGCACACTAACGGCGACCGCAACACCTTTGTGGTAAGCTGGATACCAAAGCTGTGCATGCATGCAAAACCTGTTCAGTATGTAGCTTGAGGTTAAAAGTGTATTTCTGTGAACAGAGTGGGGTTGATGATACCAACTTTGCCTACGACCTTCTGACCGAACTGACCAGAACATTTTTGGCCTACGCTGATGATGTAAGAGCACAGGACTCTGCTGCTTATGCAATACAGGTACAAACGTGCTGCATCAAACTCTAGCATGCATTCACTTTGCACATTTAATTTCTGTCTTTCTGTCTCCTTTTTTTTTTGACTCATCTCTTGTCTGTAAATATGTGTTTGTGTTGATGCTCTGCAGGAGCTGCTGTCCATCTTTGAGTGTCGTGAGGGTCGAACCGACTCCCCAGGGCGCCGTCTGTGGAGGAGATTCCCCGAACACATTCAAGAAATACTGGAACCTCACCTCAACAGCAGGTGCTCGAGTTTACACAAATGTTGATTCAGTCACATGTCACTCTTTCTTTCCTTTTCTCCTGCCTCTTTTCCCCATTTTTTTTCTTAATTCACAGTCCCCTTATCAAACCTCGTCTCCTTTTATACTCTTCGTTTTTTAACCCCATTTCTTGCCTCTATCTCCAGGTATAAGAGCAGTCAGAAGGAGGTTAACTGGTCTAAACTGAAGAAGCCAGTGTACTTGAGTAAGAGAGGCAGCAAATTCTCTGATTGGTCAGCCACTTGGGCCGGATACCTGATCAGCAAGGTCTCTTCTATTTTGTCAGATTCTGAGCACTTCTGTCATGTTTTATTGGCTTTTTTCATTGTGGATATTTTGACCTTTCAAATCACAAGTTGAAAATTTTTTGATGATCACAACTGAGGTTAAAATATCTTTTGTCTCTACCATGATTTAAGGCGTAGTTGTTTGACATTGTTTTATGTGTTTCAGGTGAGACATGAGCTGGCCAGCAGAGTGTTCACCTGCTGTAGTTTCATCATCAAACACGACTACAAGGTCACAATCTACCTGCTGCCTCATATTCTGCTCTACATGCTGCTGGGCTGCACGCCTGCAGAGCAACAGGAGGTGAGGAAAAACATCCACATCACCTGCAATAACGCGAGAAGTTGGAAGGGTTTTTTAGTGACACACCTGCTTCCAGGTAACGGAGGAGATGCTGGCCGTGCTGACAGAGGGTGATGAAGGAGGAGCGGGACGTTGTCAGGAGACGGCCTCCAGCCTATCACAGCTCAGCACTCAGACTGTGTTCAGCATGTTGTCCCATCTCACACAGTGGAGCCGCCACATCCTCTACTCCAAACAGAAAAACAGTGGTGAGTGACAAAGACAAAAAGATCTTTTAAAGACGGTTCACAAAATGTGTTTACATGAAAATGTTATAACTTATTACTTTAGAATTAGTGTCTGATTTCAGTTAACATCTTCTTGTTGTTCACTCATCTACATGATGAACAAAAGCATCTAACATAAGTAAAAATTAAATTGTTGTATTGCAGAGAGTGGCGAGTATCAGCGTGTGGTCGCCTTCCTGAAGGGTATTCCTCAGGACGTTCTGGCCAAGGCGTCTCTGCGATCCAAAGCGTACACTCGAGCCCTCATGCACTTCGAAGCATACATCTTAGAAAACAAAGAGAACATCCAGGACCATCTCACCTTCCTGCAGGTCAGGCCATGAGTTTAACAGCCATTTGAATGGATTTCTTATTTCCTTCGCTTGTGATTTAAAATAAAAAGCCCTCTAATGCTTGGCTGTTGCAGACATTGTACGCTGCCATGCATGAGCCTGACGGAGTGAGAGGGGTCAATGCCCTGAGGAGGGAGGAGCCGTCGCTACGGGAACAGATCCTGGAGCATGAGAGCATCGGCTTGCTTCGTGATGCAACAGCCTGCTACGACCGAGCCATACAGCTGGAGTCAGACCAGGTACACACACACACACACACACACACACACACAGCAGCACAGTGCTCTGCCATGTCTGCCTATCAGTCCTTACATTCCTTTTCGATGTCATGCACAAGCGTTAAAAATCTCATATAAGCATTTGAATTTTTTTTCCAAGTCTCTCTTTAATTTATTCTCTGTTTCATCTTTTTTTTTTTATCACTCTGCGAATAGATCGGTCACTATCATGGGGTGATGACCTCCATGCTCGGCCTTGGACAGCTGTCAACAGTCATCACTCAGGTCAATGGAGTACTGGCCAACAAGTGAGAGACAAAAGCGCATATATTATTTCCTAACTCATTGTCAATAAAGTTGCCTTTTTAATTAGGGAAACCCACTGAAGCTGCAGTTAGAAAAGCAGTTCAATGTTTTATGTTCATGTTAGTCTTAACTTTTCTTAACTTATGGACTGTTGTACTTTATGCTTGGATAACATGAAAGACGGTTACAGTCCGCTGAATTAAACTCTATATGGACACATTCAGGCCCCAGTGGAAGTCAGAGCTGAACACCTACAGAGTGGAGGCTGCTTGGAAGCTCGGACAATGGGACCTGCTGGAGGATTATTTAAGCTCAGGTAACAAAATACCCAGATCATCCTTGGAGGTTGCAACTTTTTGAACTACCAGTGGCACAATATTGCAGCAAAGGTATTTACTTCAAAGAGTTACTGACCAAATCTTGTGCTATCGTTGTGTGTGTAGACCGTCAGTCCAGTACCTGGGGTGTTCGTCTTGGCCAGTTACTGTGCTCGGCTAAAAAGCAGGATGCTGAGACTTTCTACGAGAAGCTGAAGCTGGTGAGGAAGGAGCAGGTCGTCCCCCTGTCTGCTGCCAGTTATGAGTGTGGAACCTACCAGAGAGGATATGAGTACATAGTCAGGTCTGTATTTGTCAGTGTATTCATGCAATCAGTAATGTTTTGTTGTTTTCTCAGGAGAAATAATTTGCAAATCCAAACTCTGTGTGTCCGATTAGACTCCACATGCTAAGTGAGTTGGAGCTCATGTTCACTGAGCTGCAGAAACAGAGGGAATGCTCCACCCCCAGCCTCAGCCAGCTGCCTCCTCATTGGTCAGATCGACTGGAGATGACCCAGAATTCCTTCAGGGCCAAGGAGCCAATCCTGGCCCTTCGTCGTGCCCTGTTCAGCCTGGGACCACAGTAAGGATCTAGATACATTTGCAGCCAAACAGGCAAATGTTACAGTTTCTCTGCAATCAGCAATCAGAGA
Source organism: Acanthurus coeruleus (assembly GCA_029814675.1). Classification (NCBI taxonomy): domain Eukaryota; kingdom Metazoa; phylum Chordata; class Actinopteri; order Acanthuriformes; family Acanthuridae; genus Acanthurus; species Acanthurus coeruleus. Next base: position 7,368,021 of record JAPZDT010000007.1, on the reverse strand, counting down.
GAGCACAACAATCATCTTTGTCTTGTTCATTATTTCAGGCTGCTCTGCCAGTTTGTTTTATCTTTGTTTTTTTGTTTTTATGTAACATTATATGACATAGAAATTAAGCCATCTGAGCTCCTGATGATGATGCACACCAAAACAAAATCAGTGTCAATTATCTAAGTCAACAAGGCCACATCACAAGGCTGGCATTTTCTTTGTTCCGCAGGCCGATAAGCAAGGAGCTGGTGGGGGAGTGCTGGCTGCAGAGTGCACGAGTGGCCAGAAAGGCAGGGCACCACCAGACAGCCTTCAATGCACTGCTGAATGCAGAGAACACACATTTGGCAGAGCTGCTCACCGAGAAGGCCAAGTGGCTTTGGTCCAAGGTAAATTTAACCTGTAAATCCCAAATACACAATCAGAAGCAGATTTTTTTGAAAATTATCTCGTGTAGGTCTATTTTGCAAGTCTCTAACTAAAATGCGTATTAGCTGCCGCAAAATGACAGCTCACTAACTAATCCCTACAACATGTATGTGTTCAGAAAAATATTATATTTACACACAAGACAACACCAGTAAAGCCTTGACTTGTCTTCAGGGCGACGTACACCAGGCCCTGATCGTCCTGCAGAAGGGAGTGGCCCAGTGTTTCCCAGATGATCAGCCACTGACGGACCCTCGCAGCCTCCAGACCAAAGGCAAGGCCATGCTGCTGGTGGGACGCTTCATGCAGGAGACGGCTAACTTCGAGTCCAACGCCATCATGAAAACATACAATGTAACGGCCAAGATTTTCTACCGAGAACAAACCACTCTGCAGGAGCATATGTGTTAACACAGTGCTACGTTTTTGTTTGATTGGACACCATCAGGAGTTTTGGACATTTTAAATGAAGACTTTACGTAGAGCTGAGTTTCATGATGCACTTGCTTGCAAGGCCAATAATGAAAATAATATAGCCCCTACTTGTGTTGCTTTTTAAACAAGAAAAGCAGTAATAAAATAATAAAGAAAATAATTGTTACATTAACAAGTAATGCAAAAATGCTATTTGCAGCCCTTCTAAAAGTGTGTGTGTGTGTGTGTGTGTTTAGGATGTAACCAACCATCTGCCTGAGTGGGAAGATGGAAACTTCTACCTGGCCAAGTACTACGACAAAGTGATGCAAATGGTGACTGAAAACAAGCTGGAGAAACAGGGGAACCTCATCAGATACATCGTCACATACTTTGGAAAGTGAGTTGTTGTTTTTACTGCTGAAATTCAGTCCTTCAGTTTATGATCAAAGATGAAAAAATGCTGTCATAGATAAGCTCTGTCATACACTCTTTAGTTTCTTTATCAGATATTTAAATTGAGTTGTTTCTGTGCCAGAGCCTTGCAGTTCGGGAACCAGTACATCTACCAGGCCATGCCTCGCATGCTGTCTCTCTGGCTGGACTTTGGAGCCAAAGTGTGTGAGTGTGAGAAAGGTGGGTGGCCAGTGGTGTGAATGAAAAGACACAAACAGGCACAGTGAGATACTTCCAGTGTCTGCCTGACTCACTGGCAGTTCTGTTTTAGCTTTATGAGCTGTTAACAGCAGAAACAGAAAAACGTGAAAACACATTCAAACACCATCCACGTGTCCCTCCATCACAGCTGGGCGAGTGGACAGACAGATGCGACAGGAGCTGGGGAAAATCAACACGGCGGTGAGCGAGCACTGTGCCAACTTAGCACCGTACCAGTTCCTGACCGCTTTCTCCCAGCTCATCTCCAGGGTGTGTCACTCCAGCGACGAGGTCTTCACCGTCCTCATGACCATCGTCGCCAAAGTCTTCCTGGCGTACCCCCAGCAGGCCATGTGGCTAATGACAGCTGTCTCAAAGGTTGGTGTGAGAGAAGGCAAACTTTTATAGAAGATTGATGGGACTAGCCACCATATTTGAGCACTGACTATTTTATTTTACCATTTAGCAGATCAGTTACCTTTACAAACATAATCTGAATAAGCTCACAGGACTATTAAATTGCATTTTAAAAAATAATAGCCTAATACCCTCGTGACTGTTTGTTCTGTTCTTTTCAGTCTTCTTATTCGATGCGTATGAATCGCTGTAATCAGATCCTTAAGAAAGCCATCAGTCTCAAACAGTATCTGGAAAAATTAATTGGAGATGCCAACAGGCTGACAGACAAGCTGCTGGAGCTCTGCAACAAGCCGGTACACAAACACACGCACACAAGCATATATTACATGGAAAAAAGATTACATGTACCATTTGGAACTCTGACAATTGCCATTAATTTAATGAAAGTGATAAAACGTGGTCATACCGTGTTTTTTTAGTACTGCAAGACACATACTCTCTATTTTAAGGTACTTTTTGTTTGATAAATGCGTGTAGTTTTATGGTCAGTTTTAATGGAGTGTGAAACTACAACATAAAATGCAGTGGGTCACATAATTCACAGGCTCACTATAAAAATCCAGTCCAGTGAATCTGGACATTTTATTTTATTGGAAGACAAGCTTAGATGAAACAAACACTTATTGACTCCCTCTCAGGAACAGGAGTTCCTGCAGACACATAAAAAAAAACTATATAAATGAAACATTAGATTCATGTTTGTGTGATTGTGTCTCTCAGGTGGACGGTAACAGCACCACCCTCAGCATGGGTGTTCACTTCAAGCTGCTGAAGCGTCTGGTGGAGGAGCCGACCTTCAGCCAGATCCTGATTCCACTGCAGTCGGTCCTCATCCCTACGCTGCCCTCTACTGGCGGGGCAAGCACTCAGCACGATGCCTTCCCTGGTCACTGGGCTTACCTGGATGGCTTTGAAGACACAGTAAGAGACAAGGGAAAGAGGGTGTTTGTTTTCGTCTTCAGTCTGTTTGGTAGGAAAGTGTATGAAAATATCTCATGGTTCTGTGTCACCAACTAAGATTACTAAATATTTTATTTAGGCAAAGGGCCGTCATTCAGCAGCATGATCTTAAAATATCTGATTTAATCATCACCAAAATTATCTAGAGCTGACACATGCCTTATAAACTTTCCCCGGTCTCTGTGTAGGTGGAGATCTTGGCCTCCTTACAGAAGCCTAAGAAGATAAGTCTGAAGGGTTCGGATGGGCGGAGCTACACAATGATGTGTAAACCAAAGGATGACCTGAGGAAGGACTGCAGACTCATGGAGTTTAACTGCCTCATTAACAAGGTTTGTGGTATTGGACTCAGAATAAAATAACAAACCCTGATTTATTTTTTCCCTTTGTACATTTGTGTAGTCTTTTGAAGATCTGAAGAAGGGCTCCACCTGAGAATCTAAGGCTACAAATTGCTCATGTAGGGTAAACACTCTGCTGTATAGCTTGGGGATAGACCCAGACATGCCTTAGAAGTGATCAGTCAAACCTTAAATCAATTCTAAATAAACCAGGGAGCCAGTGGAGAGTATGTGTAATATGTGCAGAATTTGGTATGTGTAAAAAATGTAATACTAAAGTCTAAAGAATGTATCGAACCATGCAATAGATATAATGTGTGTTCTCTTTGTCTGTGTGTCTGTGTAGTGCCTTCGTAAAGATGCTGAGTCAAGGCGTAGGGAGCTACATATCCGGACCTACGCTGTGATTCCCCTCAATGAGGAGTGCGGCATCATCGAATGGGTCAACAACACAGCTGGACTTCGACACATTCTCACCAAGCTGTATAAGGAGAGAGGTATCTTTCCAAATAAAGACTATAAATAGAGGAAGAGATTAAAAAAAAAATTCTGTTTAATTGATCCACTGAAATAATTTTATGTGGTTTTATTTGTTTGTGTGTTCAAGGTATCTACCTCTCAGGCAAAGAGCTGAGAAAGTTGATTCTACCAAAGACGGCTCCCTTCGAGGAAAAGCTACGCATTCACAAGGAGGTGCTGTGTGCTCGACACATTCCTGTTTTCCACGAGTGGTTCCTCCGGACCTTCCCCGACCCCACATCATGGTACGACCCGCCTTACACCCCTCCTACAGAGTCGATAATAAAATTTTAATTTGCAAGAGCAGTTTTATATCCAGATTTAAACATTTTTAGGTTATAAATTTAAAAAGGGTCCATTAACATTGAGGATCTGGTTAAATTCACAGATTATATTTTCACTGTGTTTGCAGGTACAGCAGTCGCTCAGCATACTGTCGCTCTACTGCTGTGATGTCCATGGTGGGCTACATCCTGGGTCTGGGAGATCGCCATGGAGAAAACATCCTCTTTGACTCTTTCACAGGGGAATGTGTTCACGTCGATTTCAACTGCCTCTTTAATAAGGTTTTCTGTTTATCTCAAATTGTCTTAAAATATAAAATATAAATTATTAGGAGGGAGGTTCTTTAGAAATACTTATATCAAAATCATGAAAAAAATACTGAAGATTGGTTTGTATATTATTTTTTAATGTACTTTTCTGTTTTCTTTCTCATACATTTCGCTGTTGCTCATTCTTTCCCTCTCCACTAGGGGGAGACATTTGATGTGCCTGAGGTGGTTCCCTTTCGATTGACACAGAACATGGTCCACGCCATGGGGCCAATGGGCACTGAGGGTCTCTTCAGACAGGCTTGTGAGGTCACCCTGAGACTGATGAGAGACCAGAGGGAACCACTCATGAGGTACACACAAATATTTGACGATTAACTAAATATAAATTCACAAAACATATTGAGTTCTTGGATTTCTTTTAAAATACTTGTTTATATGTGATGACCATTCTCAGTGGCAAATAAATTTTTCCGTCACAAACATCTTTATGTAATTGCTTTAATAAGGTTCCATAATTTAGAATATCTGTTTGTATTTTTCCATCAAAGTGTGCTGAAGACCTTCCTTCATGACCCGCTGGTGGAGTGGAGCAAACAAGCCAAAGGTCTCTGTAAAACTAAGGCCAACGAGACGGGAGAGATAGTAAATGAAAAGGTGTGGGCATCTTTTGAATTTTGTTTACATGCATTTGGAGCAGCATCTGTGTCCAGTTTAATAAATAAATCTGAAATTTTTGGTGTCATTGTAACTGTTTCATCTTATCTTTCCTCCCCCTCTTTGCTAGGCTAAAACCCACGTGTGTGACATCGAGCAGCGTCTGCAGGGAGTCATAAAGAGCAGGAATAAAGTGCTGGGTTTACCGCTATCTATAGAGGGACACGTCCACTACCTCATACAGGAAGCAACAGATTACAAACTGCTCTGTCAGATGTATCTGGGCTGGGGGCCCTACCTGTAAAACACACACTTGAGAACCTGAGATTAAAACAACAAAGCATGGAAAATTTGGAGAACTTAAGATGGTTTAATGTAATAAGACACCCTCAAGTGCTCTGATGTCGCTGCAGGCATATATAACAAATGCAAAAAAAAAAATATTTGCACCTACTGGTAATAAAACAAAAACTTGACCTACACTCATGATTGTTTGTTTAAAGGCTCTTTATCATGCCATGTTTGTTCTAGCACTTCATCATTGTTTAGTTTCCTGTTTTCTGGAAGCAAAAAATATATTTGTTGCATTGCTGTACATTCTTTTGTAATAAAGGAAGTGTTTTGCAGATTTGATTTTGTAAGTAAATGTCTCTGTGAGAAGTCTCTTAGAGTCTCTTCAGCAGTCAGATTGTTTTAATCCCTTCTGTGTGTGTGTGTGTGTGTGTGTGTGTGTGTTTGTTTCTAACCTCTTATTTATGTCCAGTGGTCCAATCAGCTCACCTTTTTCACTGGAGAACCAATTAGAGCAAAGTGTTTGCCTGTAAAGCCTTAAGAGGCTGAAGAGGACTGAGTGAGTGTAGTAGTATAATGTAAGTGTAAAGGGGAATTACTTTACGTGAGCAAGACTTTTTATGTCCAGTCATGGGTACAGACACTCAAAAGGTCACAGTATTTTTCATCATTACTTTCCTTCTTTTTGTCAATGCATGGTTGCTGTTTCAGCTCGCCCTTGGATAGAAGTTTATATGAGCTGCAAGAAAATGGGAGCTTTGCGCACCAGCACTGGATACTTGCCGTTTTGAGGATGTCAGTACCTTTTTTTTTTTTTTTAATGATGCAGCATGGCGGGGTTATGATTGCAGGAGTGTTGCCTCTTTGGAAAAACATGCATGAAAACATGTGCAATTCCTTGTCTTAAAAGTTAAAATGTACGTTTTGGCAACTAAGGAACAACATCAAAATTTTCAATAGAATAATTATTAGTACCAAAAACCACTGAATGTTGAATTCCATATTGTTTTGTTGTTTTTGTTTGTTTTTCTATTTTTAGTCATGTTGTTGGTTTGTGGAGATTATACTTTTATTCTGAAAGTGAA
>JAPZDT010000007.1:7302563-7313566 GCA_029814675.1 Acanthurus coeruleus | reverse complement strand
GTAACAATCATGAGGAAAGAGCAGAAGGAGCTTTTATGTAACTGTTAAATAAATAAAGTCAGCTGAGCTTGCATTGCAGTGAAAAGTCCACTAATGTAACAAGAAGACACAGTTTCCCACATCCAACCTAAAACTCTGGTGATTTAATTGGCTTCAAATGAGGCTTAACACTCACACAGCTTCTCTTGTTCCTAAATATAAAATCCACCACAATGGGGTTTATTATAGACACTAGCCACTTAATTTGCAGAGTGTGCTAACATAACTTGCTCTATAGCCACCCCAGGGGGGTCCACCCCTGGTTTGAGAGCCCCTGCTGTGAATGGAAAAACTGCCTATAGTCAGTTTTCTTCATTTGCACTGTTAAATCTATTATAATTAAATTAAGGAACTTAAGGAAACACTGCTCTATGAACACTTAGAGGTTTTCCTTTTTTCAGTTTAGTTTCATGTGGTTTGACTTTTCACAAATGCACCAGAAAGGTAACTGCTGTCCTCTCCAAACACTCAACCTAATAGGGCTTGTGTTAAGCACTGTGTACTGATCACTATGAAAAAAGGACTTAGCTCTCCTCTGCTAGTCTTATTCTGTATGAAAGATTTCCTTCAGACTGCAACACCTTTCACACATTGACCCATTTAACAAACAAATCATGCAGTGTCAGGCTGTTGGAGAAATCAGACTGCAACCATAAAAAGCTTTAATTGCAGTATTATCTGTGTCTGATTATCTCATTATAGCTGGATGCATGACAGCATATTGGCTAACTTTCTGAATGAGTAAATAGCAGTATCAGCCAACCTTTAAGTTAGAGAAAATCTAAGTCTTTCACTGGCTTCCTCCCTCTGTGAGTGTTATAGTCTCTTTCTTCACATTTAAAAGATACTCACACTTTTTCCATCAGTATTTGTCCCAACTGCATGATTTTTTTTCCCTTTGATGTATTTTGCAGATCTGAACTGTGAAACTGCCGGTCTGTTGCAATCAGATACCAGCATGTAGAGTGAATACTACCCTATCTGATGCAGCAGGACTCCTGGCTGAAGCATTTTTCAGTAAGAAGCATAGCTCATGCTTAGTATGACAAGCAGAAAGACCTGAGATCACTGTAATATTTAAAGATTGCAAGTTTTGCTAATCATACCATTCAATGCACCTCCTTGGCCCTGCAGCCTCAGAATGTTAAAACTGAGCAGCTTATTCAGAATTGAACTGCTGACTGGATGTTGGCCTCTCGCCAGAATGTCCTGCAGAACAGGAAAGTCCTCAGATTTACCAGTTTTCCTCCAGTGGTTATAGATGAAAGGCACCATGCCAGGATATTTAATTATAGAAGTACATCCAATGTCAGTTACAACCACTTGTTGCCATTCAAGTAATGCCCTATGATTTTAATGATGCAGAAAACAGACAGAATTTGTCAATAAAACCAGAATTAACTGTATGATATGAACATTGCCAAAATGTAAATGAAGCTCATAAAAATCATTGTTTAGCTAACATTATGAGCATTTTTTTCACAACTGTTAGAAACTGTCAGATAAAATAATTGTTTTTACTTCCTTTCCTTTCTTTTTTTTCCCCCACTTTTTTGTACTCATGAACGTCATAAATTCTAAATTCTAGACGTCTTTGATTATCTTGGCTGCTTGATGTGTTCAGTCAGCTGCCACAATAACTTAGTTGCCCATGGTTTGAGGATTAGAGCATTCAGTGAGAGCAATCATCCATCAGAATGATTTTGAAACTGCTTCATTAAAGTTACATAATGTTGCTTTAATGTTGACAGTGAGGCAGAGTGTGTTAGTTGTTTGTTTGTTTGCTTGGCTGAATTTTGTGAGCAAGAGATGAGGAGTAATTTTTCAACCCCTAACACTTCAAAGCTAAAATATATATTAAATAGAAAATTAAAACAAGGTCAAACACTCTTTGGCTTGACTTTGAATGATTAATAAGGGAATAACATTTTCCTAAGCTGTGTGAAGTGTGAGAACAGATGGTTTGCCTTAACAGTGACCCTTTTTTATGCTACAAATAGAGATTTGAAATTACTCAGTGTGTTATTATCACAGTAAGCTGTGATGGTTGTGAAGAAACAGGCTCTTCCTGAACTGTTATCCAGCTTAGAAACTACACACACAGCTGTCTGACTTGATTGTAGGCTATTTGTCTTACTTTCAGCTGCTGTGATATATTTGATAACACATACTGAAGATGTCTAGAGGCTGTGTGACAACTAACCAGGTGGTTTTTCTGGCATTCATAGGAAATAGCTAGTTCAGCTCTGACTCACATCATCAATCTATTAAAGGATTTCTCTCTTTAAATAGATTGATGATGCCCTCCTTTTTTCATCATCCTTTTTATCATTTAACAGTTTCTCATGCACACTCTGCTTAAGTATTGGTCTTCCTTATAACTCGAAAACACTTAGACAAACATTAAACATGCACAATATCAAGGGAGTCAAAGCAAAATATGAGGCATTTGCTGACTTCTTGGTGCTTGTAGATCACTGTGTCGCTCCGACCTGCCGTCTGGCGGATTGACCCTCTTATTTTCCAGTCATGGGATGATCCCTAAGGCCAGCAGGTCAACTGAAGACTGGAGTTAATTGAAACCGTTTAAATCCATCTGGGTTAAACTAGTCCACTAGCCTTGAGCACCCAGAGCTTACCCGCAACACAGCTGCAGCGCTCTTCAGGGATAAGTTACAAATAAGTAGAGACACCTCACTCTGCCTCTTCCTCCTTACAACATCCTAACACTGACACAAAGTGTAGGGGTAAAAGTACACTGTGGGGACCACAGTGTGCCGAGGAGAGGAGATAACGCAGCACGGTTTACAGTTACAGATAACAGCTGTGGCTGATTTGGGTCAAATTCCCCACAAGCCTGAAGTGTCAAGATAAACCATTTATGAGGAAATAATAGAAGTGGCAAATAGCTGTTGAGCAGAAAATTACTTGAGGTCTGTACTGGATATGTTGCTACGGAAACCACCCTTGTAAAGATAAATGTTTTGCAAGGGGTTAACATCCATTTGTGCATACAGCATATTTGATCAGACTTTAATAACGTAGTCTATATCAAAATGTTTTGCTGACCTCTTGAATGTGTCCACACAGAACAAGAAAAAGAGGCGTAAAAGTTAATCCACTTTGGACTGAGCTGGATGTAACATCAGCTCAGTAAGTCAGCAGCTACTGTATAGTGTGTAGAGACTGGAGAGACAAAGTTAAGCAGCTTTGGCTTGTGCCAGTCAGTCAGAGCTCTGCAGAGCAGTGAATTTGCAGAGCCTATGACTGAAATCTAAAGACAGAATACTACTCCTTCATTTTCTCTTAGTTGAATTTATGTTCTTCAGCCCAGCCCTTCAGCAATTCATTAAATAGGGGTAATTTTCTCTCAAGTAGTTTTTGCTCTTGCCCGGCTTTTCTTTGCTTCAGGGACAGTGATTTGGCTTTATAATTGAGTGTGTGTTTTGGGTCCGGGTATAGAATCTCCCTCAACATCTTCTTTTTTATGACATGAAGGTTCCCCTTTGCTTGTCTGTTTGAAGAACTGTGGAAAGCTGTGGAAACATCGAGCTGTGTTGTATGTGTGTGACCATATTCTGTACTTTAACAGGCAAAGTAATGATGCATGGTATTGTGGTAGAAGAGGAAATGTTGTTTTGCTGAATGGAAATGTTTAGTCTTTTTGTCCATTGCCCAGGTGTCTAGTAATTTCTCAAATTAAGTCTGGTGCTTTACATAGCACTTACTGTGTGGAAACTAGATTGAGTAACTGTAGTGCATCTCTGTGGCTGTTTACTAAAACAGGTAATAACACTCTTTTCATGTGGCAGTTTACTAAAACAGGTAATAACACTCTGGTTATGTGGAAACCAGTCAAAAATGTATCTGGTATCCTTGTCAGATTTCACTATTTTTATAACGAAGTTGGAGATGCTGCCAAAAATATCATGTAGGACTAAAAAGTGTTGTGCAGCATGAACACTGGAATATCATCTTTATGTAATTATTAGCTACCATGTTGGTTCCTTAAGTCCATTCCTGGATAAATTCTGACATTTGCTCTCACCCTGCTACTCTGAAGCCTGGATGCATTTTACTTCATATTTGGGAATCTTTTTTTTTTTTCCTTGGTCAAACAAGAACAATTTTTCATCAGGTTTAAGCATAAACTATTTGCAACATTTATCTGAAAAACACATGCAAAGTTATCAGGGTGGAAACAAAATGGCATTTTAAAGTAATCATGACTTTCTTTCTTTCTCATCCTAAGTCTAAATAACATTTGGACTTCTCCTTTTCTAAATTCTTGAATAGAATTTAGATGTTAGCATTTTCTGCCAAATCTTTCTGTATGCCCTTTTTGTTGTTTTGGTAGTTATGTGCATTTTCCTGCATTTGTAAGGCACTTGTTGGGAGTCCTGTTGACACTCTTGAATCTTTTTGTGCATTCACCAGAAGCAGACTTTGATGTTTTGCTTTGTGCCAGCTGCCTACCTGAGGCTCCACAAACACTGTAAAACATGCTAATTATGTATCGTAGCTTAATTAGCATGACAATAATGGCACTGACTTGCAAAAGGCTGGTAACAAACATGACCCACCAAAGCCAGTTTTTCTCTTCTGCTTTTACACTCAGTGAATCAAATTAATATTTATTTGTTTACAGCATTTATCTCTGTTAGAGTGCCTTGGATTGTGTTACAAGTGATTTCCATATAAATGACCAATATACCACACAAGGATTGCATTTTTTTCTAGGTTATTCACCAAAACAATTGTTTCAGCTCATCTTTCCCATTATATGTTATTATTGTTTTTTTCTACTTTGTTCTGTTCTAATGCGATTTTGTAAATTTACATATTCCTCTCATAGGTGGCCCCAGTGGGAAGTGTTAATACCCAGCTTTACACTGTGATGCAGAATCACTGTTTCACATCCGGAAATATTGACTGTAGAGACAGAAATAGCATGCAAGTCTCAATTGGATTTATTGCTAGCAGCATGTACAGGAGGACATGTACAGTGTCTTTGCAACCATCTCTTTTTTAAAAGTCTTATGCCTTGTCCATTCTGATGTTATTAGCTGTGAATCCAGTTTTTCATTTTATGCCTCAATTGTAGCCCACAGTGTTGGAAACAGGCTCACTACAGTCTGTCTCTAGAGATAACGGCCAATTATAGCAGATGCAGTGCAGGTTATAGTTGTCAGAAGAATCAGCCAGCAGAGACCACAACAGCAGGAAAGGTGTGTGTGTATGTTTGTGTCTGTATGTGTGTTAGTTTTCAGGAAGATTTTGTGAGATCAACCTTTCTAGCAATCTTAAGTTTTTTGTTGTCCCCTGTAAATCCCTTTTTTTTGTGTTTTAAAACCTTTATACAGTTAAAGGGAATGATTACACAGTTTCAAGTGCAACACAGTGCTTCAAGGATTGTTTGTCAGGGCTGCATTTCCACCTGTAGTGAATGTGTTGAGTCCTCAAGGCTTGTGGCATCCACCTTGCTAAAGTGTCACCGCTACAAGTGATGCTAAATCCCTTAGGGGGGGGGGCCTTAAGGGATCAGTGAAATAGCACACATTAAAAAGCTTATTACTATTTTGCCATTGTTGCCTTAATGGTATTGCTGTTTTTTAGGTACTTAAGTTGTAAAAGTGTCAGTTTGTTAATTGTTTTTTTCACTTATGAGATGCTGTTGTTTTTTCTCTTACCCTAAACCCGAATAAGCATTTTCAATTTGAGAAATTTTTAAATGAGATAATTCAATACGTTTTTTTAGACTCTGTCACAGTTGAAGGGCACAAAGTGACCATGAAAGACAATCACTTTGGTGAGGTTCAAGGATTTATGCTCTTCTTGTCAAGGTGTTTTGGCTGTCTCACCATGCAAGCCTCTGGCACTGAAACTGATTTATTACTTTAAATAGGATTTCACCTTCTGATTGTCATAGCACCATAGCATCACTTTCTGGATGTGTTATGCATAATCAGGTTGTCATGCATTTATTACACCCGTAGCATAATTCTGCCGAGACACTATTATTAGCTTAGCAATAAAACCTGATGGCAGAAGTTTGCCTCTGGAAATTTTTTGCCTGTTACAACATAAATTATGAGTGTGTGTTGCTTAATACAAAGTACTGTGTTGCCATGCAGTTATTCTATCAGCAACATTATCCTGTTTCCTTATATTCACTTCTTGATAATTACAAAAGTGGGGAATAGAACCTCTGCACTGGGAATGACTTTGCAAGATCACAGAATACTGATTTGTGTAGCATCATATAAAATAAATATTCCTTAGCCTATTTTTAACTTTCTTCATGCGGTCTAAGCTATCAATAATTTTTTCTCCTTCCATCTATCTTTTGTGGAGCTATTGAGCTTATTCATTTAGCCACTTAGCCATTTATAAAACAGTACTGCTCAAAAAAAATCAAAAGTGCTGCATTAAACAGGCCAGTTGTTTCATGAGCAGAGACGATAAAATTACCTACAGGAAGGCCAATCTGAGTAATAGATCCGTTAGATCCAGACAAGCAAGTATTTTTATGTGCCAGGAACTTGCGTAGCACGTATGTTGGTCACATTGCATTCAGGCTAAAGTTGAACTTTTTTGCAGGATACGTCTCAGTTTCTTTCCTGAAGCCCTTTTTTTTGGCACTCTTGCTTTCATTTTTCACTTTTGCTCATAAACCTCCTATATTTATTTCATGACCACACTGTTTGGCAGCTTCCTCTTGTTTCATTACTCCCTGCAATATTTTAAACTAATCAGATGTCAGAATATGCCAAAAGTGACAATTTTTTTTGTTTTTTTTTAATGCATTTTTGATGAAGGATCCTGCTGACAAGGACACTACTTTTCCTGTGACTACTTCATTATAAAAGTAAACATGCATTAGACTAGGAAAATGCCTTAAATGTGAAGCTGCAACAGTAGGAAATGTTTAATTTGCATTAGCAGTGCCCTAATACAGCATTTTCTCCAGAAACGTCAAGGCAAAACCCTGTTTGTAACACTGTAAATACAAGGACTTAAATGTCATTTAATTCATTACTAATTTGGTGATGAATAACAACTTAGAAATCTTTTTTGTGCAAATCTTTGATTATTTCTTTATTATTTCCTGCAAAGTTTTAGAAATGTCATGAATATGATTGAATGGTGTCATTAAGGAATTAAGAAGTCAGTCTATTTTTAGCTAGCTGTGTGACAAAGGGGTGTGAACATCAACAGAATTGTCTTGAGGAGAGAGACTAACTTTCTGCAGCACTGGAGGGGGCATGTAAGAGTGAGTAAGTCAGATTTCATGGAGCACTGATTAGAACTGTAACTGGTCCCGCTCTGTTTTGCCTCCCCTCTCTCACTGTGGTCCCTCCTGTCTCCACTCAGCCAATCAAATATGCCGTCACCGCCGGGCTTATGACCCACACCAGTTGCTATAGCAACGCCGGCCTGCCTCCTCGAGAACATGTCATGCATGTTAAGTGGTTCTCAGATGCTCGCTCGTTGTCTCTCTGTCTTGCACTCTCTCTTAAGTAGACACACACACACACACACACACATACACAGGATGAAGCGCCTCTGTGGACCAAAGATAGTTATCATGAGGGTTTGTTTTAGTGCCTTTTAAGCACCACTTATAATTGCACTGACTAACCCTTGTGTATAAAAGTGGTACTAAAACTCTATGTTTGACTTATAACCCCAAGTGAATGATGCAGAATATTCAGCCAACAGGGATGAGCATGTCTTGCCAGCAATACTAAAGTTGATACTGTTGTTGAACACCTTTGCAAAATGATTTTTTTTCTTTTCTGTATTGTCGAGTGTTTTCCACCTAACATTTTCAACACCTCTGTGTCAAAGCACACTCGCATGCATGCATGATTATTTGTTTCAAAAATCGAAGACAATTTTAGATTTTATAACACAGTAATGTTCCCCATAAAGCGAAATAAATTTCTGCTGGCTTGCTCTTGATGTTTGATGTGGCTACATGAAGTTTTAAAATTCTGACTGAGTCGGAATTTTATTTTCTCTAGAGCTTTATAATACAGTCAGCCCAGGTGAAGTTTGTAGACAGGTTTATTAGAGCTAAAGCTCCCCTGATCTTGTTTGACAACCCTTGAGAAGAAATGTACAGACACAAACATGTTCTGTCACACTGCCAGGAATGTCAGGGCAAATGTTTTGAAATGCATGAAAGTAGAGGAGCAACCAGCCGTACAAACGTCAACGCTCTTGTTGCCAGAATTAAACTCCTCTGCTGAGAGTGGCAGATGTAAGTGCCAGTGTGTATAAGTGGTACTTACAGCAAACATCAGCCCTGTCTTGTACTATTTAATGTAAATAGCGTTCTTTTTGTAACTTTTCTTAAGCACTGTATTTCATGACAATTGGCATATCCACGCTGTAGAATGCACTCACAACATGAGAAGTTTTAATTTTGTAATATATGTGGCTTTTCTGTTAATGTTTTGCACTTCTGACCTGCAGTTCTCCATCTGTGGTTGCTACTTATTTTATCTTTTCCCCCTTGCAGTATTCAAAAGTGGTCCACTTGCTAAATGTAAGCTCTGAAAATGTCCATTCTGTTAAGAGTGGATCAATAACAAATCAGAAATTGTGCAAGGCAACTAATTTAGAATAACAGTAAACTGGAACTAAATCAATTTCCCCACTTCTATAAAACAAAAATAGCAGAGTCTCAGCACAGGTTCCTTATGGATTTCATGACGTTTTATAAAAGTAAATCCCCGTGGGTTTCCTGGCAGCTTGTCAAACACACATAAATTAGCATTTTCTTTGGTAAGCTTGCATGACCACACATGTTGATCAGTGAACAGGCACAAGACAGCTCAGTTTAGGGGCAGAAATGGTCACAGGGCAGTCATTCTAATGTCACAGTGCAGCTAAAAATGAACTCAACTTAGTGAACAGAAAAGTGGCTTCACATGTATTATTCATCATTCTGCTTTGGCTGTAACTTGTTATTTTAAAATTGGGGTTTCTGTATTGGGAGTGTCTGTGTGCATTCATGCTATTAGAGTAAGTGGTATTGAACTGGAAAGGGGTGAGAGAGGTGTAGAGTAAATGCCATTGGCAGTTATCTTTTCCTCTGAAATTGAGGAACAGTGCAGGACGCTTACTGCAAATTATTCATAGCCTCTCCTCATAGCTGATACAGTCCGTGTGTGTGTGTGTGTGTGTGTTTATGCAGGTGTGAGAAAGCCAGAGAGAGCAACAGTGTGTCGAGAAAATGAGTGAAACAAGGATTATTTATTTGCCGGTCAATATTTGACCAAGCAGGCTCCTAGCTTACGCACACACCCTCTTCCTGTTCCTCTAATTCTGTGAAGTTCAGGACTTAAAAATTACATGATGCAAGGATTGATTTAAATGGAGTCTGCTCCTGTCCCTTAGGAGAAAGATAATGTTATGATCTGATGATGAGAATTACTCAGAGCCTTGTTGGGGTAAAAAAAACAAGAGCAAGCAGCTGAGAAATAACAGAAGTGAAGTACAGAGGGATGAGGGTGGAGGAGAGGGAGTGTCCTAAGTGCTGGAAGTAAATCTGAGAATTCAATAAGTCTCTAGGCACTTCTATTATTCAGAAGACACAAGGAACACAATGAAAACAAAAGAGGCAATGTAGTGTGTATGGATGTGCATGTGGATATACTGTATGTGTGTTGCTGGATTCTGCTTCTTCCCATCCACATTACAAGCTTGATGCATTCGGTGCATGATTTAGTTCTGTTGTATCTGTTTACTGTCTGTGGGGAATGGCATCATTCTATGGAGATAACTAAACTATAGGAAGTACATGTGCATTTATGTTACTTGCTGAGCAGACATCTCATGGTCTCTCCCCACCACTACACACACTGTTGGAGTATAGTCTCCCTTCAACTATTGGCATCTTTCTTGTACCATAAAAATTAATCTCATCAAAGTTTTTGGTACATATGTAGTAGACTGTTATTTTTAACCAATACCAAAAGGTAAATATTGATACTAGATAATTAAAATAATAAAATAATACCTTCAGTTTAGTACCACTATTAACTTCTCACAAGTCCATTATTTTTTTAAATTCCATGAAATCTGTCAAATACATTCATGTCCCCTTTATAATGAACTGTAAGAACTTTAATGAACCATCTACCTTCAATAGAGCACTGCTACTAGCTCAATTTCTTTTCAATAAAGGATGCTGTACTTTCGGTGTGGTTCTTATGAGCTTATATTATCATGCTCACCAGCTAAACTATGACAGTAAACATTTTAAATGTATCTGCTAAACATCAGCATGTTAGCTTTGTCATTTTGAGCATGGTAGCATACTTAAGTTAGCTTTTAGACTCGGTCAAAGCAACACTATGTGAGGCCTAAAAGAGCTGTTGGCATGGGTATAGATGTTTGTTAGAGTCTTGTTGTATTTTTGGACTTCCAAATGGTAAAAATGCGTATTAGAAACATTGGTGCAGATTGCCAAGTCAAACTTCCTATAAAAATGCTGTCAACAAAGTTTATTAAATCCAAGAGACTCTTGTGATTCAACAAGTGGTCACTGATAAATATATTTCTTTCATTCAAATTTCCATTTATCATAATCATTTCAGCACAATAATCCCAACTTGATATCATGAACAATGATTGGCACTAGTCTGGATGTACAAAGGAAATGGTACCACCCAACTTTATCCTGCAATGAAGAAATATCCAAGACATTAGACATTACAGTGGCATCTTTAGGCATCTGCATACTGAAATTTTAAGTATTACAGTTGCATCTCACATATATTTGTAAAATGTCAAGCACTGTATAATGAGGCACATTTTTCATATTTTGTGTCTTAAAAATTTGAGTGGGCAGAACCGACAGTACATATAATACATTGTGTTGTTAGTTTGGGCTTTTTTGCTGCATGGTTAATTCCTGATACATGTACCATATGAGACAAGATCTACATGTT
>JAPZDT010000007.1:6637412-6651460 GCA_029814675.1 Acanthurus coeruleus | reverse complement strand
GACAATAACAGAGGCCCTTTCTGACAACTGTTCCCATCTCTGTGTCAGACCATCAGAACACATGACAGTGTCTGCTGGCTCTCTGCCTTGTGGCAGACACACACACACACACACAGAGGCACTGTCACAGCTGCCATTGTTGTCACTCCAGGAGGACGTGAGTCTCGTCAACATTGGCATTGTGAAGCAAGTGTCACGCAACATCAGCACTGTGACATTTTCATTTAAGAAACGCATCACATTTAGTATCAGATAAACAACAAAACGGAGGGTTTATGTGCATTAATCTGTCGTTAGCTGCAATATCTTTTAGATATTTTAGTCACATTTTGCTGATAAATGATGATTATTGTAATTGTTTGGGGGTTGCAAGATGTGGCCAGCAGAGGGAGCTTTACCCACACTTTTTCCTCTGGCTCTGGTAGCATGATTTCTTGCAAATCACAACACCTTTCTGCCAGCTTTCTTGGACTCAGTACCTCAATAAAAATCATCAGTTTGAAACATATAACTGAAATCAATCTGCCACACTGTTTTCAAAAAGGGCCTCCTTTCCTTTAGAGGGCATCTTGTAAAGATGTTTAAAGCTTTGTATCTATTTATAACTATACTACTTTAACATCTCCTTGCAACATCCACTTAATGGTGTCGTTGAAGAGCGAATTCAGTATCTCTCGCTCCTCACAACAGGCCACGTCCTCCTTAAAATAGCCTGCTGTTTGCTTTTTTTTTTTTTTTTTGTTTGTGCATCATGCCCTTTCATCAACCCCTCTGAAAGGACGGGACATGAAATTAAGCTCAGAAATGCAACAGGCCCCGGGGGCACTGCGACTGAATGCAGAGCTTTACTTTTCATTATGGTCCTCATAAAGAGGCTTTTGGATGCTGCTGGCCTGCGGAGGTCCGTGGAGGAAAGAAAAAAAAAAGAGAAGAGAAAGAAAGAAAAATGAAGAGGCAGATGGAATAAAGAACAGAGCAAGACTAGCGAGTCTGGATTTGCCAGTCACAAGACAAACATAGCACAGAGATAAAGGACTGACTCTCACATAATGAATTCAGAAATCTACCCATGTACACTCACTCTCTCTGCATGTGCAGAGCAGAAGGCCACCGCAGTGGTCTGCTCTCAGGGTTATGTGGCCTTTTCTGGCAGATGGGCATCTGTCACTTTTATTTAGAGTCAAAAAAAGTTAAATTCACTAAATTAAACTTTACATACTTTCAAGTCAGTTTCAAAAAATCACTAATTTTCCACATGGTGCAATATTTGCAACTCCGTGAGAAATGTGCAGCCTTAGCTTACACTTTGTCAACTCATCAGACAGTTGGTGTGTGTTGAAACTGCCCTGAATGAAGCTGGGGTTGTCTTGAAAAGTGAGAAAGGATAAACAGCGGAATAACAGATTCATTCAATGTACAAATGTAGTCAGTGTCTGGGGACGTTTTTTAGAGTGTTTGGGAAGTAAAGGAAAGGACGGATAAAAACAGTTCCTGTCCAGCCAGTAATGATAAAACCATATCTGCTGATCCGGAAGCTTACCTTCATCCTCTTTGAAGCAAAAAAGCTGAAAGTAACATCAAGAGCTCGCCTATTCAATCATGCACAAAGCAATGTAAGTCTACAGGGAGCATTTTTTTTACATCATTTTGACCCTTTATTTTCAATCCTTAAAATATAATGTGTGCCAGAATAACCATATTCTCCATATATTCAATCATGCAACGCTATAAGAGCTAAATCAAGGGTAGCTGGAAAAATTATATACGTTGAATAAATTTGCTGAGGAGACAAAACAACTTTGCAGCTGTAGTTTAGAAACTGAATGTGTGTGTTTACAGTAGTGTGTGTGTGACTTTGGGAGTTATAGTAGGCATATTTGCTAGTAAAAGTAGGGGGAAACGTACTCTTTAACTAATTGCAGAGCATGTTTCGCCCTTAAGCAAAACAAAACAAAAAAAAAAGCTAAGCCTGTTCCCTGACAGGACTGCCACTGGTGAAAATACAAGCATCTTGCTGTAGGCCATTTCCACTCAAAATTAGATCTGTCTAAACACCATCATCAAGATCGTTGTGTTGCATTTAAAGGAGGCTACAGGTTCAGCCGCCTGCCTCACTTGATAAAAATACTTACATGTGTTTTGCATTTACATTTGAGACTAATAGAACCTTTTGTTCTAAACAGAAGTTCACATTTAAGCGTGTGATCTTGGATTAAATTAAGAAATTTTCTATTATATGGGTCAAAAATTTGATAAGAGAGCAGAACAGCAGAAGCAAGTACTTTGTATCGAACAAAAAAGGATATTTCTTGCCGGTCTCTGCAGGAACACATGGGTTAAGCACTAAAGATGAATATCCTTCCTCATTTAATGGCTTGTCCTAGATTTCCCCACCTGCCATGCCCTTATTTTTCACTGTTGTGTCTAATCCACCATCGCTCTTCCACTTAACACAAAACAAAGCCCTCTGCAGTGTTACTCTAAGCATCCCATGGGAGCTGCTCTGTTGAGAGCCAACTTCATCACGTTGTAAGTAACACACTTTTTATGACATCCATTCCAAGGAGAGGATTATGCCAAACAGATAGCAGACACTTACCTCTTGCCTCCGAGCAGTCTGCTGATTTACAATGCAATCTGTTCCATATCTAAATTTGTTTTGCATTATTCATGGGTGAATGTACTTTTCAGTGGGATAATTTGCTTGTTATCCAGCCACTGAATGATATAAAGAGCTTAACAAAGACATAGCTATTTTGTTGTTGCTGGCTGACGGAGGTCACAACAGCTGAAGTGATCAAACAAAAATGCTGCAGCCAGATTGGAAAGTCAGTGTGTGAGTTTTATTAACAACTACTGTCATAATGTCACTACCAGCTGTGTAAACGACTTTTCTTGGCATGCGGAGGTCTCTTGATCATACAGTGCCTCCTATTTCCTGCCCCTGCAGCTTTGGTAAATATAAGGCAGTGATGTAAGGAATGAGCTATTTCAGGGGGGAAAAAAAGCTTAATTTCTTTATACTTACAATGCCTTCTAAATCACATGTTTTGAAGTATTGAAGTGTTAATTCTTCCATTTTCTATGAACTAGACTTGCACAATTGATGAATGTAACCAAATATGGAAATAAATTTGGAGAAGAATAAGGAAATATTTGAATTCCAAATGTAGAGCTCATGAAAATCCATTGTTTATAGTGATGTTTTACAGCTCTGGGGCCTTAAATGGAAGTAATGCATCATTTCCAGACTTCTAAAACATATCCTGAATTCAAATCACATTTTAAAACTTTTGTTTTATTGAAAAAAAATTATGAAGTTTCAAGGTCAAAGAGCAAGTTAAGTATGTTGTTTAAGCTGTCACAGTAAAGAGGACCTTGGGTCATTTATTTACTTTAGTTCAGGATTGTTGTGCCCTTTAGCATCCATTTCTACATCAGCTGTGTGAACTCAACTTTTAACTGGACTATACAGATTATCAGGTTATTATTGTCCCAAATTAGTCACTTTTGAAAAAAAAAAGGATTCTTTCCAAGCAAGAGACTAGTTTTTGAGACCACATTAAGTTTGACACTTTTAATCAGGAACTCTTAGTGGCCTTCAGAACCTTTTACAGACATTTTGGCAACATAAAATCACAAAACCGTACAGCATAAAACACAAAAAACAAAATGACGCAGCATGCATGTCATAATAATGTGACAATCGTTACAATAGCTCATGTGAGGTAACATCAGTAGACAAGATATATTTTTGATAAGGAAGCAGTGTATCATGAGAAGCATCACATGAGGAGGAAACAAAGGAATGGAGCAGATGTTATGTCATCATTACTGTACGAAAGAATGAGTGTATATTTACACTCATGCCCACACACACATTCCACTATGTACATACCAAATGGGCTGCAGGGAGCCAGATCAAACAACACACAGCTCTGTGTTGAACTGTGGGGGGTTACACAGGTGATTATAAAACACTGTCAGCTTCAGTGGTTTCTGTTGTTTTCCTTAACGTAGCACTGATCAATAAAAACACATTGTGTTGTTGAATTTTTTCATCCTCAAGAGATGTCTTCTGTTGGTGGGATCATCGCCTGTGGCAGATCTCTGTCTCACTGTCTCTCTTTCTCCATCTGACATATGCAAGCACATTTACATATGTGTGCACATGCAAACACAATGCTAAATTTAGTTTTTTACTCGTTCTAGTTCAGTAGAGAGATATGTCTGTAAGACACAGCGTCACACACAGGTGAGACGCTGTGTGTGAGACGCTGTGTGACGCTGAGCTAAGCTAATTAGCTTCAAGATGCCTCCGCTATTGGCAGACGAGTACCATAAACTTCTACAGAAAATTGCCATCCTGGAGACTAAAATTCACCGCCTAGAAGTTAATGTGGAGATAAACGGACTAGGTGGATATGACACCACTTTACCAGTGGCTCAAATCAGTGGAGAGGAGCTGGCTAACACACGGCTAACGAGCACAGACAAAGCCACCACGAAACAGGTAGGCTCCGTTCTGTGTAACAAATCTACAAATAGTAGTCCTCCTTAGAACCACCTTGGAGCAAAGCCAAAGAACAAATCATTTCCCTGGGTGATGAGAGGACGTCTAACAGGCAGAGCACAGCGAGCTGAGGTATGTAATGAGACCAGCTGGCCTGCACTCCCTCCCAGGCAAAGTGCCTCCTCAATCCCCGTGTCTGGAAGGACACAGTTATGGAAAGCTGCAGAAGGGAGGATGAGCAACAAACCTCCAAAACAATCAGGGATTAAGCTGCAGAACAGATATTCTCCACTGATGAAGGACCCTGAATCTCGGTCAAACCATCCATCCTCGGAGAGGGGGGTAAGGACTGATTGCATGTCGAACAGTAAAAGGCTACAGCGAAAGCTAAAGCCTGGGCCTCAAACTTTGATCGTGGGTGACAGTGCTGTTAGAGACTTACAGAGGGTATGCAGTAAAAACACCAAAGTAATCTGCTTCCCCAAGGATGTGGTTTCCAACATGACGGAAAGGATTCTGAGTATCGTGGCTAAACATCCAACTGTGAAGTATCATAATACATGTAGGGTGGAATGATGTTGCTAAACAACAGTCTGAAGTGTTAAAACAGGACTTCACCGAGTTGTTGAAAGCAGTGAGCTCTGTGAAAGCAGATGTGTTTATCAGCGGACCCATACCACTGGTCAGATATGCAGAGGAGAGATTCAGCAGGTTGCGGGCTCTAAACAAGTGGCTTTCTACTGCATGTACTGCCTATCCTGTGAATTTTATTGAACATTTCCACATCTTTTGGGAGCGAAGACACCTTTTTAAAGCAAATGGACTTTTCTTGAACAAGCCAGGAGTAAGATTGTTGGCCTCTAATCTATTTTACTTCCTGCGTCACTCATCAGCTGCCTCTGCCAAGGACTTTAAACAACATGGCTCAGCCTGGGGGACAGACAAAACACAGCTGATTAAAAACCCTGAAGAGGAGCAACATTCACCCCCACCCAAGGAGTGCTCTGAGCCAAAGCGGCGTCAGAATCAAGAAGAGGAGGGGTCTCTACAGGCCTCCATCCCTCTCAACAACCACAGCACCTTCGACAGTCCACCTGCCCCACCCCCTGAAAGCCCCACTAGGTCCTTCTCCTCCTTACTCTTCCTCTCTCCGTCCTCACCTCACTTGGAGTTCACTGGCCAGATGAAGGAGCTGGTCAATGCTGGATTAAAATGTACCCCCCGTCCCTCTTGCATCTTCTTTCCTACAAGCACCCCATGTCAGCCACCACCTCCAACACAGGCTCCAAAGACTCCTATAAGCACCCAACGTCGGCCGTCACCTCCAACACAGGCTCCAGAAACCTGTGTGCCTATCCTGATCTGATGTGTTCCGGGTCCAGGCTGCAAGATTACCAGCAGTCATGAGTCGTCCCAGACAATGCCGGGGCCCTATGTCCGATCAGTTTACACAATTCCTGTCTTGATTGATCATAGAAGAACAAAGGTGAGTGTGCCGAGAAACTGGGGCCACAAAAGTGACGGCACTAGATTGTTAAACTTAAAATGCATTCCCTGTGTATCACAGTGTGTCCCAACAACTATAGAGGATGTTCCTACAACACGAAGACTTGCTTTACTGAACATTAGATCTTTGGCTGGAAAAACATTTTTAATCAATGATTTTATCACAGAACACAACCTTGATTTTATGTTTTTAACTGAGACTTGGTTGGATCAAAACAACAGCACAGCTGTTCTCATTGAGTCAACCCCTCCCAACTATAGTTTTATTAGTGAGGCCAGAGTAAATCGGAGAGGAGGTGGAGTGGCAGTTTTATTCAAAAACTCTTTCCAATTGAAAAAATTATCTTTCAGTAACTACTCTACTTTTGAATATGTGGCTCTTCAGCTGAAGTCCTCCCCTCGAGCCATATTAGTAAATGTCTACAGGCCACCTAAATACTGTGCAGACTTTTTGGATGATTTTAATGAACTGCTGTCCATAATCTGCATTGAATATGACTGTATAATAATTGTCGGTGATTTTAACATCCATGTTGACAACCCCCAGGACAGAGGGGCTAAAGAACTGTACTGTACTCTTGACAGCTTTGGGCTGAGTCAGCATGTATCAAAACCCACACATAATAGGGGACACACTCTGGACCTGCTTATCTCCAAGGGTCTAAACATATACAAGGTTGTTGTGAGCGATGTGGCCCTATCTGATCACTGCTGTGTTTTCTTTGAGAGCTCTATCTCTGTGCACATGAGTAATCAGAGAGAAATTACCAAGAAACAATGTATTACTGAAAACACCAGTGAAATGTTTAATGTACGTTTTTCATCTACACCAACCCTGCCTTGTGGTTCAGTCAGTGAGCTGGTAGATAACTTTAATTCCAAAATGTTAAATGTGATAGACGCCATTGCTCCCATTAAGTTTAAAGTTGTCTCTAGCAAGAAAAGATCCCCATGGAGAAATGCCATGGTGGTGAAAAGTGAAAAAAGAGAGTGTAGATGTCAAAATGAATCTGGAGATTTGATTTTCGCCATCTGCGTTCAGCTTTTCGACAAAGAGAAACTTCACATTTATAATCTGCAGCTGAGGAATGCAAGGCAGTCTTTCTTCTCAAACATTATCACCAGAAACAAAAATAATGCTCGAGCACTGTTTTCTACTGTTGAGAGATTAACAAACCCCCCTTTGTCAATAGCACCTGAACTTCACTCTGCCAGGGCCTGCGATGACTTTGCTCTGTTCTTTACAGAGAAAATTCAAAATATTAGCCAGGCCATGAATTCCTCAGCAACAGGTTCAGGATCTGTGGGTTGTCTGTCAAAAAAGCATTTAAACACCATGACGCAGTTTAATCCAATTAATGACAAAAATCTGGAGGACATTCTACACCAACTAAGCTCTTCCTACTGCTATCTGGATGTTTTACCCACAGATTTTTTCAAAAAAGTTTCACATGTCATGACATCTGATCTGCTACAGATTATAAACATGTCTCTAAGCTCAGGAGTCTTCCCACAGACCCTGAAAACAGCTGTTATTAAGCCGCTCTTAAAAAAGAACAATCTAGAAAAGACCGTAGTGAACAACTACAGGCCGATATCAAATCTTCCTTTTTTAGGTAAAATTATTGAAAAGGCTGTGTTTCAACAGCTAAATTACTTCTCAACAGTCAACAGCTGCTTTGACATCTTCCAGTCAGGCTTTAGACCACATCACAGCACTGAGACTGCTCTGGTCAAAGTATTTAATGACATTCGCTTAAACACAGATCACAGCAGATTGTCAGTTTTAGTGTTATTGGACCTCAGTGCTGCATTCGACACAGTCGACCACGATACATTACTTGATCGACTGGAAAATTGGGTGGGACTATCTGGCTCAGTTCTTGATTGGTTTGCATCCTACTTAAAGGGCAGGAATTACTTTGTGTCAATAGGTAACTTTAAATCTGAGCATACCAAAATTACATGTGGAGTGCCCCAAGGCTCCATCCTGGGGCCCCTTCTGTTTAACATCTATATGCTTCCACTTGCTCAGATCATAGAAAACAACAAAATAGATTACCATTACTATGCAGATGACACACAACTCTATATTTCAATGTCCCCAGGTGACCATAGCCCCATACAAGCACTGAGCAAATGCATGGAGCAAATATCTGAATGGATGTGCCATAATTTTCTTCAGTTAAACAGAGAAAAAACTGAGGTAGTTGTTTTTGGACCCAAGGAGGAACGTCTTAAAATTAGCATGGAGCTCCAGTCACTTCAGTTAAAAGCCTCAGACCAGGCCAGGAATATGGGTATTGTCATGGATTCAGACCTGAATTTTAAAAACCACATAAAAATAATTACAAAGTCAGCTTATTATCACCTCAAAATATCTCTAGGATTAAAGAACTGATGTCGCAGCAGGACCTAGAAAAACTTGTCCATGCATTTGTCTTTAGTTGAGTTGACTACTGTAACAGTATCTTCTCTGGTCTGCCTAAAAAGTCAATCAAACAACTGCAGCTGATCCAGAATGCTGCTGCTCGAGTCCTCACTAAGACCAAGAGATTGGACCACATCACTCCAGTTCTGAGGTCTCTGCACTGGCTCCCTGTTTTGCAAAGAATAGATTTTAAAATTCTCCTGTTAGCTTATAAAACACTGAATGGGTTAGGTCCAAAATATGTCAGAGACCTTCTAGT
Organism: Acanthurus coeruleus; assembly: GCA_029814675.1. Classification (NCBI taxonomy): domain Eukaryota; kingdom Metazoa; phylum Chordata; class Actinopteri; order Acanthuriformes; family Acanthuridae; genus Acanthurus; species Acanthurus coeruleus. The sequence continues at coordinate 6,642,751 of JAPZDT010000007.1, read as the reverse complement.
CCAGTATGAACCATCCAGACCACTCCGGTCGTCTGGTGCAGGTCTGCTCTCTGTTCCAAAAGTCAGAACTAAACATGGCGAATCAGCGTTTAGTTTCTATGCTCCATATATCTGGAACAAACTACCAGAAAATATCAAGTCTGTTGAGAGTCTGAGTTCTTTTAAGTCAAGGTTGAGGACTCACTTGTTCACTGCTGCCTTTGACTAAAAGGCTTTTATTACACAAATTTAATATTATCCTTTGAACTCTGCACTGTAACTTTCACTTCTGGGTTTTATGTGCTGTTTTCTTGTTTGTTGTTTTTAATCACCTTTAAAATGTTTTAAATTTGTTTCTTTTTCCCTTTGTCGTTGTATTTTAATGTCCTGTGTGAAGCACCTTGAATTGCCTTGTTGCTGAAATGTGCTATACAAATAAACTTGCCTTGCCTTGCATAGTTAACCTGCATCCAAGGGTCAAACTTTCACAGGGTCTGGAGTACTTTTAGGAAGGGTCCCCACACTCTCTGGAACTTATTATTAGATTGCTGAAATGAGTATCTAATTTTCTCCAGTTTTAAGCAGGGCATAATGTCTTCCAGCCATTGTGCATGAGTGGGAGGGAGAGTATCCTTCCACCTGAACAGAATTGCTCGCCGAGCTAGAAGGGAGGCAAAAGATAAAGTATGCTTCTTTGCAGTAGGTAGCTTTTTCTCCCCCTCCATGATCCCAAACACAGCAGTCAGTGGGTTTGGTTCTAATTTGATGTTTAACACTAGAGAGAGTGTATGAAAGACTTCCCTCCAATATGTGTTTAAGCATGAGCAGGACCAGTACATATGAGTGTGAGAAGCTTCTGCAAATTTACATTTGACGCAGTATGGGCTAATATCCGGGTATATGGAGGATAACATTGCTTTTGAAATATGAGCCCTGTGTACGACTTTGAACTGAAGCAAGCAGTGACGTGCACAGAGGGAGGTTGAATTAACTAATTTGAGTATGGAAACCCAAGTATCCTCTGATAAAGAGAGCCCTAAATCCTCCTCCCATGCTGTTTTAAGCTTATCTGTGGGGGCACTCCTAAGATCCGATAGCATCCATAAAGAGCCGAAAGGAGCCCCTTTTTAAGTGGGTCTGTAGAGAGAACTGTGTCAACTACGGGCGAGCCTATTGATGCTCTAGAGCTGGATGTCTGGGAAAGAACAAAATGCCTAGTCTGAAGATACCTTAAAAAAATTCGACACTGGGTGGCTGAATTTTCTACTCAACTGCTCAAATGACGCCAAAGTGTTGCTTGGGGTAATGAGGCCATTGGATAAGAGATGAAAAGCAATAGGTCATCAGCATAAAGCAAGACCTTATGTTCCATGCCACTCCAGATACCAGACACATCCTTGCGAGAGCGGAGTGCTGTGGCAAGTGGTTCAATAGCCATGTCAAAAAGCATCGGACTGAGGGGGCACCCCTGACGGGTTCCACGATGTATATTGAGGGGTCTTGACCGTTGTGAATTCGTACGAATTGAGGCTGTTGGGTGCAAATAGAGAAGTTTAATCCAGAAAGTAAAGTTTGGACCAAAAACAAACCTGTCCAGCACCACAAATAAATAGACCCATTTGACACGGTCGAATGCTTTCTCTGCATCAAGAGAAACAATGTATTCAGGGACATCATCAGAGGCAGAGTAGATAATATTGAACAGTCGTCTTATGTTGAAGTAAGACTGTCTGCCTTTAATGAAGCCAGTCTGATCTTCAGATATGATTGCAGGGAGGGCATTCTCCAACCTATGGGCTAGGACTTTGGCTAAAATTTTAGCGTCTGTGTTTAAGAGGGAGATGGGCCTGTAGGAGGCGCATTCAATTGGATCCTTCCCTTTTTTAGCTACAAGAGTGATGCAGGCCTCTGTAAAGGAAGGAGGGAGGGAACCTTGTCTGCAAAATTCTGAGAGAACTGAATATAACAATGGGGAAAGCAGCAAGGAAAATTTCTTTAGAAATTCTGCCAGAAAGCCATCAGGGCCTGGACACTTACCTGACTGCATTGAAGAAATGGTTGGAGTTATTTCTGCCTGGGATATAGGCTCTTCTAATCTCTTCCTTAGATCTGGTGAAAGACTGGGAATACTGAGACCATTTAAAAAGTCAAAAATCTCATCTCGATCAATCTGAGATTCCGAAGTGTATAGCTGGGTATAGAAGTCCCTGAATGCTTCATTAATTTGTAAGTGATCTGTAGTTATATGGCCATTTGGTAGCCGGATCTTAGAAATATTTTGTTTAGCCTTGGAGCCTTTTAAGTTGGTTGGCTAATAATTTGTCTGATTTGTCTCCATATATATAAAACCTGGTTTTACTTTTTAAGAGTGATTGTTCAATCGAATGGGTGGTAAGCAGGTCAAATTTGGTCTTAAGTTCCAACCGCTTTTTGTAAAGATCTGGAGATTTAGTCTGAGCATATTCTTTATCAACCTCTTTGATTTGGCAGGCAAGGTCTGATTGCTCCCTACAGGATTTTCGCCTCACCTTAGCAGTGTAGGATATAATCTGTTCCCAGAGATAGGCTTTAAGGGAATCCAAGACAATTAGACTAGATATGTCCGAAGACATATTGGTAGTTATAAAAAAGGCTATGTCCTTTTCCAAACAAACTTTTAACAAAATTATCATCCGACAGCAGAGTTGAATTAAATTGCCACTGTCTGTCTCTTTGAGGCAGGCCGGGAAGGGACATGGTTAGGACAACAGGAGCATGGTCAGAAATGAGAAGGCTCTGATAAGCACAGGAATGAACCAGGGGAATCAGTTGATTATCAGTAAAAAAATAATCAATCCTCGAATATGTATGATGAACGTGTGAGAAAAAAGAGTACTCTCTGTCGCGTGGATGTAAAGAGTGCCACACATCACAAACACCATAGTCAGAAAGAAAAGCCTGAATAAAACGGGCTGACCTACTCGCTGTGCCGGGGTTCGTAGAGGATCGGTCCAACACCAGATCAAGCCAGCAGTTAAAATCGCCCCCAAGTATGAGAGAATATGTGTTAAGATCTGGGAGCAGTGAAAACACAGATCACATTATGCAGCTCAAATGAAGCATCCTGACTGATAAGAACTGAAACTCCTCAGGCTTTGGCTTGAACAGAGGAATGAAATCCCTGCCCTGACCACCCTGAAAGCAGGCAGCCATTGTCTAAACTGCGAATATGGGTTTCTTGTAGAAAGGCTATTTCTGTTTTAAGTTGTTTTAGATGTGAGAAGACCTTTCTTCTTTTAACAGGGTGGTTCAGACCCTTAAGATTCCAGCTCACCAGCCTCAAATGTCTATTCATAACATTTAACATGAAAGATTAGGAGGTGAGCACAGTGACCTTGGCAAAAAAGAATTAAAGGAGATTGGGTATGACTAGTGTTAAGTATTAGTTTCAAAAGAATTATTACAGAGTTTCTGGCAGTGACATATCCCCCCAACCCACCTAGCCCAACCAAGACAGCTGCTAGAAAAAAAGCAGCAAGCTCTTCAGAACAAACATAATACAATTGCACATCTTCCTGTCTCACACTAAACTAACTTCTGCTCCCGTATCATGAACATTTATGGAATTAGCACCTCAAAAACAACACATAGAGTTAAGAAAGAAATCTCCTCTCAAGATAAGACTTAGAAGCTCTGAAATGTGATTACAAATAACATCAAGCAGATACAAATTCCTGGCCTAAATAATGCTAAATTAAAATTAGCAGCTTACAGTTATTACAAAGCTTGCAAGGTAAAATGGAAAAGCTCATTATACCAGCATTTTTAGAACTAGCCAAGAATGAACTGCATATTAATGATATTCTCAAAAGGGTCAGGCCATGTGTGATGGCAGAATCAAATAAGAATAGAAAAAATTCAGTTTTAAGCACACTATCAATGTAAAGTGTCCAAGCAAATAAGAGTAATAATCAGTAATAGTTGTCTGACAAGGGGAGCAGAGCGAGGGTACTCACACATGAACTGGAGGGTTGAACATGTTAACTCATGTAAAGAAACCATGTCAGCTAACTTGTCATTGAACCTGCAGAGTGACAGGACCGCGAATGGTGGTGGGTATAAAGTCATTAAATAGTCCCATTATGGTGGTTTTGAAGACTTGTGGTGGCTCTCGATGTACTTGTGTGCCTCATCCACAGAGCTGATCCACTTTCTGGCTCCACCGGACAGTTTGAGACGGAGCTGGGCGGGGTAGAGGAGAGCAGGCTTCAGATCCAGTTTATAAAGTTCTGCCATTACTCCACTGTAATCCGCTCGCTGGCTGAGAACTTCAGGGCTGTAATCCTCCACAACCTGAACCAGTTGGGCGTGATATTCAAGTTTCCCTCTCCACCGCGCCTCTTTAAGGAGCAGATCCTTCGTCCGATACCGGTGTAGTCGGAGGATGACTGACTGTGGTCGCTGTCCGGGGGCCGGCTTGGGTGCCAGAGAGCGATGGGCTCTGTCGATTTCTGGGGGTGAAGGCAGTGTGTCACTCCCAAACACCTCACACAGCAGCTTTGAGAAGAACTCAGTGGGAGCCCCGCTCTCAATGGACTCCGGTAGGCCCAGGATACGTATGTTCTGCCTTCTGCTTCGGCTCTCCAAATCTGTGACTTTAGCATTTAGCCGAACATTATCATCGCGTAGAGTCGAGCAGATGCCCTCAAGGTCCATAACTCGTTGGCTGAGGTCTTCTGCAGCGAGTTCAAGGGACGAAACACGTTGACCATGGTCCTCCACTGCAAGCCGCGTTTGGTCAAGTTTCGAGTTGAGCTGACTGAATGATGTTTTGAACTCGGTGGCTAACGAGGCGCGATGTTCCTCGAGCAGTGTAGTGATAGCTGCCAGGGTTAAGGTAGCGTTAGCATCTTCTTTTTTGCCCAACTTGCCGCATTTCGAAGCCATTTCAGAGTTAACAGGGCTCGTTTAAGTGAAACAGAAAGAGAGAAAACAAAAAAAACCAAGAGAGAAACCGTTTGGCGTGAAAAGTTGAGGGCTTGGTGGTTAGAAAAGTTTGACATTCATGGGAGCTCTCTGCCCTGGTTAAAAAAGCTCAGAAACAGCTGAATTTCTTAAGGAAACTTAAGAAAGCAAAATTCCCACACCAAGTTCTTGTCAACCTACAAAGGAGCGATTGAGAGCATCCTGACTCGAAACATCACAAACTGGCATGAGATGTGCACGGCCCAGGACAGGAAGACTCTGCAACGAGTGATTAAAACTGCCCAAAACATCATTGGTGCCCATCTACCAAGCATCAGTGATATCGGGGATGTGAGGTGCCTGTGTAGAGCAAAAAAGATCCTAAAAGACAACACCCACCCCAGCCACAGCCTGTT
>JAPZDT010000007.1:6048137-6058349 GCA_029814675.1 Acanthurus coeruleus | reverse complement strand
AAGTGAATAAAAAACTTAATAATACTAACAAATTATTAAGTATATGCAGCCCTGTGTAAAACACAGAATTTTAATTGAAAAAGTAACATACATCAGGCTAAACATCAGTGTTTCACTGCCTGTCTGTTTAATCCCTGAGTGTTGCTGCTGGGTGTGGCTAATTATGGTTGGATGATGTTCACATTTTACTGGCCAATCAATACAGTAGCTTGCTGTTGAATGAACCAAAAATACAATGTTCAAAAAAAAAAGAGAGCATCTAAATAAAAGCTGCACTCACTGGAGTTAAATCCATTATCTCTCTTGTTCCTTTGGCATCATTTTTTCTAAAAAAGAACAATATTTCTCATTTTGGAATGAAACTCTTTTAATTTCTCTGTACAACATTACAACACCTCCTCATTCCTGCTTCTTGTCTCTCCACCCTCCTGCTGCGGTTCCCAGCTGGAGAACCGGCGAGTGGAACGCTTGCTCGGTCACCTGCGGAGGAGGCTCTCAGGTGCGCAGAGTGGAGTGCATCTCCCATGATGCCGCAGGCCCCCGTGTGGTAGAGGACGCCGTTTGTGCCGCTTACACCGAGGCGCCACCCTCTCTGCAGACCTGCAACATGCAGAAGTGTGCAGAGTATCGCGCGAGCAGATGGAGCGCGGTGAGTTGAAAACTGATGTAAACGATGCACTGCTCTGTGTTTGTACCTGAAGCAACAATGCTACGTTTTCAAGCACGAGTGTTATCTGAGTAATGAAATGTGTTGCTGTGCTTGCAGTGCTCGGTGACCTGCGGTACAGGTGAACAGACCAGGGACATCACCTGTGTCGGTTCTGGTGGAATGAGGCTGGAGGAAACGTCCTGCAGTGCTTTGGTCCGCCCCACTGCTGTCCGAACCTGTAGGATGGCGGCCTGCTCGGTGGAGATCAGCTGGCGCGTCGGAGAGTGGGGATTGGTGAGAAAAGCAAAAACAGAAAAAAAAATACAGGGACACTCATGCAGTTTTAGGCACAAAATGTGAAAATTTCATAATATCATATAATTTCTTTTAATGGTTATAATCTCTGATCATTTTTCTCCAGTGCTCCAGGAGCTGTGGCTCTGGCACAAGAGATCGGACAGTGACCTGCTCAGATGCCCAGGGGAACACTTACCCTGTGCAAAATTGTAACGCCTATCCCAAACCAGCCACAAGGGAGCGCTGCAACACCCAGCCTTGCCACAGCCCACAGAGTGAGATATATGTATATTCTCTTCACACAAACATCTAAACATCCATACATACCAGACCCCTGCAGCTCTGTCTTAAAAAAATGTAATAAATAAACAAGAAGCACAGATTTTCAAGTTTTCTGTTTGTAAACCCCATCAAAAAAGTGAAAACACAAAAGTGACATCACAAATTACAAAGATAGCTTAACAACTCACCGTAATTGTACGCCGTATCTCTTTTTTTTTTCCTACTTCGTCCTTGTGCAGCCGTTCCCAGCGTTCAGGACCAACGATGATACGACAACACTCAGACAGGTTTCCAGCCATACGTGCCAGACAGCGCGACAGGTTGGACTCTCTTTCAAAGTTTATTAAATGGTCTCTCCTGATCCAAAAAATTCTTAAACTGTCTATGAATTATAAAGCCATTGTCAGATTGTTTGCCCTGACTAGGTGCCAGTTTAAGATATTTCTGTTAACTGTTAGCACAAAAGTGGTAAACAAAAACATAATATCAAGGACAAACTTGTCATACTTAAGATAAACTAAGTGTTTTCATGGATCACTTTCTAAAAGGATTCATATTTTTAATAAGGTTAATATAATGCAGTTATTTTTTTGTTTTCTGGTTGTCTTTTTTTGTGCCTACCTTTTTCTCCTCTTTTTTTGTTATCACTTAGTCTCTTTTGCCACCATTTTTTGGTAACTCTTTTTGTCGCTAGTGTATATCTTTTGCTAGCACTTATTCTTTTTGCCTAGCTTTGTGTTTTATGTTTGCGCTTTGTTTTTTGCTCTCTCTTTTCCTTTCTTTATTAGTTTTTTATTCTTATTCCATGTTTTTGCTAATGCTTTTTTGCCAGCTCTTTGTCCTTTTTCATCTAGCTCTTTTTTGCTAGCTCTTGTGATATCAGCTAGCTCTGTTTTTGTTAGGTCTTTGCGTTTTGCTAGCTCTTTACTTCTTTAGCTATCTTCTTTTCCTGTTTTATTTAGCCAGTTCTATTTGCCCCCACTTGCTCTTTTTTGTTAGCTCTTAGTTGTTAGCTCTCTTTGCTAGCTCCTTTTATGCTTGCTCTTTCGAAGATTAGCCAAGCCCCTCATATGACCATTACACCATCACCCCTAAAAACAAACATTATTTCAAACCAGAATGTAGTTATTAATAACATATTAAAAATATTTCAATTTAGTTTGGTCCACATTTAGCAAACTCTAGATGAGATGGCACCACAATAATTTCTACCCCTCAGTTCCCCTGCACCCCCCTTCTCTCTGCTGATGTAACTCCTGTCACTTTGTGCCCATCTGCCCTCCCTTTTCCCCATCCAGCCTCCTGTCCCAGCACTAATTATCTAGGCCTGATTGACATGTTTTCAGGGGTCCATGGACACTGTTAGCCTGATTAAAATACTTCAAATGCACTGAAGTGTGCAAGTGCTGGCTGTGGTGTTTTTGGCATGTTGTGGCATTCTGCAGCACTGTCCCAGTGGTCAGGAATTTCAAGTTTGAGGTCTTGCGAGCGTGCATTTTCTTTGAAATTCAGTAGTCTGATCGCTGGAATACCTCGTCCCAAGTCATTCTTATCTATAATCAAATTCACAGGGAATTAAAATGTTTGGCCATACATTTTCTTGTAAATATATATATACCGTATATGTATGTATATATATGCGTTTTGTCACAGTTCTTTTTTTTAGTTGCATTCTTTTGTGTTTCAGCTTCCTGTGAAGTCTGTGTGGCCTCAAGCACAATAGATTAGACTCTATTGTAAATTTCTAAAGCCATGCGTGAACTTCTCTTCTGCTTCGTGTAGCCTTGCCAATTTAAAACACCACAAACTGTCAGGTCTATTTTACATATGTGAACGCTCCCTACACTTGGTTTCATCTTAGCCCAGGGGTCTGGGAGTGATCCGACCCAGACGAACACAGTCTACGACCCTCACAGCTCCGCCCCGGCCGTCCACTGCAGCCAGTCCTATTATGGCTGCTGCCCAGATGGACACACTGCTGCCGGGGGCCCTCGGGGTCTGGGATGCCCACGGGGCTCAACTTCCACTGCTGTCCAGCCATCCTGCATTCGGTCCAGGTATCTAACCTTTCATTACGCTGTGGTTTAAGTTACATGTGGTGTCTTTTTAAGAGTCTTTGTCTAGGTTGTATTTTTTATGACTGTATGGTCGATCCGGACCGAAGTTGCTTGGCATGACTCATGAACACCACAGCTACCACTCAGTGGCCACACTGAGGTTTTTGTGGAAATGTCAAAGTTGCACATTTTTGTCATTTTTGGCTCGAGCTTACAGTACAAAATGTACTGTGTGTGTAACCTCCCTCTTTGTACTCCGTGTGTCAGTTATGGCTGCTGTCAAGACGGAGTGACGACTGCTCAGGGCCCCAACAGGGAGGGCTGTGTGGAGTATGTGGCCCCTACCACCACTGTAAGCAAAAATATATGAACTTCTTACACTTCTTTTAACATATTTGCTGGCAATGACAAACTTTTTTACCGTATGTTTATATGTAAGTAACAGTGGCGATACTTCTTGTGTTTGCTTGAATGAAACAGTCATCAGAAAAGTCAGTGGAATAATGTTAATTATTTGTAAATGTTTTATGGGCATGGACATTTTTGTAAAGGGAAAAGCACTGAAGACAAAAAAAAAAACTGAAATCACAGCCAGTGCAAGCAAAGTCACATCAGTATCACATGAAAAATTATCATATATGACAAAAACTATAACAGAACATTAAAGAAAATGTGTTAAAACTTGTTAAATGTTTTTTCTTTATTTTTTTCTTCTGACCTGTCTTTTTATGTCTTCTCAGGCTACTTTTTCTCTTCCCACTGAGAATGCAGTGCAGTGCCGTCTCACCACCTACGGGTGCTGCTTTGACCGCACCACACCTGCAGGTGGACCCAACGGGGAGGCCTGCCCCGACCCACCAAACCAGAGTAAGAAAATAAGAAGTTCGAAATACATTTTTACATATTAACATCTGGCTTTGTGTTCTTTAATTCCCATATCTGAAGAAAAGGTTTAACTATTTGTGGGTCATCATCTAGCATGAATTCAGTGGATTTGTCCAGTGCAAACACGACTCTTGAAGTCTTCATCAGAATATGATTTCTATTAATGAAAAAAGGTGTGATACAATTAAATCTTCATTGCCTGGAGGCTGAATGTTGGTAACTCTCTGTTCTTTAACTTCTCTGCAGTCGAGCGCTCTATCTGCTCCCTGCCTCGTGCTGCCGGCTCCTGCTTCAGCTGGATTTCACGCTACCACTTCGACATCATCACCTCCAAATGTAAGCAGTTCTGGTACGGAAGTTGCCACGGCAACAACAACAACTTCCTGACGCTGGCTGAGTGTCAGAGGGCATGTGAGTCCTCTGCTCCAGGCCAGCAGGGCCCAAGGCCGGTCGCTCGAGTTGAACAGCCATCTTCAAGAAGTGAATCTACCCCAAGAAGAGCCACATCTGGAGGAGGAGGAGGCGCCGGAACACGTGGATCCACCTCTGGAAGAGCAACCGGTGGAGGCCCACGCAACAGGGGGACTGTTTTCACAGTTCATGGAGGCACGACCGGCAGCACAGGCAGACAGGCCACAAGTGCTGCCACACAAGCCCACGCAGCCAGAGTCCGTATGGGCTCCCGCCGGCCTCCCTCCGCTACTGCTGCACAGCACAGTGGTCCAGCAGCGAGGTAAGACCCTGAAGACCCAGGGTGCACGACAAAAAGCTCACTCTGCACCGCAGGTCCGCCTCCTCTGACCTGAAAGAGCCCCAATGAGTGGGGCCAAAGAGTGAGCTGATGGAGATTCAAACAACATCCACAGACAAACCATGTGAATCCTTCACTTTCGCCCAAAAAAATATGATGATGAAGTTGATGTTAAGGTTGTTTATCGTTTTGTAATGTGTACTTTTAGTCTGAGCATTATGGTGCCATGAGAACAACAAGTTTATATACAGCAGATCCAGAAGGAAGCACAAGTGCTTCAACAAGACAGCAAGAAGTTAAAAAGTGAAGGATAAAAGTTTACACAGTTTGCACGTTTTTTTTTTAAGTCTTGAGTAATATTTCTTGATTAATAATTAAGCATCTACACTTGTAAAATGCATCAGACATGACAATGAAGACAGAGTCAATAGTCAGTTTAATCTTTTCCAGGCTTGTGGGACAAAATTAGCTAACTTAACACAATACTTAACACCCCTTGAAGTTTTGTTTTTGCTGCCCTCTGGTGGTTTAATTTCTCACCTTGCTGCAGTGATGCAGAAGTGTTAGTAGCTATAACTGTAATTTAGTAACTTTTAACCAGAGCAGGCAGTCAAAAAGGTTTGGTGTTAAGTTGCTAAATTTTAAGATTAAACAGCAATTTCCATTTTAATTAATTTTCTGTGCAACAGAATATTTCATGTGTTGTGTTTTGTTTTATACAAAATGCTCCTTACAGTCTGTAGGCTCACTTCATTTGTGTGGTGCTATTATAATCCAAACCTTTGCTTTGTGAAATACGCCACCGCCATGCCACTGTACGTCCTGCTCCACAGATTCTCACGCTTGTCTTAAGTAGCAGCAGCTTGTTTCCTTCCTTTACTTTAAACCAAATGTGTGGAGAACTTCACGGCGACCCTCAATGGACAGCTCTAAAGTTTAACACTCCTGGGACTTTTTTTTTCACTGTATCTCTCAGAGTTCAATGTTAGCCGTCTTGTGCTTATTTTTTTTTTTTGCCTGCTACCTCACTGTGTCACTCGCCACCGCCTCTCGGCTCTGTGTTGTCACTTTGATGTCATCAGATCAAACTAATAAAGGTTCTGCTGTGATGCTTCATCTGTCGTCGTATGTGTGTTGTCACTAAACCCCACGTCTCCCCTCACCTCAGCTGTGTGTTTTAGCTTCGTCACAGGTTTTAGCTTTTTCTTTTGGGGGACAATGCTTCTTGTTGGGAAATAACTGAGGTTTTTTCTGGTGTAAGGATAACTGTCCTTTGTCACTGTGTGTTGACATCACCTTTTTTTTAACATTTGTCGATTTGTAACACACTGAATTTTGTTGATTTGTTGGTGAAGGTTTCACTGTTTGTCCTGTCACTTTAAGTGTTGCATGGGTCACTTTTTCTCCAAAGCTGGGCTCTTCTTTGTCTTTTTTTCCCTCTGAGCTTCCTCTGATAAGCTCCTGATGCCAGGCTGTGGGCGATCTTTATGCTTGCTTTGGTGACTACTAATCAAAGTACCAACAGTACAGCATAAAGTGACTGTTTCATTTTTTTTCCTCCCTTCTTCTCGCTCTTTGTTTTCAAACTTTCTCCTGAACATCCTTCCTTCTTTACCCCCTCTTTCCTTTCTTCCTTCTTTCCTCGTGTCCCCTCCTGTTTCCTCAGTCTGACCCTCGGGGGAGTGACCATCGATAAGACCGACCCCTCCACGGTGGAAGCTTTGGTCGGACAGACGGTTGTGCTGCCCTGCAGAGTCAGTCCTCCTCCGTCCTCCACTGTTATTGTTGAGTGGAGAAGAGATGGCATCGCTCTGTCTACTCACAGGTCAGCGGAAACACACGTACACGAACACACACGTTGTGCTTGCTGTCAATGTTTGTGTTTACTCTCTACCTCTTTGCATTAATTTTCCTCAGGCATCACCAGCAGCCTAACGGATCCCTATTGGTCGGTCCTCTCACTAAGTCGGACTCTGGTTGGTTCTTGTGCGTCGCCACTCGAGTTCAGGAGAGAGACCATCGTTACATTTATCTGTCTGTCACAGGTAATGAAGCAGCCTAAGGCCTTGCTTATTAGTTTAGTATAATTTGGGTTTTTTTTGTGATTCTGTTTATTTTTTGCTTTAAAGTCTCTGTTTGAGGTTTTTAGCTGTGTTAGTGGCTTAGCTTTAAAACAATGGGAACTTGTGTGGGCAAAGACTGAATATCATGAAACTTTTGCAGACATTCATGTTCCTCAGAGGATGAATCCCACTGACTTTGGTCATTTCTGACCTTTCTTTTAGCACCACGGTGACATAGACTTTAGTGTCTTAAATTAAAACAAAGGAGATTTGGTACAGATGTCTGCGGTTTCCAGAGGATTTACCCTTTTTTAGTCTGTCCAGAGAATTTGGGCAAAGCCCTGATTTCACAGGTTGTGTGAGGACATGCTGACTTTGAAGGCCTTAATGTGACACAATCTGAGTGAATAATTACAGAATTGTTAACGCAATCCTGTGTGTCTCATAGAGGGATCTTCTCAGATGACTCCTACCTCGCTGCCCAGAGATGGTCCTATTCCTCGGTACAAACAATCTCTCACAAAAATGCATTTTTTATAAACATTTTAAAGATAGTTAAGATTAAAGACCCCAAACACCTGATGATCAGTGAACCTTAACATTTCATTGTCTTTCAAATGTCCTCTCTGAAACTGCAAATAATGAGACAGTTACTGACATCAGCTCTCTGTTCTTGTCTTTCCTCTCAGGTTCAGTATCGAACAGTCAAGCTCATCTTTGCTGGAAATGCGATCAGGACAAACTGCCCAACTGCCCTGCAAGATCGTCCCCCCCTCAGCACTTCAGTCTGTCAACATTCAGTGGACTAAAGAGGGACAAATCGTCAGTAACTCCAGGTGATTAACCAACGCTTCTAGTGATTAATGTTCAGTATGTCTGATTGTGAAAGAAATGTTAAGACAAGAGAAAAAAAATAAGGATTTTTGTGATGTTCTAGGTATCTGTTAGACAAGGAAATTCAGCTGTAACTAGAAAAGTTAAAGTTGTAAGTTTTAGTATTTAATACTAAGAGTTAGGGCTCGAACTTGTGGTGTATTTTCAGTGTGTTAAGTAAAGGATCTGAACACTGAGCACTGCTGTGTTGCAGGTACACTCAGCATTCAGACGGCACGCTGATCATCGGCTCTCTGAAGTCTGAGGACTCGGGTGTTTACACGTGCACAGCCTCCAGTCAGCAGCAGCTGGAGCAGCAGCAGCTGCAGCTCAGAGTCCAGAGTGAGTTTAATATATGCATCTGCCTCCAAGCTAGGTACAGGACATGCAGATTTTCACATGCTCATCTGCAGGCCTACTGTGCATCCATCGATCATTCAAGACTTCTGTTAATGTTGCAATGTCAGTGAATCACCAGCAGATGTCAGTATATCTGAATGTCTTAAAAATGTCCTCTGAGGGAAATCCAGAGGGATTCAGTATGAGCTTAATCAGATGAACGTTTAAGGACTTCAAGGTTTAAAAAATCATCGTTTTGTTCTTGTTTTTGTTTCCCAGCTGACCTGAAGATCACCACAGCTCCTAACAACATCCAGGTGTCTGAAGGCAGCACAGCTGTGCTTCCCTGTGTGGTGTCAGGAGACAACGTCAACATAGGCTGGTCCAGGTAGAAATATACATTATCAACTTCAAGCATTTTTCAGACATAATGAACAGCTGATACTTCATATTTGAGACCAAAAAAAATAATCAGAGCGAGAAATTGCACTTGAAATCTGGTTTCAGAATCATATGTGTAACTGCTAAAGTGTCACGGATTAAAAAGTGTTGTGCATGAAAGAAAATATGACTTTTATAGCAGCAGTAGTAAGAACTCCTGCATCTTTTAGCCAACGGGAGTGAAATATGACTCAAAACTTTTCACTTCCTCCTCTTTCACTCACAGAAACGGTGTCCCGGTGCGTCCAGACGGTCGTAACATCCTGACGTCTGCTGACGGCAGCCTGATCCTGAATAACGTGAAGCCTTCAGACGAGGGAACTTACACCTGCAATGCTTACACTGGCATCTACTCTGTAAGCGCCACGGCTGAAGTCCGAGTCACCAAAGACTCACAACAAGGTGAGAACAGAACGTGTGAAACACATTTGAAAAGGTTCATTGTTTGAACCAGATTTATGGATGCATTCTTCAGGGGTCAGTTTGAAATCTGATTTTAACATCAGAAACACTAAGTTTCAGTTTTGTAGAAGCTACTTTGAAAGCAGCAAAGCCAGCAGAGGGAGAAAGTAATTCAAAATATTTTGAACAAAAAAGAGATCAACTCTACAATGTTTATATGATATGAAATTACAATGAAATATAAGAAAGAAAAAGTCACTTAACAGTTAAAACAAGGTTGAATTCATTTCAAAAAGTGCAGCTCGCTCAAAGAAAAGTTTGCGTCATAAGTTTCTGCAAACCAAAGATGTTTACAGCGCCGCATATTTTATTCCACATATTTGAAAGTGCTCACTTGCTTGCAGGTCATACATAAAGCAATAAAAAATAAATCATTATTACCTGGAAAGTGGAAAGAATATCAGCTTTGAATTACAGGAGAGAAACAATGGTAAACTAAAATTGTTGTAAAATTGTTTGTAGTTCTTAAAAAAAAAAGTGTCAAAGACTTTCCCTCTAATTTAATGTTACTGATGGTCTGATTCAGTCATTTTAAGATTAATGTGCATCACAGAAAACCACACAAAGTTCTGGGCATTGAACTGAATTAATGAGGCATAAAAATGACTCTTAATGCGACCATCTTTCAACTCTGCTGTTTCAGGTGTCAATGTGCCGCCAGAATGCGTGGACCAGCCCGAGCTTGCAAACTGCGAGCTCATAGTTTACGCCCGACTCTGCTCCAACTCGTACTACTCCAGTTTCTGCTGTGCCAGCTGCACCAGGCACTCGCAGAGGAACGACAGGTTCGGTCGGCTGGGCTGAAGCCACCGAGGGGTTTGAAAACTCTGGGAGGGGTGGGACGGGGAGGAGGGGGGCAGTGTTCGAAACATTAAAGCTGTTTTTTTTTCGGAGGAGTGTATTTTGTAAATCTTCCAACACTGAACTTCTGCAATCGCCAAAATGACTGAAAACACTCATTTGTGAGCAGGTTGCAGGTTGTGCAGAATCATCACTTCAAGAATGCAGTGAAAAACAAAAAAGGGACTGATTTCTGTAGATGTAGATGCTGCGAACCAGGAGTTTGCAGGCTGTAAACACTTTTTTCAGGGAGTCTGTTTGCACACTGCTGCA
>JAPZDT010000007.1:6032316-6046078 GCA_029814675.1 Acanthurus coeruleus | reverse complement strand
CAACAACAGCTTTGACCTTCTTCTCAAAACAGACGAGAATGTTTGATTTCCTGTTGCTGTGTGGTCGACTCACACTCTCACATTCACTCATTTACTTTGCTACTGAGAGTGTTTTAACTGAAGGAGTCACTTCTTTAGTCAAAGACAGAATGGAAACCATTATAACCTTCTCTCACTTGTGCAAAGTGGAAAAACTACATCACACAACCTCACACCAATAAATTCAGATAATTTCAAAACAATTCTATAATTCAAATCAACTATGTAATTTGTAAAGTAAATGTGACCGGAGAAATGTATAATTTTTTTGTTTGGTATTTGGAAAATGCTATGACCCAAACAGAGAGGTATTTAAATATGTTGAAGAGCTGATGGCTGATTTCTCAGAAAAGAGACTGTGGGCTGAGCAGCTAAAAATACCTTAGACTATCTTTGGAAAAAGTGATGTTTGGTGTTATGAAGGGGACTGCATGCTGTAATATATCAACTTAATCCTTGCTTGTTTAAAACTTCAGTTCAAAATGAAAATTAATAAAGACACTTTGGTTGAGATCCATACTGTGAAAACTCCATCATCATTTTTAAAACTAATTATCAAAGTCAGCAAGCAAAAAGTACATATTCATTTTTACCATTTTTGCATAATTTATAGTTCAGTTCCTACGTGAAACTAAGCACTGTGCGCTTTATGTACAGGGTTGGAACCTATTTAAAACAGTGCTATAGAGATGTTAGTGTTAACAGCATAATGAATGTAAACTGAGAGACATAAACTGTTGTTATACAGGAAGTTGAACACGACCAGCCTGGGTGAAAACCTGGGATTCTAACTGCTGGTCCACATGGAGCCTGTACATTTTAAACCCTGTACTTTGTGTTGTACCCCATTAATTAAGATTGAGTCAAATTTGAAGAAGGTTTTCAGCCAAACTTGAAAATGAGAGACTTAAAGTGAGGAATCATACAGCATTTTGTGTCAAATGTGAAATGTTAAATATGGTACCATGAAAGTGGAAATGAAATAACAGGACTGACAATTCCCTCTGTCATTCCTTTATTGTGACAAAAATAAAGCAAAATCAATAATCAAAGGAGTCAAACACAAAAAGTAACTTCAGTGGCAGTTATAGGATTAACTACTGTTACAAGAACATGTATAGACCTGTTACTCTAATATTAGCGCATTTATAGGCCATATGAATGCAAATATGCTGTGACATACAAAGTTGTGGATATATATCCACTGTGCTCTACAAACTATATCTACACGAACCAAAATACTCCATCTCACAAGGACCGTTTGTTCAGGCCTCAGCACAGCTCTCACTTGATCCGCTTTCCACTTGAACTCTGCAACAGGAAGAAATAACACTATTGTTCTGAGCTCTTTGTATGATTATTATTTATTATTACTCACATTGGAAATGTATGAAGACAGTTTTCATGTAATAAAAGAATATGTTTGCATGCTGGAAAAAGGTGTCGGCTGAAAATGCAAAGTGGAGATCATGTAGAACGAACCTGAAGCTTCCACACCAAGAACAATACGAAGGCTCCATACAAGCTGCTCTTGGCGATGAAAACACCGTAGGAGAGTTTGCCCATCTGTGTGATCTTCAGATATTTCTCTGCAGAAAGTTCAGACATTCTGATGAGTGACAGACATTCATCCAGAGCAGTTTGTGAAACAGCTCTTGGTTTGCACATATTTCACCACCATGAGTGTTTTTCTAAGACTTTACTCTTAGAAAAATTGTACAGAGCTGCACAGAAACACAGTCATATATTTACCTCTCGTCATGCTAGATCCTGTATTTTCAGCTAAGAAATGGAAAAGACAAGAACAGATGATCATTACATGGGTTTCCAATGGCAAAAACATCAGATTCAAGTCATTTCAAATCCCAAATGAACATACCTTCTACACCTGAGGCAAATGCAAAATGATCCTCATTTTTTTTCCCATTGTAGAAGCTGACAGTGCACCTGAATTCTTTTCCAGGTGTGAACCATTCCTTTGCTGAGACTCTCAGCCTGCTGGTGATCTTGTAATATTTATCCGGCAGACGCAGGGCAGCGTTGTCCGTCGCCACACCTTTGGTGATATTTTCCCCATTGATCTGCCAAGTTATACTGACATGGTCTGGGTAGAATTTACTGGCCACACAAACTAGGGTCTTCTTCCTTTTGTTGTCTTTGCCTTTGCACTCTTTTTTCGAGGGTGGAAGCACTTTCACTTTTGGTGGGGTAATTTCAAGGCCTGTTTCTGCAACGACAAAGGACATAAATCAGTAAATTAAAGCTGCATGTACAGCAGATCTACAGCAAACCAATGTACAATACCTAAATCGAATGATGTGCATATGTAAAAGCACAATTTAGACGGAAACATCAGGGTAAAAAAAGTAACGGAGGAACATTTTCACTCTGAATGATTAACACCAAGTAAAATATGATCATTACAAGCTGTAGAACTGCTTTTTTGCAGCGATCTTACCAAGAACTGTTAGCCTGGTTCCTTCACCAAATTCAGCAGGATAAGCGTTGGAGCACACCACTGACACACGTGTGAAAAACTAACTAAGATCTACAGCCTTTGAATTAACACCGAACTTAATCTCACTGCCTTTGTGAGTTAGAAAATCTCATTGTATCACATCTGTATCACATTGATCTGACTTTCAGACCCAATAATGTGATGTTGTCTGATGACATATTACAATCTGTTTAGCAGCTGGCACAGTACAAGTATCTTTTATGACATTGATTAAATTTTTGTTTTAGAGCTTGAAATTACTGCATTAAACCTAGTACATCCACCATACAGTCTTTTCCCATTGAACAGAGATTTAGCACTTTTTTTTTGCATTTTCTTTTTTTAACTTTGACTGCAGGCCTACTAAGCAACACAGTGCTTGAGAAAATCCAGAAACAGGACATTAAAACAATATTTTTTTTAAACAAAAACTCAACATTATAAATTTCTAAAATTTAGCTAAAAAAGAAGATCACAAGACAAACATTACTGTGTAATGTTCTTACCCAACACTGTCAGTCTGGTGCCACTGCCAAAGTAAGCAGGGTCGTAGTTGTTCACACTGATACAAGACTACAGAAAAAACTGTTCAACCGTTCAGCACTGACAGCTGTAGACTGTCTTTGTGCTCTCTTTCCAGATAAACTCAACACGTTTGACTGCACACAAAACTCCAAAGGAAACACTTTTACCAAGTTACACTAACATTACCTGCTGATTTAATGTCTATTTAAGAGCATAAGATTACAAGCATAACTTTAACTTTCCAGTTTTCATATTTGCAACATCCTTCGATGTTCTGTGTTGGTATGTATCATATTTTTAATGCTCTTACCTAAAACAGTGAGTTTGGTTCCAGCTCCAAAGTAAGCTTCTGACTGTGAACTCACAGCGTTTCATAGAGCTGATAAGAACTCGCTGTGACATTAATAACCTGGGCTTAAAGCCAATTGTTTAATAGCAGCACAACTTCCACACAGGACACAGACAACACTCGATCTTCAGCAAAAACTTTGCTGTAACCCCTTTTGGATGTTCTAAAAGCAGAATTATTCATTCTCAAGCATCAAATAAATGTCTTAAGATCTATTTTCCACACTGAACACTCCTGTCTCACTCACAAATTGCAATCAAGCTGTAAATTATTCACTGTCAGATTGTTTTCTTACCTAAAACAGTGAGTTTGGTTCCAGCTCCAAAATGAGCCTCGTTGTAGGAGCACAGAGACTTTCAACTGTGACAATAACTCTTCCTTCTGCCTCTCTGTATCTTTACCACTTAGAAGTTATTCCAACTTGTTTACCTCTTGACATGTAAGACTACTGCACTTAAGTTACTTTAATCAACTTAGTTTTGCAATAAACTTAAATTTGCCTTTATGAGTCTTTACCTCTTAAACATCAAAATACTTCTGTGATTATTTTGGAATATTTCCCATTAGGCACCAGTCAAGACCTGGATTTAACTATCAGTGTTAGAACAAAATCATAACTGAACAATATTTACTGAACTTTGAATTATTTCTTACCCAAAACGTTAACTTGGTTCCTCCACCAAAGTAAGCCTCTGAAGCACCAGAGTCACAGTGAACTCGATCACAGCTCAAAACAGCTTAACATGCTGCTTCTAATTTAGTAATAAATTTAACTTTTCCTTTAAAAAAATTAACTCCGGTCTGTTTAAGTTATGCAATACAAACCTCTCTATTACAATTATGTCAAGCTTTATGTTATTTATTAAGAACAGTCAGTTTTGTGCCTTGGCTGAAACAGGTTTGTTCTGACAGTCTTTAATCTAACATAAACACTCCAATTACAACTGCATCTGTCATTTGTGTGATTTCTTACCTAAAACTGTTAATTTTGTTCCTCCACCAAAAAAAGCTTCAGCATTACCACCAGTCACAGTGAAGTTGATCAGAGCTCAAAAGAGCTTAACATGCTGGGTTACTTTGCATCTTTACTTTGATTTAAACTACAAACCTTCAGCTTCTGACTGTGTTTTTACCTGCTGGGTTTAAAACAAACTGTGTCTCTCAATGACCAACCCTTTAGGCTTAAACATGTTTTATCTCTCTTACAGGTGGATTCATATGAAGACATTTTGAGGTCTTACTTACCAAGAACAGTCAGTTTTGTGCCTTGGCCGAAATAGGCTTCGTACTGACACAGCGTTTGAGTTTGAGAACAAAAAGCTCTGAGCAAAACTTCAACTTAAAGAGCCTCAGAGCAGTGAAGCTGTTAAGGAATTACTCACAATGTTTTTACATTTGGTTTGATTTCTTACTGCAGACTCTATCACAGGTTATGTAAATGTTACATAGCATATAAAGTACATTTCTTACCTAAAACAGTTAACTTTGTTCCTCCACCAAAGAACGCTTCATTACCACCAGAGTCACAGTGAACTCGATCAGAGCTCAAAACAGCCTAACATGCTGCTTCTAGTTTTGCAATAAATCTAATTTTCCTTATAAAGCATCAAACTCTAGTCTGTTTTTACAAGTTTTAGAACTACAAACCTCTCTATTACAACTATGTCAAACTTAATGTTCGTTATGAAGAACAGTCAGTTTTGTGAGTTGGCTGAAACAGGCTTTGTATTGACAGCATCTATCTTACATAAACACTGTAATTACAACTCAATCTGTCATTTGTGTGATTTCTTACCTAAAACAGTTAACTTTGTTCCTCCACCAAAGAAAGCTTCACCACCACCACCAGAGTCACAGTGAACTCGATCAGAGCTCAAAACAGCTTAACATGCTGCTTTTCTCGGCTCCTTTTCTACCTTTCTAATAAATTTTGCTTTCCCTTAAAAGCATCAAGTCCAGTCTGTTTTTACGAGTTTATATAATATAAACTTCTCCCTTACCTCCCTGTTAGGTTTTATGTTATGAGGAACAGTCAGTTTTGTTCTTTGGCTGAAAAACACTTTGTACTGACAGCATTTAATTTTAAGGACAAAAAGCACTGAGCTAAACTTAACGTGAGCTGCAACATAAGCACTGTAATTACAGCAATCTTTGTCATTCATTTTATTTCTTACCTAAAACGGTTAACTTTGTTCCTCCACCGAAGAAAGCTTCATAACTACCACCAGAGTCACAGTGAACTCCATTAGAGCTCAAAACAGCCTAACATGCTGGGTTACTTTGCATCTTTACTTTGATTTAAACTTACAAACCTGCAGCTTCTGACTGTGTTTTTACCTGCTGGGTTTAAAACAAACTGTGTCTCTCAATGACCAACCCTTTAGGCTTAAACATGTTTTATCTCTCTTACAGGTGGATTCATATGAAGACATTTTGAGGTCTTACTTACCAAGAACAGTCAGTTTTGTGCCTTGGCCGAAATAGGCTTCGTACTGACACAGCGTTTGAGTTTGAGAACAAAAAGCTCTGAGCAAAACTTCAACTTAAAGAGCCTCAGAGCAGTGAAGCTGTTAAGGAATTACTCACAATGTTTTTACATTTGGTTTGATTTCTTACTGCAGACTCTATCACAGGTTATGTAAATGTTACATAGCATATAAAGTACATTTCTTACCTAAAACAGTTAACTTTGTTCCTCCACCAAAGAAAGCTTCATAACCACCAGAGTCACAGTGAACTCGATCAGAGCTCAAAACAGCCTAACATGCTGCTTTACTTTGCTTTTTTACACTTAGTTGATTTTAGGTATTTATTGTCTTCAATGCTATTATTCTCTACATCAAACGTTGACTTTTGCAACACTGACGACTGGTTTTAAGCAACACAAAACTTTTACCAAAGACAGCAAACCTACTTTAGCTTGTTTTACAGTCCTTTTTTATAGGTAATTAAACCAGAAGAACATTTGATTTCTTACTTACCAAGAACAGTCAGTTTTGTTCCCTGGCCGAAATAGGCTTCGTAATTGGCACAGCACTTAAGCTTAACAGCAAAAAGCACTGAGCTGAATTTTAACTATCAGACCCAATTATGTTTTCCAAATTAGCTACTTCATTTAGAAAAGCCACTTCTATATTTTTAGCTTCATTTAAATCCATGACTTACCTAAAACAGTGAGTTTTGTCCCTTTTCCAAAGTATGCTTCACCATTGTCACAGTGCAGAAACACTGAACATGAAACTGTTGTGTCTTTCTCCACCAAAGTCTACTGACACATTTATTTAGACTAAAACTCTTAAGTAATGTGACATCTTTCAAAAATTAAAAATAAACTGAAATATTTACCTAAAACAGTCAGTTTGGTTCCTTGGCCAAAGTAAGCAGGTTGTTCAGTCACAGTGATTTAACTTCAGCTCAATAAATCAGCATTTTCACTAACAAGTTTTTCTTCCAGTTCAGTATAAACAATTAAACTGTTTCAAGGTTTTTACAGCAAAATAAAGCTGCAAAAGCTCCAACTTAAACTTAAAGTAACAAAAGCTCTGACTTACCCAAAACAGTGAGTTTTGTTCCTTTTCCAAAGTAAGCTTCATTTGCATTGTCACAGTGCAGAAATACTGAGCATGAAACTCTTGTCTTTCTCTACCAAAGTTTACTTCCACATGTGTTTGGACTGAAACTCTAAAGTAATGTGACATCTTTCAAAATCCAATAACAAGATAAAATATTTACCTAAAACAGTCAGTTTGGTTCCTTGGCCAAAGTAAGCAGGTTGAGTGTTGGTCACAGTGATTTCAGTTCAGCTAAGTAGATCAGCATTTTCATAACTACACTTTGACCTCCAGTGTTGTAAACAATCAAACTTATTTAAGCCTGTTATAGTGAAATAAAGTCGCAAAAGCTCCGACTTACCCAAAACAGTGAGTTTTGTTCCCTCTCCAAAGAAAGCTTCTCTGTCATTGTCACAGTGAACAAATACTGAACATGAAACGTCTTTTTCTATATGAACTATTTTTAGAAAGTTTTAACGAACACTCCTGTTTGTACTAAGACTTTAAAGCAATGTTAAACCATTCAAACTACAGAAATAAACTGAAATATTTACCCAAAACTGTCAGTTTGGTTCCTTGGCCGAAGTAAGCAGGATCTCTATTGTCACAGTGTTCTCACTTCAGCTCAATAAATCAGCTTTTTTTATAAAATCCGCTTTTTTTCTTCACTTTCATACCAAACATTTGACTCTTTTAGTTTGTTATGACAGAATTAAGTTTAAAAAGCTCTGACTTACCCAAAACAGTGAGTTTTGTTCCTTTTCCAAAGTAAGCTTCGTTTTGATAGTCACAGTGCAGAAATACTGAGCATGAAATGTCTTTCTCTACATCAGTTACTTAAAGAAATTTTCATTGAACACTTCAGTTTATATTGAAAGTCTATAGGAATGTTAAACCATTTAAATTATAGAAAAAAAGTTGAATATTTACCTAAAACCGTCAGTTTTGTTCCTTGGCCAAAGTAAGCAGGATTGCCTTGGGTCACAGTGTTCTCACTTCAGCTCAATAAATCAGCTTTTTTATAAAATCTGCTTTTTTTCCCTCACTTTTATACCAAACATTTGAATATAAAAATTTGTTATGATAAGATTAAGTTTAAAAAGCTTTGCCTTACCCAAAACAGTGAGTTTTGTTCCTTTTGCAAAGTAAGCTTCACTTGATTGTCACAGTGCAGAAATACTGAGTATGAAACGTCTTTCTCTACATTAATTACTTTAAGAAATTTTCATAGACCACTTCAGTTTATACTAAAAGTCTACAGCAATGTTAAACCATTCAAACTATAGTAAAAAAGTTTAATATTTACCTAAAACTGTCAGTTTGGTTCCTTGGCCAAAGTAAGCAGGATCAGTGTAGGTCACAGTGATTTCACTCCAGATCATTATTTCATTTTTTTTACAAAATATTTTTGTCTTTACTTTCATACCAAAGATTTAAATATTTTGAGTATGATATTGTGAACTAAAGTTACAAAAGCTCTCACTTACCCAATACAGTGAGTTTTGTTCCTTTTCCAAAGTAAGCTTCACTTCCAGTGTCACACTGAGTGTCTCTTCTACCAAAATGTCACAAAACTTTCCATAATCAGCATGTTGAGACAAAGTTTAAAAAGCCAGACGATGAAGAGGGTTCAAACTTGCAGGATAATCTTCATCAAACAGACAATTGTTTTGTTTTTTGTCATGATGAGTTAAAGAAGAATCCAGATGCCTTCCATCTGAACTGAAAATCACTTAAAAAACTTTTTTCCAGCAGATTTTCTTCATATAAAGTGACTATTTAAAGTCAAAGTGTCCTGCCATCCTACACGCCTGCAGATTTTGGGTTTTCCTGCTCTCCCAAGTGTCCCATGCAGCATGTAGCCGTCTACACAATGGGTATCAATGGGAGGAGGTTTTTGTACGACGGCTCTATGGGATTGTATCACCGTGGCTCCCTGTCCCCACGGTGAAAAAGCGTCACACAAAAACCTGAAGTCTCTTTCGTTCTCCCCTGTCGCCTTCCCCCACCCTGCGCCTCCATATCTCAGCCTCCATCTCTGTCTGTCTGTGGGAGCAGCTGCACAGGTCGGGCTGACTGACGGCTGAACAGGCTTCGACCTGACTGCTGCTATTTCTGTGACAGCTAAGAAAAGAAGCAAGAACAGGAAAAGAGAAACTGGTGTTTGTTTGTGTTTGTCTGTCACTCCTCACAGGAAGTGACACCTCTGCTGGTCACACCTCTTCATCCCACCGAGTCATCAGTGCACTAAGGAGACTCACATTCTCTAAGTACGATCACCAGTTCTTATTTACTAAATGCTATGTAAAAGATATTGTGTATCCCAATGACCACAGAGATTAAAAAAATAAATAAATAAATTTGACTTTGCAGTCCCTCTTTGGCTCTTTGAAGCATTTTAGCATCTCTAAGCTGATTGTTGTAGTTTAAAAGCATGTACTCATTGTCTTCAAGCACACTGTATATTTTCTCCCAAAGTAAACAGCACACAGACAAAGTTTGCAACAAGCTGGTGAGTTGAGTTAAAGAACCAAATATTTCAGATGAAGACCAAAAGAAAGTTAACATTGTACGAGACCAGAGACACAACTTCAAATGAATACTGATGTTTTTCTGACACTATTGAATTGTTCTGTTGCCTTGAAGTGGCTAAAAAAAATCTGTTTCTGCAGGTTTAAGATGGCACAATCTATATGATAACATCATAAGAGGGATGTTAAGCGTTGAAGCTATATAGCTAATTTTTCACGAACTAAAAGAAAATGTCATGTTCTATTATTACTATAGCAAACAATATTGTCATTTTATATTTTAAGTTAAAATGTTTGTTAAATCTAAATGACTAAATAAACTTTATCATTCTTTTAATTTACAGATTATTGATGCAGCTTTGTATTAATTTAATGTGTTTAACTTTGTAGACAATGTAAAAAGGTACATTTTTGGAACACAAATTTTTTGGTTCTATGTCAATTGTCATTAAACATATCAGTATTATGCTTTTCATTTTATTTTTTTAAATTTGCGTTCTTTATATATCAGCAATTCATATCTAAATTGTATTTGATGAAAGAGTTAAGTTCTTTTAAGTCAGTAAAAATATCTGATCTCAGGATAAGCTCTGCATATGAACATGTAGATTTAATGCTATTACATGTTGCATTAGTTTTGTCACTGTGTGATGCTTTGTGTATGCTCATTATAAAAAATATTGTTTCATTTTCATGCTGTCCTTTTTTCATTCAGATACATGAAAAATATTTTCCTTTTTTTATTCCTCATACTTCCTACATCTGCCAAAGTAATCCCACCACCATTATCATCATATTAAGCCCAATACACATCTGTATAGTTCAGTTTAATTCACAAACTGCATTGCACACTACTTAACTACAGCTCTAAGTGTAATCTCACTTGAACCCTGTAGAGGTCAGTGTATACTTACCTCTTAAATTTGATATAATTTCATAACTAGATACAAACAAAAAGAAATGATATAGGACAGTGCAGGTCTGAGTTGCACAGAGGAGGAACTGTGCAGGGCATTAATGTTGTGTAAACCTCGTAATATTAACACCTGCTGACTTATCTGAACTGATCGGCTTTGTGGTGTTGTAGGAACATCGCTGAACTATGGAGAGGCAGTTCTTGTATGAATTAGTGGAGGTTATAGTGCTCTTTTTTAAGAAGTTGTGTTTGCGCATGTCCCAATTCTTATTTTTATGTCACATGAATGTAAATTGCTTGTCATGCCCCTTTTGGTCAGGTCAGTATCCCTCCTTGTTCGTCCCCACCTTATTTTCTTCTTGGGGTTGTTACTAAGCTGCTGAGGCTTTCTGAACCATTGTGCTCTACTAGATGCACAGTAATACACAGTGGAGTCTACAGCTTCAACAGGTTGTATCTGCAGAGAGGATCGAAACACCTCAGGCCGGGACATGGTGTACTTGGACTTGTTGTAAGGAGCTTCAATGCTTAATGTATCTTTACCAATGGAATATGACACCAGCTTTATTATTCCGCTGATGCTTTGTCTGTACCAGTACATGTAGAAATGCTGGATGTCGTCATGTTCACACTGCAAAGTTACAGTTGGCTCTTGGTTGGCGCTTGGCTCATGGCTCATTACAGATGGACGCTGGAGGATTTTCACACAAAAGGAGAAATTTGAAAAACAAGAAAAGAAAATAAGCATACAAAAAATGACGTGAGCAAGAAAATCTTTGAATGTAAAAAAAGAGCTTCTATTAACGGGATTGAAATATCTTACTGGAGAAGATTAGAACTGCAACCAAAGAGATGTTCATTGTCACAATGATTAGAAAGTTATCCAGAGTTAAAAAAAAAAAATCAGAAGGTTCTACTCATCTTCCTTAACCTGTAACCCTCTATTGTCTCCTATTAGGCTTTACAACTTCAGGAGTAACTTACACCTGCTACAGTAAAGAACTTATTCAATACACTATGATCCTTTTCCTGCTCTCTCTTTTATTTACCAGGAGCTCTGTACCCTCATTTAGTTTTCACAGACTTGTGGGTTTCTGTGTAAAGTCTCAGTTTCCTAGTGGACACTGAGCGGCAACTTCAAGGTTAAACTTCTTGATTAAAAGTTCAGTGACAGCAGCTTTTAGAGATTTTTACAGGAGAATTTATAGTATTTGTTGCCTTCACAGCAGATTTGGTGGAGGAACACGGATTAACTGAGCTAGAGTGATTTCTGCTTTTTATTAATGCAACTTACTCTAACTTCTTTCTCCCTTATTATCAAGTCTATAAGTTTGCACAACTCCAGTGCATAAAAGAGACATCACAACAACACATTTTTACTAGCTTTATATAGTTGTGCATTAGGGGATCATTGAATGCTGCAGGGATGACATGTTTTTAACCCAGATGTTATTATTGTCTGGGTTCCCTCACAAAAGCCAGTTTGAGTTTTTAAAAGTTGCTTTTGAGTTGCTGTAGTAAATAATGTCCGTGTAGATAAACGAGAAAAGATTGCACTCTCTTTTCAGACAATAATCTTCACAAATGAACACCACTATAATAATTTTTGAAGCGTAAATTTTATTTTCAGATTTGAAAGCTCAATAATATCATTTTTCTTTATTGTTCAACTGTGGCAACAATCAAACCACAGCTTCCTTCTGCCTGTGTGCCATCTGTGACAGACTTGTTATTTGTATGACTGTCTGCTCTGATGCATCACTGTGACTGGCAGCACAGTAGTAGGTGCTGCTGTCGTTGAGAAACAGCTCAGTAATTTGAAGGGAGAAGTTGTTTTTTGATGTGTCAATAGAGGACTGGAAGTGCCCCACAGATTCTTCATACTCTTTGGCGAGAAACTCAATTGGAGCTTCATAGCGGTTTTGTCGGTACCAAAACATAGTTTGGCTGCTCATGCTGAACCCTTGACCCATGCTGCACTGTAACGTCACTGTGGCTCCTGGGTGACATATTTGATCTCCAGACTGAAGAACTACAACTGTGAGACCTGCAGCACACGAAGGACAATGTTTTACTCAGTGTTACCTTGATGTATAGAGCTGTGCGTTTACATGAATTTCAGTATGATATGTAAATGTGATTGAAGTTCTACCATTTCAGCACCTTTTAGTAAATCCAGTTATGAACTAAAACATAGAACCCACCTGAGTGTGAAAGCAGCAGCAGATAAAGGGCTGTGAAAAGCATGTCATCGATGAGCCGTCTTCTAGCTGAATGAGACAGAGTCAGTCTGTTCACCAAAAACAAACCATGACATCACATGATTACATCATGGCGTATTTATAAGACTGGCTGTAATTCTCATTCAGAGATGATCAAATGAGAACTGTCGTGGAGCTTATGAAAGATTTTTTTTCTGTATTTTTAATGTTCACACTACTTTTTCTGATCTTCAATAACGGTCATTTTAATGAATTAAATTTAGTTTATAGTAATATTGCAGCATCTGGAAGATATTTAATGAGACGTTAGTGTGTGAAAACTATTGTGATTTTATTATCCATAACTTTAGCCTTTTTTTTGCTAACCTATGCTACTTGCTCTACTCTTTGATTGACAGAAAATTATTCAACAATATTTTTAGAACTAATAAATTGTCTGAGACATTTTCAGCACCTAAAATGTAAAAATGTACTCTGATTTTCTCTTTTTCTTTCTGTAAATTCAATAACTTTTCAATTAAGACTGTCGCTTCAATGAAATTAATTGGTTATGATAGTAATTTTTAAGTTTTTTAAAATTATTTTTTGTATTTCTTTTTTTTTTTTTAACATTAAACCATCGATTTTTGCCAAAGTAAATATCAAATGCTAGAAAAAAAAACAAAAAACAAGTTGTTAGGTACAGCTATATTTTGTTGGAAAATAGGACTACTGAAATAACTGGGCTGAATTAAATTGAAGAATTAAGAAAAGTAATTTACAGGGTTGGACAGTAATCTTTCATTTAATTAATTTTCCAGAAAATGAGTAAACTGAATGGTTTTACAGGTAATCCATTTTGCTTTTTGAAACTGAAAAGTAAACGCTAAAATATAACTGACACAGAAAACGATCAGCCGCTAATTTTGCTAAATCTATAATTTTTTTCCACCGAACAGTCAATGGAATGAATGGGGCGCCATATTGGAACACGGTTACAGACAGAGAAGAGGCTCGTGGAACGTGATTAACCGTCGCTGAATTGGGCGGTCTTTTTAAACCGAATGCCCCGCCCACTTAAAAAAAAAAAGAAAAGAAAAACAACTTCGTAAGCAAATACAGACTGTGATAAATGAATTTATTATTCACTTAT
>JAPZDT010000007.1:5938429-5955266 GCA_029814675.1 Acanthurus coeruleus | reverse complement strand
TGTATGTATGTATATATATGTATGTATATGTATATGTATGTATATATATGTATGTGATAGTTGCATGATGGTGATAAAAATACATAGATTTGTTAGGTATTCAGTTGGCTGTATATTGTGGCCACATATTTTATCTCTCAGACTTACTTTCAGGCACTACTAAGTACAGCCTGTTCATGAACCCCTGTTGGTAAATTTACAGTTACTCCAGTAAGACTTCCATTGCCAGCTGCTGACATGAATTGCATGGAAATAAGACAAATGTGCAAACATGCACATTATGTATTGGTTGTTTTGGGTACCAAAGTTTCCTGCATTAATAAAGTGTCAGATAAATCTCAAGTGTGGGTTTCCTTCAATAAAGCCTGAGATATTACTCATTGCAAAAAGAGTTCAAGACTCTTTTCATAGAATTCTTGACACAGACTGTGACCACTGATAACATCTCACCTCGACACCGACCGCGGTGTGCCAGTGTCAGTGTTTTATCTTTGCAGCGCGCCCTCTGCAGTTCACAGCCGGTCTCATAGCTTCGCCCATCTGAGCCGCACACGGGCTTCACCTGCGTTCGTGAGCAGATGACCCAACAGTGACTGTCTCTGTCCCCGATCAGCCACTGCAATGAGAACAATAGCAACATGTTAGCATAACAATAAATGAGAACTTTCACTTACCAGAGGTTTCATGTACCTTTACAGATACATATTCAGATGACTGAACTTAAAGGTTTTTTTCTTATTCCTCTGAAAAAATGATTTGTTCTTTGTTTGTGACTTTTTTTTCTTTCTTTCTAGTTTCACTGTGTTTGAACAAAGACCACATTCAGCCGAATCTGAGATTATGCCAAAGTAACACACAAATTGGACTCATGGGTCACTTGCCCAATTTGCTTGAAATGTTTCTTTGCTCCTTGAACATTTGTCGGCCGGTGCCTTTCTTTTTTTAGGCTACTGAAAGGCGTGCGTGAGCAGCACTGCAATGAAGCTCAACCTAGAGGCTAATTTATCTAATTGATCTTTGGCTATAGACAGGTTGAACCTTGATTAAGTTTCAAAGCAGCCAAACCACATTCAGAGCAATGGGAATTCTTCTCCCCCCTCTCCCCAGATCTTTGCTCATGATCTATTAGTAAGTCCATTCTACTCTGCTGCTGGAAGACGGCCTTTTCTCTGACAGCAGTAATGGTTCTTGGCGTCACAGCTGTCTCAAATATATTTTGGGTCTAAAGGATTTTCAGCACAAACTTCGCCAAAAAGATGGAGTTCTGGGTTAGTGAGGAGAGAGACTAGGTGAACACTGAGCAGCACCAGAATCATCTGCCGTGAGAAGTGGCTCAGCTGAACTCACTCATGTTGAAAATGTTTCAACTATTGAAACGAAAACACCAGGAGCTCTTGATTTCTCTTATCTTGGAGGTGATGATTGAATGTTGTGATTAAATGTTTGCCACAGCTGTTTAAAAAAAAAACTCCCCAAAAAATTGAATTGTCCAGTAGGAAAGTTTTTCTAATGCATTTTTCGTTCAAGGTCACTCAAGCAAATATCAGAATGTGTGTTGGAGATTATAATCTGACACAGGAGATCTCATTAAGGGCAGGTGTGGAGGCAAGAAGGTGATGGAAAAAGACACGCAGCCAGAAACAAAAGGCACAGTTTCCTACCCTCACTCGCCAGATCCTATCAGTCGATCTGAGGCACTTTTCAAAATGATCCATAGAAATGCATTTGTTGAGCTTGAACGTACACAAGTACACTTTCTCTCTTTGTCATTCTTCCTCTCCCTCCTCATCTTAATGCCCAACTCAAAAAAGCTGTATTTTGAAAAACATCAAAAATGTTGCTTGGAGACAGATTTTCTCCCAGCAATCAGACAGACCTGAGTAAAGTGTAGATGGTAATGAAGCCAAACCGCTGATGTCATGAATGAGCTAGTGTACAACTGGATCTCATATACAAATGAATCACCAGGAGTTTTCATCTCATTTGCTCTAAAAAACACTGCACAGTAATCTCTTTTTTTTCTCTGATAAAGCAGTGTAGTTCATCCTTTTGTGCCTTTGTGTTGCCTTTATTTTCTTAGCGTTATTAAAATTCAGTCTGCC
Source organism: Acanthurus coeruleus (assembly GCA_029814675.1). Lineage (NCBI taxonomy): Eukaryota > Metazoa > Chordata > Actinopteri > Acanthuriformes > Acanthuridae > Acanthurus > Acanthurus coeruleus. The sequence continues at coordinate 5,953,164 of JAPZDT010000007.1, read as the reverse complement.
CAAAAAATGGTCATTATCATTCCGTCTGGATTCTTTGCCTCTCCATCCTTTCTAACTAATGACTGCCATAAAATAATAACCACCAGTGACACTATTTTGCCAGACAAACTGACTTTCATGGATCACTTGACACTTAATCATCAATAACACTAACTGAAAAAAACTATTGTTCAACATTTGAAGAAAACTTTGTTTTAAGAACACGTTAACATTCTATTTTAAAGTCTTTAATTTCCGTCGTGTGACGCTTTTATAGAAAATGTTGAATTCCCTATCATAATTCAGCCTTGAGAGTCAAAATTCATGCTAGAGGGAAGCTCTGTGAGGCAGTACTTAAACTAAATGCTAACGTTAGCTAGCTAACATGACCACAATCCCAATGCTATCTTGCTGGTGTTAAACAGTTTTAACGTTTACCATGTTAATCATCTTACCTTAAAGAGTGAGCATGTAAACATGTTCTGTAATCAGCACTAAACACAAGTCACCTGAATGAAAGGAATGTCATCAGTTTTAAAGTTGATGGTTTTTGCCCAAATTTATATTTGACCTGATGATGGTTCTGCATGAAAAGTGAGGGAATCACCAGAGTTGTCATAATTCATCTCAAGGGGAGCATAAATGTGTGTAGCAAATATCATGGCAGTTCATCCATTAACTGCTGCCATATTTTACTCAAAGCCACTAAAATCAGCTCATAGTGGCACTGGCTTTAAAGGCAAGATAATTACNNNGTCATTATAATTAATCCTCATGGATCAATGAATGTTAGGAGAAAATTTTGTGCCTTTCCATCCAAAAGCTGTTTAGATATTTTAGTCTAGACCAAAGTGATGGAGCGACTCACTGTCCCTAGAGCCACGTTGCTTGTGTGGCTAAAAAAAATGATGCAGACTCATCCAGGCACAGTGGCAGCATACTACTACTACTTAAATTTTATATTCCCTGTCATATTCTGGCTAATATTTCTCACTCTGACGACCTGGAAACAACACAGAAGTTTAACTGGTTATAGCACATACTGCAAATCCAGAATGTGGTGAAGAAAATGAGACGCAGGTCAGACAGTAATCTATTTACAGTCATTGTGGGTTTTTACTTTACCATCAGTAGAGAGAATCTGCCAAAACTGACAGTTCTGACAGTCATGAACATTAATTCTTAAATACCAGCTATTTAATCAAAACTGAGTCCAGAATTTAAAACGTGGAAAAATCTGCCAAGTGGTGAGCTAATATAACCTGTGTCCAGTGCAAATTATTTGACTTTGTTTGGATCAGTTTCATCATATTACGGAAGAGAATTGCCTTTTCTGGCTTGTTTTTAATACTCTTACTTAAACAGATGAAGCCACATTGGAAAAAATGTTAAATTATTTCACCCTGCAGGCAGGATATTTTAACTATGACAGAGAAACAAGGTTTTTACAGCTAAATTTAACTCAAGGTAGATTGTTTGGGCTTTTTTTTTATTAGATAGATTGTCATGGTAACTATCACAGCTGTCAGCACAGGCAGATACTCAATAATCTCTAAAGAACAAATAGAGAGATTACACTTTTCCTGAAATAGAAAAAGATACAGTATCTGCCAAATAAAATCAGGAGATGAGGTAACAGGGTGGCAAGGTGGTCCAGAGTTTAAGAAAATGTTCCTAAACTAGATGAACACAGGTATAATCTCCACATTAAACAATTTAGCTGTTAAAATATTCTCGTCCCGAGCACAGAGAGGCTCTTTTTGCTGCATTTGCTTAGCTGAAATGTTGATAATTCCCATAGGATCAGTCAAAAGGCCCCTTGTAAAACAAGGTGAAAGGAAATTTAAACAAAGAAGGGATAATACCTCAGAGGATACAACAGGATACAAATCCAGCTCGCCTTGTTGTAAAAGTTCGTCCAGAACAAGCCAGACAGTTTAATGTGATTTCAGCCTTGGCGATGAAGCATCGTAGAAAATCTCTTGTCAGAGAGCTCAAAGTAAAAATAAATCATCATTTTCCCTTTTGAGAGAGAGCTGACATCATTTCACTTTTTACTTTGGTGTCCTCCTCCTGGCTCTGAGGAAGAACAGGAATTCTTTCATCATCAGGTAAAAAAGGATGTGTCTGCTTTGTATCTGCCTTTTTTTTTTTAGTTTTAGTTCGTCAAAGCTTAGTAGAAAAGAAAATAACTCTTTGCTTTTGACTGTCTGTTTAATGTAAAAAGAAAGCAGTGGCATGTTTCCTCCACGTCAGAGCTGGTTAAACAGAATAGACCAGTATGAGCCAGAGCGCTGAGGATGGAAAGCAATTTGTCCATGTGATGAACTGTTAAATCGTTAAATCAGTATCCAAAGCCAGCTATTCTGAAAAAAAGTGATTTAAGTCTATCCGGCAACTCCTCCAGGTTAAGAGCCACATAGTCTGGCCTCTGCCCACACACTGACCTGTCCTCCCCATCCCTGACTCAAGCTTAATGGATGCAGCCACTCTACCTCCACTGTCATATTAAAACATTAAATCACAGATTTTGAGACGGCTTTGTCCGGTAAGTGGAAATAAACACTCTGACCAAGTCTCCCACATGTAGTCATTTCTTAGTCATACTGTCCCAACCTCAGGCCTGTCTCCTGTAAAGGTGAAACCAGAGACTCTTGCAGGTCAGAAAAAGCTTCTCAGTTGATGGTTGGGAGTTCTTTTACTTCAACTGAAGGTTAAAAAAGTTACAGGAAGCATTTTGGCTCATAGTTCAGCTTTGAAGGTAAAGATAGGGACTGTCAGACTGCCAGAGTGTAGTCTGTTTTAAACTCACATTTACACAAAAAAGCATGCACATTATTAGTTAACACAATACAGATAACTCTGCTTAAAGTTTACTCAATGTGAGAAAAGTTAATCTTAGTTTATGTTTTCTGGAGCTCTTTTATTCTATAATCAAACAAAACTCTCAATTAAAAAACAATGCAAGTAATAAAAGGTCTTTCAAGTAGTATTTATACACAATCAGTGGATGAAAACTTGTGGTTTTTACATTTTTTTATTTTTTGACAGGCTAAGCAAACTGGATATGGTGTGTTTCGGAGCTAAGATAAGATAAAATAAATCTTTATTAGTCCCATGAGGGGGAAATTTACAGTATTGCAGCCGCAAAGTGGATAGTTAAAAAAGCTAGAAGTTTCCTCCTGTTTCTAGTCTTAATGCTAAAATAACAGTCTCTTGGCCTTGGTTCCATATATAACAAACAGATATGAAAGTACTATCAATCTTCTTATTAAGCTCTTGTCAGGAAAAAGAAGAGGCATATTTCCCAAAATGTCTATAAACATTCTTGCTAAGGGCCAATGGCCAAATACTGATGAAATCTGTATGAGGAGCTGTGTAATGTAATCTGCGTCATAAAAATATTAATACATAATTTTCAAAATCACAAATTACTTGTAAGTAATCAAGAAACTTCAGATTAAAAATAAATGAATCAATGGATCAAGTAAAATCAAGCCTCCTGTAGAGAATATCAAATAGCAGACATTTAACTAAACCCTTTCTAATCTAATCTAATCTGCTGACTCAGCCTCCCTGCACTGTATCCCAGCCACCTCTCTGGTCTGATTGAGTCTCACAACAGTTTCTAGAGGGACCCATGCTCTACTCTCACTATAATAAATGTGCATGTAGTTTACATTTGAATTCTGCCAAAATAAACTTCAGTCACACCAGCAGTGAATGACAGCGAGTCTGAATCGTGTGATTTCTACAAAAAACAACTCATTTATCTAGTGAGGACAAGATAAATGAGGTTTGTCTTTTAGCACCAGACAGCACAGTTTGCAGGCAGTCAGTCAGCAAAAAATTGGACAACAGTCTTACACTTGTTTTCCATCTTACCAAATAGTGTCTAAATTGTCCTAATGTGGTTCACCCCACCCATCTGGCAAGTTAAGGCAGTTAAAACAAACACTTAGAGTTATTTTAAGTTACTGTCTGACCCAGGTCTGTTTGACAGCAGTCGGCTGCTACAGTATTAGACAGAATGACAGGACTTGGCATTATCTCCTAAGGGGAAACAGTCCCTCTTGTTAGGCCAATAATGGCTGGAGTTGAGATCAGCCTGACATGCCATAATGAAAACCTATCAAACACGTCTAAATTAAACCAACAACATGTAACAGAAGCTACTGCTGAATCTGATGAGGAACGTAAGCTGCTTAAAATAACATCAATTACCTAAACCTGTTGGGAGAAACTTACTCATACTCCCACCCTGCAGGTCATTATGCAAAGTTAGTGCAGAAGGCAGCACATCAAAGAATTACAGGGAGGCTACTCCACTGAATAACATAATGGAGTATTAAATGCACCCAAGAGGGAAAAATCTCGTTTTGACAACTGTTCAGAGGCCTTTTCTTTAATTCCAAAAATAAGAACAAAAAACATGTTGTGCATATTGTTATTTCTTTAATGAATGTAGATAAGCTTAGATATAAAATCCCTTAACATTGTGGGGCTGTGCTAGGCTATCCTTTTTTGGCTAATGGCCCACCAAAGAGATCAAGTCTAAAATGCGCTCAAGGTAAAACACCAAGGGAGTTACCCGATGGTTTGGTATTAATATCTTGACCGGGAAACGATGAGATATCCTGTTTAACGAGCCACATTCCCTCTACAAACACAAATACGCACAATCTCACAAAAACATCTCAGCCAGAAGCACACAGAGCCCTGAGCTCTCTCTCCACCACTCATAAAATAAGTGAAACGCAACCCCCATTGTGCAACCATTACAGCATTAGCAAAATGGTCTTTCTTTTTTTTTTTTTTTTTTTACCATCACTGGCAGGGAATCTGTTCCAGCCTGCACCTCAGCCGCGGAACAAGAAGAAAGATTATGATTAGAAAATAATCATTTTTATATATATGCTTGCTTAATGGTTCGACAGGAGAAAAAGTAGGTTATGTGAAATGGAACAAAGGTAGTAAACAAATCTGTGAATTACGTCTCCTACAGTAAATGCAATTAAGTTAAACAACTTTCTTACTGGCTTAACATGCATAAAATTGAGCCCATTTCTTTGGACAGGTTTTTAGCATAAAAACATGGGCAAAGTACAATATTAAGTGTTGCTCTATTCATCTCATTTTGACCTTTAAGAAACTTACTTTTTAGTGGTGATTTGGCTTTCTAGAATGTTTAGCTCTGCACAATTGTAACACTGACGGACTAAAGATCAACATTTTTTTAAAGAGGACTTAATTCTGTGCCGTAGATCCAGAGACAATGTTGTTCAAAAGTGCTAGAACAGGGCGCTTTCATAAAACAACACTTGTGTATTTGGTGAACAGTGAACTGAATGTATCTGTTTGCAACCAGTGACGTTGAGTTAATGACACTCACTCAATGTTTTACAACACCCGGCTCTATTAGGAGGTTCCTAAAGCTTGCTAGAGTTGCATAATTAATCACAACAAGCATCAACTTATTTTATTTTTTCAGTTACTTGTAGCCCACTTGTGAGGACTTTGACTTAGCATGAAGCGATGTTCACTGATACAGTCGTGAAAGTAGTTCTCTGGTAAGCTGAGTCTTCGTGTGTTTGTGTGTTTCTTGCCCTTATGTGGAAGGTTTTCAGCTGTTTCTTTGGACTGTTGTTTCATTGAACTGTTAGTACAATACTGTTTATGCGCTGCAAAGAGAGATACGGTTTCCTGCAGCAAGCTAGATGTTGATGCACTTGAGTATTTGATGTTGGGTTTGGAAATCACTGGCTGTGTTGCTGACATTGTTGAAACTAAAAATTATAGTTTAACAGCCCACACCCATTAGAGTTAATGCTTCTGGTTAGTTTTAAAATGTTACTGCCAGAAATGATTTAATTTTACAATAACAGTGCAGAAAACCTCTTAATAACTTAATGACATAAGAAAATTTAAGGTGTATATATTTTTAAGGGAATTCCTGCATGGTTTTGCATCATTTTAGATATCTGATTGAATTTTTGCTTCAAAGTGAATTTTCATTTTTAATTAAAGATTTGTTTTAGAGAGTTGTTTGCTCAGTTCCAGAGGTGATATAGCCGCTACAAGACTATTTAAATTGTTTTAAAAAGTCTTATGTTTGTTAACTCAGAGAGGCATTTCCAAAGTGTTCATATACATGTGTTTAAATAATACTGTGTGTACTGAAACTGGCAGAAAAATACAAATACATTATACATCAAAATACATAAATATTTTGTTTTGCTCTGTCAACATTTTTCCTGATTTTTCACATAATTGAAACTTCACTTAATCAAAAATCTTAAATCAATAACCACCTTCTCCGAGTTGTTCTAACAAAGGTGCACTGAAGCTCTTACTCTGATCTGATATCACAAGGGATGCTTAGATCAGATGCTGTGGGATAAAAATGTCTGTTCTATTTAACTAACAGGAACATGCACCTTGACATGAATGACATCACTGCTTCTGAGAAAAAGGCTTTTGCATGCGCACATATGGAGATTCGTTACAAGCCAGGCTGCATGAGTGTGTGTGTGTGTGAGAGACGGGGAGCGAGGGAGCTGTGTGTGCCAGCTCCACACTAACGTGTGATGGGCTCATTATCCCCTTTGGGAACAGCAACAACAAACAATGCAACAACAACAACACAAATACATATAGGACCATGTGATGCATCCCTGCGCCATTAATTACCGGGTGTTTTTGGCATCTTCTTGCTAGCCAATGAGTAGATTGGTCAAATGGTGGTAAAGGAGAATGAAAGTGAGGCGGTCACAGAGGTAACAAGGCAATGAAAGTTGTCTACCAAAGTAAGGGCTAATTGTGTACTGTTCCATACTTTTAACGGGCCGAGGTAATCACTTTTGTCCGATGATTAGCATTTAGTTTTCAGGAAATCTATAAAGCGAATGCCATCCCTCATGCTGTTTCAATTAGCACACTTTTCTTGGGCGTGTTATAAAATAAAAGTAGAAAAAAAATAAAAAGGAATGTATGAAAAGCTGTGCCCTTTCACTCCTCCCCCTCATCCCTTTTAAATTTCTAATTGGGTTTTGTCTTAAAAAAGAAAGCTGTTATTTAACATTCTCAAAGTAACCCTTTAATATCCTTAAAAAACACAAGTCTTACATGTTGTGAACTGGCAAGCAATAAAGGAGCAGGACAGCTTTCACACAGGAGGTGCAAAGTGTGTGTGCCACTCGCAGCAGGTGGGTGGGGATTGGGCTTAAAACGTTAAAGTGTAGTCCCCTACCCCTCTATTTCTTTTAATTCGACCTCTTTATGTAATTACTGTCATGTTTTAGTAGGTGATGTTTTGGCAACGTAGTTTTTAAAGTTGACTTGTGTGATAAATGTAGTGCAGTAAATTCAAGAAAGGTGGAGATCAACGTAATAACCGTTGGTTTTCTTTGATCTCTCTCACTGGCATGAATCACGAAAGAAATGCAGGACTGCAAAGAACTGAGCTTTAGGGCTTAATAAGGTGTCTGTCTGTAACTTTACTGAAGTATCAAACAAACTGTTGTTGCTGCTGACAGAAACACACAACTCTGACATCCTCCTGCTTAAAGTATCTGACTTTAACAGTTCACTTAATGTCATCATTAAAGCATAAAGTCTTATTGTCTACTAAGCTTTCTTTATCTGTACCCTTTTTTAACCAAAAAAAATTTTTTGGCCACTTGGGGGCAGCATAAACAAGCTGTGCACACAAAATTTACATTCTTTGAACTTAAAAAAGTAACCAGTTGTTTATTTGGACACAGAACATCCTTAGATTTTATTTGGGGCCAATTTTCTGCCAAGTGATATAAGTACAGTATTTTATCTTTTCCAAATCCAGAAGGAACTACCTGACTTTACATTTGCTAAATGCTTTACTATGTTCACCAGCTAGCTGCTAAATGTGTCTGTCTGGAGAGCACGTACTGTAGCATCTGCTTGCTGCTTGACGCTGATGCTGTGAGACTCAGCCAAAGTCGTAACAAAAACAATGAGGCAAAGGACACTAAAACACTTCAGGGAACCTCAGAGTGAAAAAATGATTCTTTGTGATGTTCACGCTATAACATTAGATGAAAATGCTGGATTTAACAGCTATAACATATTAAAACAGTCCAGAAACCCCAGTAAATTTAATAATCTGACAAAGAGTCTATGAAAAACAATTTCGCACAATGCTTTAATCAGATTTCCTCTTAACACGATGGTAAGGAGATTAAGTACAAGATTAATAAAAAGGATGACTTCCTTATGTTTCTTTTGAAGTGGTGTAAAGGAATCAAAATGAAAGTGACTAAGGGGGAGAGGGTGGCGTTTCTTCTTTTCGGAAATGGCTCTAAATCTGATTAACAACATTCCTTGTTTGTCACTAATGCTACATCCTGGCTACAGAACAGTCAGCTGTCCCTGTTGTTCTAAGGAAGTGTGGCAGTGCGTGTCTCTCTCTCTTTATGTGTATGTCCATCACACATTGCAATAGATTCCAGCCCACCATTGCGTACTTGAGCTGAGACCACACGCTCGCTCATATCAAAGGAAACCGTTAAATATGGGACAGAGCAGAGGCTAATCTGCTAAGCTAGTCTGATAAGGAAGAGGAAGTGTTTCTGCCGTCATAAGAATCTGAAGGATTACAGAAAGCCATAATTCTTTCAATGGGCAATATTCTCTTTCAAACAAATGCATGTCGCTAACACAGTAATTTTGCAGAGAATAAGTTCCGATAGAGGACCAAACAATTCTCCAAATGCAAATGTGCTTATAAACCACACCTATCAGGAGGATCTGCAGTGGAGAAGAAGCTAAGTGAAGCAGAGATGATCCGTGTGCAGAGCTCACAGGCTTGAAATCACAGAGCTAGACTGCATTTCATTACCCTGATTAGAAAGCCCTGAAATTGAGCATGAAATGTGTTTGCTGATTACATAGCTATCAGAGGGAATCAACATATGTAAGCAATTTTACTGGTCACTCTTGGAGTCCCTCTTAAAGCCATCTGTCAGTGTCCTGTGAAATATAACTGGAGCCTAGGTGTCTAGTCCAGTCATGTCAGGCCTTGGCTCGTGAGCATAAAGATTTAACAAAGTAGTCAGTGAAGAAAATCATTTTTTTTAGATTTTTCATGGAATTCACTGGTTATTTTGGCGCATTAGAGTTGTAGATTAATTTCTTAGAGAGCCGTATTTCCAAAACTTGCCTCATTTTCTTTAACTCAGTTAGATTTGCCACGTTCTCCAAAATGCCTTCAAAGCTGTGATTACTGTTCTCTTTTTCAAGAATGTAGAAATGTGTGATTCTGGGGGAAAATGTGAGATTGCAAGTTTAATAGTTTAAAGCCATGCTAATGGCACTGTGAGGCTGTGAGGTTTTTGTCAAGAAAACTAGAGACCATCTTGTAACAGGGTACTTGATGGTCATTACTATACTATTACATAAGTAATCAGTACTCATGGGTTTGGGCCACAGCAGTTTTCAAACCCAGTCTTCATTTTTAACCCAACTATACACTTGTTAAGCTTCATGGTTAATACTGGCCATGGGAGGATGGTTAGGTGTACTTTATATGGCACAGTTCACCTGTCTCTCCAAACTTACTTCTTCTGCAACCTAAAACAAATGTGGGCCCAAAAGATTTACCCTACGTGCAGCCCTCCTACTTCTGATGCCCTTCTCAGAACTCACCCATCTTCAAACTTCACCTTCATTTTGATCTCAACAACAAACCTATAGTTTTCTACCTGAATCTTGCACAGGTGTAATGCTGTCACATAGACAACATCTTTCCACAGACAGACATTTAAACACCTGCCAAAGAAAATTGCTCAAAACAGCTTTTGTGGTAATTCTTGCTAAATTTGGTATCTTTCATTCAACAGTTACCAAAACGTGGTCAGCGTGGTTAGGCTTCATCCTTTAGGAGTCACAAATGTCTGTCCAATCTGTTTAGCTTTTCTAGAGCATCTGACCTTTTTTTGTAGTACCAGCCAAAAATTTTAGCTTCTACACCAAAAAAAGCAAAATTGAACAAATTGCCATAAAATTATTAAATATTTGGACAGAAATTTCCATGAGCACCATTCAAGTATGCCAACTTTATACACAGAAAATATCAAAATGTAAAAAATAGCTTTTTATGAATTTGCTTTCATTATCCTCAGTGGTTAAAAAAGTGTGACTCTTGTAATACTTTGTTTATTTCTAGCATTATTACTTCATCATAACTTTAAGGTGCATATACAGTTTTTTATAATGTAGTCGGCTGGCTGTGCACATTCATGATCCCCAGAGGAAGGATCTTTTTGAGTTTGCTGTTTCAATCATCTGTTCTAGGTTCTAGGAACAGCAAAATCATGTATGCATCATATGTTGTTGTTTCAGTATTCAAACTCAACCCACCATACAACAAAAGAACCCCAAACCACAAGCTTCTTCACCGAAAACTGTTTTAGGGATTTTCCTTTAAGTGCCTAATCAGAAACTGCTGCCGAACAAAAAGTCAGGACAAAGTTAATCTGAAAGGTTTGTATTTCATGACGTCTCTTCACAGAAGACAAACTGTGACCTTATCACTTTGCCAAGAATGTTTTCCCTCATTAGGACCAAATGGAGAACTATGCACTGCAAAGCTGTGTAATGATGGTCAGCCGCTCAGTGGTTTAATGGTTAAAGGACGAACATCTCACCTCTATTTCAGGTCAATGATTTTGCAATACTATGTAACAGCTAAAACAGTTCATTAGAATCAGTATCTCTTTACTTAATTGTACATACACTTTCGCGAGCCAAGAGCACAATGTAAAGTTTATTCCTAAGCTATAGTTTGTTTTTCTTCGGTCTGCTCCTCATTATTACCAAACTTTTTGTGATGACTTTTTAAAGAATTTTTAATTGAACTTTAATTCAGTGTGCAAGCATGCTGAATCCGTAATTCTGCTTCTACTTAAAGTTTGTAGATTGTTGCCAAAACATTGTCCTTCTTTGGAAAGGCATGTGCACGCTTTGTTCTATTGATAAAATCAGGAAAAAAAAATTTTATTTGTAAGTAATATCTTCTCCCTCATTCAGTACTCTGTGAGAAAGCTTTTTCAGTAAGGCGAGATGGTTTGTTGGTTGTGGGCCTTTTCACATTGACCATTAAGTATGTACAGAGCTCATAATATCTTCACTTTCAGCTCTTATTATATCAAAAAAAAATTTAGAGCGCTCTCATTTGAACAGCTGTCCCAAGTACTGACAAACACATTCCCAGAACATTGCAGGGATGGTTAGGATTCCTTAAAAGTCCAGTCCATTTGTTGCATTTCTTCATCATTGTTTTATTTTGCTGCTGGCGTTCCGTTGGCTGCAGAATGACAACAACACGACTGAGCTGATGAGTTCACAAGATGCTGCTCATTAAAAGTATTAACACATCATAGTTTGATACAAATACTTTGTACTACTGCTGAGATTCTGTTAAATTAGGTGCTCAGTAGCTGAAAACTTACAAAGAAGCACCACAGCTTTGGATATTTTTTCATTTCATCCTTAATCTGATGAAGTTCAACGCATGCTGTCTGTGTTCTGTTTTGCTATTCACTTGTATCGTGTTACCTATGTTTCCTATCTGCTTTATCTTCAGTTCCTGGTTTCTTTTATTTCCCCAAACACACTGTGACATAACGGAGATGAACTTGTTGCTTTTGCTTGTTTCTTTTAGATGCAAGAAAAAACATAAAAGATTGGACTAGAAATTCATTTCCTTCTGCAGATGCAAAAAGTAAATCTCTACCTCTTATGCATTGCTTTTCTTTCACCCGATTTCTCTGCATTAGTCAAACACAAACTGCTGTTTCTATATTTGCTTCTTTCTCTTAAAAAAGTCCAGTCTCTGACCTCCATTTCTTTGTGCACTATAAGCATAATTTAGAGTCATTTTCCGACCATACAACAATCACACACAGGCATCTGCACCCATGCACTGCATGCAGACCACTCACACCTGCACTGTGGCTGTGATCTACCTCACACCAATAAAAAGGCTTTCCTGCTTTTGAACCAAAGTTCTACTTTCCCAAGCTGAAGGTATGCAGTCTTGGCTGCTTCACAGCTCTGATCAGGCTGTTTATATTTGTTTTTCAATGAGTTTATGAGTCTTCACTGATGCTGTCACTAAAGAATGCAGGTCGACTGTACATAACATCTGATCCCTGGCACAAACAGGTTGATTTGATGAAGGGATCAAGGATAGATGTGTAAGTGTGTGTGCGTGGGGGGGTGGGGTGGGGGGGGGGATCTCATTTTTTCACTCCTATTTCTAAATATGTTCCCATGGGAAAGAGTTTCTTAGTTTCTTAGTGCCTGGCCACCACCTGCCTCGTTAAACAGATCATTCCTGGTGCTAAGGACCAGAAAACCTGCAATATATCTTGTTGCAGACATTAAGACCTGCAGTTATGTAAAAGTGAACTTGAATTCTGTTAGACTTAAAAAATATATTGAATTTTTGCTTTAAGATTCGTAGGACAGTTTTTCAGTCAGATCATAAAGGTGACTCTCACGTCCTCTCTCTAATCCAGACTGTGACTCTGATGACAAAGACTGCTACACCATCACTGGAAAATGTGCAGTCACCATCCTTAACCATCATCACACAACCTTATCATCTGAGCGGAGCTGCCCTCCTTCTAGCCAATGAACACACTGTTTAACAATAAAGGGGACATCAAAGTAGCACTTTCAAGAATGAGGAGGGAGTGGGCGAGGCAGACTCATTTGAACCGCATGAATAGCAATGAGCACAAGGCAAAAACTCTGAAGCTTTGTTAGTGTCCCAATGACTCGAATTCCCTAGTTGTGAGAAATGTTGGACTTGTGCACTTATTTCGTCATAGAGCCCCCAGGGGAAATGAGAAAGGAGCAGTGCTATGCAGTAAAGTTAGCTCATGCTTTCACCCCTGATATCAACATGGAAAGTAGCAGTGTGAATTCTGGTACTATGGCAGCTGTGAGCAATGTTAAAAGTATCTGCTGTGGTGTGAGCGGGGGTGTGCAGGAGGCAGCGTGTGACCGTTCCTCCACGGTGCCCGATCCAGGCCATGAGGGCAATGAAGTGGATGCAGAGAGTGTGTTTAATTTTATTGATTAAGGTGACAGGGATGTTGTGATTGTTTACCAAACCTTCTACATGTTTTCAGATTTTTATCCTTTCTTTCCTGAAAAGCTTTTTGTCTCTGAAGTGTCAACTGTTGGAGGACTATGACGCAGCCTTGTTTTCAAATTGACATCACTCTGTATTTTGGAGTTAATCCATTGTCAGTTTTAAAGGGTTTTCTAAGGCCAAGCGTGGTTGAGTTTCTCAGCCTACAGAGGAAAAAAGGGGGGACAGCAGATTGGAAAGTTTCACCACAGCAGGACAGCTCAGACAGGTCTTAAGTCACAGAAAATCCTTTGAAATCACCTTTATTATAATTCCCTGAACTTGCCAGCAATTGTTGTATCATCCTATATAATTAACCACAGATCTGCTATAAACACCAGACTCATTAGTATGACAGTGAAACCACAACTGTATTTTCTCATTATTTGGTCTTTAGGAAAGTAACAGTTACAAAGCAAGCAAGAAAGAAGTGAATGCAAAGTATAAAATCACTGTGACTCTTTCCATCGAGCCATCTTGACCACAGTTTATTGTGCAGGGAGGGAGAAGGGGGGATTCAGAGATGTTGTGAAATAGTTCCAATATGTAAGAGAGTATTACATATCCACCCCCCTCCCTGAGTCACCCCGGCCACAAATATTACACTGCATCTGTGAAACAATGCTGTTCCCCATCACTTACTTCCCACTCCGCCTGGACAGTGCCATGGGTATGAAAAAGCTTCAACAGGAGGGGGAACAAATGAGGCAGTGTGTGTGTGTGTTAGACTTATAAAGAAGAGATGGAGAGACATGAACAGTGACAAAGATCTGAATGGATGTGAGCAGAGATGCTGTGGTGAAGGAAATGCAGGTTTAATCCTGGTCAGTGATCACTGGATACAGAATAACCTGCATTTATACTCCATGTCCTTGAAAAAAGCCTGCTGGCTTACACTCCAATTACAATGGCACAAATTAAACTTTCCAAACAAAAAGCACACAAATTTTGGTTTGGTAGGTTCAAACATTGCTAGCACACCAGGAGAGAGACCAGAGTTTGTTTGTCTAATGATTCAGCTGAATATGTTTTAGCCATCAACAGCCAAAATATCTGTCTCTGGAAGACTGCTGATCACTGCAAGTAACTCAGAGTCACCTTCTTAAGGACAGAGACTGGTTTTTTTCCAAAGTGAATACGTGCTTTGAACAAGTAGGTGACAGTTTGAGTGTTTAAAAACCACACTGTCCATAAAACTACTTAACTGTTATTTTTTCTTTGGCAGCAGCAGGATTCATTCATTTGAAAAGATTATTATTTATAGCAGGGTTTTAAATCTGCATGTAGGCCAAATTTCATTTTGTTCAGATTCCACTAAATGCACTTTTTGAGAATTTAAGTTTCAAAAACTTTAAGATCAAAGTTAAAAGTAGATTTTACTCTAGACTTTAAACCTGGTCTGGACACAGACCACTTCACCACTTTATTTACAATAATTTTATATCCCATAAATCTGTGACTCCTTTGATATGAAGTACATAAGTGATGCGAGGTGAATACTTGTATGTAAATTACAAGTAGCACCCCTTTCAGACTGCTGTTTTAATTAATTTTTAATACAATTTTTCTTGTGTTTGTA
>JAPZDT010000007.1:5302385-5312727 GCA_029814675.1 Acanthurus coeruleus | reverse complement strand
AACAGTTTCTTTATTCATAATATATGAGCTGATGCAAGTGATGCCAGTCGTGCCGGTTTTTTTAAATTATTCGACTTGGAAACCAGTTCTGCACAGCCGGTTAAACCAAATTGCTCAGGTTGCCTTTAGATTATTTTTTACACCCGTGTGTGAGCCCACATCTGCTGTGACATTTAAGTCTGACATTCAGGTTATGATCCACTCGGTTTTCATCTCAGGTGTTTGAAATAAAAGACTGGCACCCCTGCTGAGAAAATCTTCCACTGTCTTCCTCAAGACATGCACATTACCATCTCTGCCTCCCTCGCTTTTCTTTCTTTTTTGCCACAGACACACATTCAGATTCAAACCATCACCTTTTGCCTCCTTTCACAAATACGGATATTAAACCACCTATCAATTTCTCTTCCATCTTTCATCTCAAACATATTTTCACATTCACACAGAGAACTCTCTCTGTCTTCGTCTCTTCTTATCTTCCATCCTCGCCGCACACAGCCAACTCACCTGGTGACAGCGGCTGGTAAATTATGAATGTGTTCACTGAAGTGTTGTTGTTTGGAGTGCTGCCCTGACCATGAGCTTTGTTTCTGGACTGAATAGGAAGCTAAGAAGCTATTCAGAGGTTAAAACGGAGGTCCATGTCGTTGGATGTAACGGCGAGAACAACACGAAGCGCGAGCCCTCGCACTTTCCACCGGCGCTTTGCACGACGCGAACGATTTATGAGTTGCAATGTTAAGTCCAGCTGGAGCCACGCTGAGCTATTTTGCAATAAGTCAAGCTGCAGCCAGTTAAAGAGAATCCTTGCCTGAAGCTGTGGTGGAAGGATGAGGAGATACCAGTTTTTTTTCCACAGCTTCAGCTTAGGCCTCTTTAGCCTCCCTTAACCACCAAAACCCTCCAACACACACACAAACATACACACACATGCTTCCAAGTATGATCTACTTGCTTTTTGCTCCAACTTGCTACTAATAAGCTCTGAAACTGCAAGTGCTTGCTGTTTCCTCTGCACTCCTTTTTTTTTTTAATACAGGGAAATCTTTTCTTTTTGGCATTGTGCATTCGGCTGCACACCTTCCAAGTATTGATGCTTTTCTCATGGAGGCCTAAATAAGGAATGAGCTTAGTAAGTGGGAGCTGCTCCCTCCTGTTCTGATTCAACGCACTCCTGTCGGTTTGCTTACTCCACATTGCCCGGAGATCCCTCTGGGTTTATGCTCGAGTATTCACACCACGGAGTGTTTGTATTATATCTGTGTGTTCTTGCACCGGTGCCCATGTGTGCCTGTTTGTTTGCGCCTGCTGCATGTGGGCCCGTCCACAGGGTTTTCATCGCATGTATCTGTGCACATGCAGTGTATTTAAATATAAAATCTGTAAGATCTTCTTCTGCGGAGGCTTCAAAAAGTTCTCTGGATCTGTGTAATAGAGGCAGAGGTTCAGTTCAAGGCTCATAATTTGCAGATGTGTGAGACACGGTATGGATTTTATATTTTATATGGAAAGAATGCTGACTTTCCTTTTAACTGTGCTTATCTTGCATCCTTAGTTCAGAGTATAACCTCGTGCTTGCAAAAGGAGCTTTTACCTGAGAATAGAAAAAGATAAGCGCATGCACACAAAAATACACACCATGGAGGTCCTTACAGGTTGAAAATATGTAGCTGCTTAGATAAAATATCCTTTACATTTCTAACCAAGCATGAAAAAGACCTGTGTACTTGAGAAAAACATCAACCTGGGTCTGGCCTGAATGGACGAGCCGGACTTGGACAGCACCGTGGCTGACAGGATCAAGCCTGTTTATGCCTCGCAGGTCCCTGTAAACTAAACGCACAAACATGCTTCTTTATTTATGTTTCCAGTAGTCTGCGTTCTTTCCGGTTCCAGACAGCACATCCACCTTTTTTATCTTGTCTAGACTGTGACATCATAAAAAAATTGCTGCCTGTATTTCTCCGGAGATCAGAACTCCACCCAGGTCCCCTGAGGTCTGCGGGGGGGTAAAAAAATGACATTTTAAATTCAAATGTTCAATAACTGCAAAAACAAAGTTGGCCCAACCTAAGGCGAAAGCGCAGGATGTCAAAAGCAGACACAAACTCATGCAGACACTCCCGGTGGACTTGAAGCTTTGTTTGAAGCGTTCACATAAGTATGCAGACATATAGACAGACATTACACACACACGGATATTATATCTGGCATGTCGCAGAGATATACAGTGATGCTGCCAGCTTGTTTTCACGACATGCTGGATTAAGCTGGAGTGATGACTGGCAGAGATTTTATTGTTGCACTAAAATACCTCAAGATGCTGCATGCGGGATTTTGCTATGTTTGATTAAAGATCATTTCAGGCTGCTTTGAAGGTAGTAAACAGCTCTTTATTAATGTCCATAAAGAACAAGAAGTGCATGTGTGTGTTAAGAGAGAAAAATAGTCAAAGGAAAGAAATAATGTTGGCTGGTAGAAGGCAGTATGGGGCTTACTTTGAGTCGACATCTGTGGCCAGCTTTGACCAGCCATAATGGAGGTATGTTGCTAAAGATACCGGTAATATGAAATAAGGTCCAGGAAGTCCAGTTTGAATAACAGATTAATGTGTTTTTAAAGTCTTATCAGATGCCTTTACATGATACAGCGGTTTACAACACTGAGGCAGAACTTTATCACTCTGTAAGTTATCACAGCAGCAATCATTTTCTCTTTCACTGCAACTTTTGCGAGGTAAACAGTAGAATTACCTTGTTAACTTTTACAAAAGCCACATTTCTACCACAGGAACTTTCTTCAGGCACTTAAAACTTTGGAGGAAACAAAACTGCAAGTGTCAGGGTTTAAGTTAAATTTTAGGGACCTAATTTTACCCTCAAAAAAGATTTGCTTAGTGGTGTTATACTTCTTAGTGCTAGGAAAT
This sequence comes from Acanthurus coeruleus, assembly GCA_029814675.1. Taxonomy (NCBI): domain Eukaryota; kingdom Metazoa; phylum Chordata; class Actinopteri; order Acanthuriformes; family Acanthuridae; genus Acanthurus; species Acanthurus coeruleus. The sequence continues at coordinate 5,309,801 of JAPZDT010000007.1, read as the reverse complement.
ACAGTAACCTCGGTGTGGGGCTTTCGGTAGTGAACATTTCTGATTGGTCAAGTATTTGTATTTAATTAAAAGCCATTATTTAAAAATATTTAACTATGAAACACCAGGAAACAGTGCCGGGAGGGTCTTTAAATTATAATCACAAGTTACGTGAAAACAAAGGACCACAATAAAAGAAGTGGCTTCAACTCCAACTAACCAATTTACAAGTGGTTTGACCATCTAGGCTACTGCCTTTGTTGAAACCATTGTGACAGAGATGGAAACAGAAGTCATTTGAAGTTAATCACATACAGCCTTCATGATGCCGCTAAATGCTACAAAGCCAACTGATTTTACGCAGTAACCCTAGCCAAAAGTTAGCTACATGCTGACACCAACTGTGTAGAACCACAATGTTTTAAGAAACTTCTCTGATCCTGTATGTGTGTTTAGTCCACATATAAAGGATACTGGTACAAAATTCCTCTCTGAACTCATCGGCATCCAGCTCATGCAGGTCATGCAGAACACAATGCTGTTTCCATTGGATTCGACCTTGTGTATGTTGCAGTTGTTCATTTTAGCAGCCACCTCCATCCGTATTTGAGCTCTCAGCCTTCTCACCACCACTTTGGGTCTGCTTGTTTTGTGGTTGTGCACAAGTTACTGGGATGTTAGTCTTTCATTGTCTCTGAAAGGTTTCATCAGCCGACTCATCAAAGGATCTGCTACTTCACCGGGGACGCTGTACCCCACATCATGTCCACAATGTTCTTTGTTTGATCAAACCCATAGACCCACTAGACCTCACAACCTGAACAAGCAGAGCATTCTGGCATCATGAGGGCTCCCTGTCGCTCTGAAAAAAGCAATCTGAGAGTCCCTCTCCATCCACAACGGTCTGCAGGATGATGGAATGCCAGCCCTTGAGGAACGGGGATGTGTGATCCATCAATTGCACCATACTGAGTCAACCTCCATCTGCACTCAAATTATGTCACCATTCCCTTTAAGTTTTCACTGGTAACTAAATAACGGCTGCCATGAGTGCCGTCTTAGCACTGGAGCAGAAATTGTGTTTAAGCTGACACACCATGATACATTGACTCCACATATATAAGAAATGCTCCTCTGTTTCGAGTTGGAGTCACCTTTTCACAGTGTTATGGCACCTCATTTTTAATTGATGAACAACAGCAGTACTTTGTGTTGCATATCTACAGTTCTTGTGGCAATTGACAGAATGAAACATCTTACATATTCTTTATCCACTAAGCTTCGGTGAAAATAATACATAAATGATACATGTTTGTTGCTTTTTGATGGCTTCATCTACGTCTTCTTTGAGTTTTAAAGTTGTTGGAAAACCAACTAATAGGTGCATTACCACCCTCTGCTGGACTGGAGTGTGGAGCAGTTCAATGTTTCTTGTTAAAATTAAGAATAAAAGCAGCAATCGTTTTTCATACCTCAACAGATAAATCAACATAATCTTCCAGGGTCTTTAGACTCCAGTGGAAAAGCGGCCAAAGACAAGCTAAAGAATTCATTTAGTTCCTCATAAAGTAGATCCTGCGACTAAAAGTACCAGGTACTTGGAGTGAAAAGGCAGCTTAGGCAATGTACAACAGATGCACGTATACATCCCAGCGAAAGATGAGCCAAGTTAATTTTTTTTGTTTAGAGACGCATTTTTTTTGGCAGAGTCTTCTGCTTTGGCTTCCCAGCTGCATCCCTGAACTGACCTCATTCAAATGAATGGTACCTCCTTATTTTATTCAGTGCTGCTGTCTGAATACAGTCTCATAGTTCTCAAAACAAGACAAGTTGGCAAACAGGTTTAGGCTTTCTCTCAATCCAACAACAGCACAACAAAGCCTCTGCACAATCTATTGCATAATAAACCCAATTGTTTAGTATCAGGCTCACAATGCAGCCAATTGATCTCACCCTTAGTGGACATTTCTGTCATATTTCCAATACACAGAGCTGTAGGGTTGTATTTTTGCAGAAACTTTTAAGTGATCTTTGTACTTTGAAGGTGTTTTGTGTTATTATTAATGGACATAACTTTGAGCAAAACTGTTTTAGAAAGGACTTTGATTCACATTTGTACGTATAGCCTACCAACACAGCAGAAAAAAGCTCTCTTGGGAGTTATTGCTCTAATATATCACTAGAATTAATTGTGCCAAAAACACTTAAATGCAAAGAACCGACTGTTGTCGTAATAGGCAATAACTCCAGTGATGTTCTTTTTTTTTTAAGTTTCATCGGGTCCACTTCGGTCCTTGTCACGTTTGATTGCCCACAGATATTTTGAATAAGCCCTTACTCCACCACTTTAAACAGCAGAGTGCTTCTCCATCTTATGAGCTGGAACTCATGTCTTCACGAAAAGGCTCATATCACCTCATCTCCTCTGCATCGCATCTGTCACCTCCAGCTCCTCTAATTTACTTATTTTCCTCCAAACAGCAGTAACTACAAACACAACGTTTATAATGCTCCAGTTAGTATTCATTATTACTCTCACGTCCTCACGCTTGAAGTAATTCCACTGTTGTGCTCACTGGGAGTCACTCTGGATAAGAGAGTTGGCTAAATGTCTAAAATGCAAATGAAATTGTAAAAGAATCTCACACAGAGAAGAGAATGTTAGAAGTTTGCAAGCTGCAAAGCAAAGAGAAATAATAATTTTAAAAAAATAGTAAAGCTGGTATAAATCAGCTGACACAGCTGTGGGATGTAGCGCCGATGACTGTTATTTCAATTAATTTGACAGTGATATATTTAGTGGGATTCCTTGTCTGGTTTTCTAACAAGCTGTTTTCACAAGGAGCTGAATTTAAAGTGTTTTGTTTGTGATAAACACTCATCTGCTGGTTGAATTTGTCACAATATCATATTTTTACTATTTTATGTGAAGTCTAGCCAGCACAATACTTCATTAAAGCAATACATTAACATTTATCTATAAATATACATTAAAGGACAGATTGTATACGTGGATTTTCACCCAGAGAAACTTCCAATGAGAGCAGTTCACATACTAATTCCTCCAGCTGCCTTGAGGCTCTGTTTTGATCCTCTATCGTTGCATTCTTGCTCTCGGAGTCTTTTGACAAAATATGCACGATGTCAACTCATCCCTGGTGCTAGCATGTTGTATAATGCTCCCACCTGTAGTAGGCACCTCTCTCCTATCTCTGCTCCTCTATGCCGCCCGCTGCCGTCTCGCCAACAACCCCAATATTCCCACCGCCGCCACCTCCGCCATCCTCCCGGACCCCTATTGAGTTCAAACGAGGAGGCCTATCTTCACTTGTCCCCTCTCACACACACACACTCCTGGCCTTTCCCTGGAGGATAAATACATACACTGCATCAATTCATCCATGTCTTTGCAGACTTCAGGCAAATATATTTTCTCGCTCTCTTATGAAACTCAAGGACCCAAAGCAGAGGCCCCGCTCTGTTTACTTTGTACTCCCCGGTGGGATATTTCCATTTAAATAAAAGCCTGTGGGTTGCAGTCTAGATATCTCATCTGCAGACCAACACGTGTGTGAGTGTGCATTCCACAAGTTTCTCTATATACGATATATGTGCCTGCATGGTTTTAAAGTATATGTAGAGATTTTATTAAGTACTGTGTGCGTGGGTCTTTGGTGTGTGTGCATGTGTGCGTGTGTGCACGCACAGGCTCTTCTGCATATGCTAAAGATGATAACGTGTATGCATTATCGCCAGAGGGTGTTCATGGGCATTGTGTGTGATGCATACCTATCATCTCAGTTCAGCAGGGTGGTGCTAATCTTAAGTCATGTTAAGCCAAACTTTGGGCTCTCTATACAAAAGCAGTCTCCCTCCCCTCAACCTTGCCTGGAGCAGTGATAGGATGAAAAATGGATAGGAGCCCCAAAGGAAGGAGGGGGAAGGTCCATCTGTGAGCTGCATTCAAGGACAACAGTGTTATCCATTTTGGAACAGTATGAAACAAGCTAGTGTTTTCAGTGGGGTTTGGGAATGCGCGCTTCTGGATGAACTGTGGATGCTACTGTTGTCTTGCCAAGCCAACTGTGATGTTGCAGATTAGATGCGAATCATTGACTCCTTGTTTGTATCAGTGCAACTCTTCTCATCCAGAGTGAGAGATAATGAACAAATGTGACTGATTGTTTCTGATCAGTGCTGTGGTGAATTACAGCAGCAACAGGGATTGTTTTGCAGCACTCTGGTGCTCATAAAAGCTGCGTTTTGTGTGATTGTATGTTATTCAGCCCCGAGGTGTTGGTGTTTGGCTGTATCTATTTATCTTCGTTTTGATCTTGTTTTCTCTTTTCTCTCCTCCCTTTCTTCCCCCCCTTTTTGATCGGTCCTTAATCATTTCACTTTTATATTTTCCCCTAACTTCCTTACTTTTCTTTTGTCTTTTTTGTGCTCCTCTTTTTGCATTCTTTTAACTGTCCTTTTTCCCTTCTTGCCCTCTGATAGAACCGGTTCCACCTGCAGATGTCGGCCCGTGTACCTCCATCAACCCTGGGCAGCCTGCTGCTTGCTGTCCTGCAGGGGAAAGAAGGAGACAGGGATAGGGGAAGCCGAGGAGAAGGCAGCTGGGGAGGAGCAGCTGTAATCTGCCCCGGGTGGGAGGAAGGGGGTGATGGATTACTGACTCACCTTCAGACCCACAGCGGTTCTACCTGGCATTTGTGGGACATCATCAACCTGACTCGCATCTCCGTGGGTGGGGATAAAAGAGGGGAGGCCAGCGAGGAGAGGAGGGAGGATCAGAGGGAAGAGGAGGCTTTGAAGATCCTCTCCACACGTTTCCTGCGCTCCCCTTCTCCCATCTCCTCTGTTCTCCTCCTGGGCTCTGACCCCGAGTGCGTCTCCTCCGTCCTGAGGGCAGCTCAGCGCCTTGCCTCATCACTACCAGCACTGCAGTGGATCATGGGATATCCCTTGTCTCCAGATTCGCTCCACACACTTGGAGGCCCCCTTGGACTGTTAGCCTATGGGGAGGTCGGCCGGAAGCCAATCAGCTTCTATATTCGGGATGCTTTGCAGCTGATTGGCCGTGCTGTCAGTGCAGCGACCATGGTGAGGCCGGATCTGGCACTAATTCAGAACATGGTGAACTGTTATGATAAACCAAACCGACATGAGCTGCCCTCTTCAGGACAGTATCTGGCCAGGTATATGCACACATGTATACACACACACACACACACACTAATGAAAGACTTAAGTCCACTTGAAATGAAAAATGTCTTTTTAATCCTTTTAGATCACATCCTTGGTCATACTGTTCACTTACTCAACTATATTAGCCTAAATAATTACAAAAATTCCATTTCTTCATATTTTTACATCGAAATTCAATCATGAGTTTCCTTCCTGCTAAAAAAAAAAGTCACATTACTTTCATCGTCTTGCCCAGAGCAATTTCAACCAATAGCATCATTACATCCACCTGTCAATCAATCCGCTCATCATCAGAGGAGAGGAGTAGCAGCCAAGCCAAAGTAGCTATTTTCTTCCTCTCCATCATTCTTCTTCACAACCTCCTGCTGTCCCTGCTGCTGTAATGGGGTGATGAAGGAGGCAAGTGGTCCTCCATGATTGAAAAAAGGTTTACGTTAGCTTAAAACTTTGCATCACTTCATGATTGCTGTGATACAGGCCAATCAAATTGCTCCCCACGTATTGTCCCACCTGTATATCCTGTGTACGAGACAAATACAGAATTTGAATACTCTTGAAATGCTGTTTCAGGTGGACTTAAAGGTCAACCAGAGTACAAAGAAATACTGTTTTGTTCTTATTTACCTCTAGCAGCTTTGCAAAATAAAGTTTTATCATTCTGGTCACTCACTGTAATCCCATCTGAACCTGTAGGAGAGAGAAATCACATTAGTTAGGTCCCTCCTCTTTTTATAATGCTCAGGCTCAGGTGTTGTTAATGATGGCAAGCTAGGCTAACCGGCTTTTTATTTTCTAAGTGGCTAACTGGCTTCTACTCAGAGCTAGCTTAAAAATACTTCTCTGCCCTTGAGATAAATCTCCAGCCCACAACAACTGAAGTGAATAATGAAACCTACATTTTGAATTATTCAGACACTTTTTCTGTGATGGAACATTTTTTAACAATGTTCGTGGAATTCATGGGCACCAACCAAAGATACCAAATTAACACAGAACAATGTTAGATTTGTGGCACTTCGCTAAATGTAAGATGCAAGGTCAGTTACAGAGCATTGCCCTGGAGCCGATGAGGATTTGTTCGAGAAAACTTCAGCAGGGTAAACGACAGAAACCCACTCCTTACAAAAATTGAATTCATCGCTTTAGGCAGCGTTGAAATTGTGGTGGTTTGGTGAGGACTGAATCTGAAATGCTCTCTGTTACCCCTGCAGTCAATAGGCCAACAAGTTTTTTAATGACTTTGAGACACTTACAAATTCCTAGCCAAGGTTCCAAATTTAATTTCTCATTTAAATCAGCAAATGATATATGGAAGACACTGAGAACCTGCTATTAAATTCCTCTGGTCACGCTACTAAATGTCTGTAAGCTCGTTAGCTTTCTGAGTGACACTTTGGCATTTTTGTGAGGAGTTGCTGGCTCTACTTGTGGTACTGCATGCTCTGGTTGCTGCCCTTGTCTGTCCTCTGCACCACAGGGGTGGCGCCTTCTGAATAGCTCTGTCATACTGGGGGTAGGAGGGAAGTCTTTATGGCATACAGATTTACAGACTGACACCAGAGAGTTTTGTCTGCCTCTCTTTACTGTTGCTGCTGCCTCAATCCCTGCTGCTTTTAAAAGGGCCTCTGACAGCTCTTACTGGCTCTGTCAGGTGCAGTTTTGTGATAACACTCAGGAACAGAAGAAAAAAAAAAAAACAGATTGAAATACATATTAAATCATAAACTCCTTCACATAAAGCAGAAAAAAATAAATCCTCATGTTTGTGCACAACAAAAAAAACTCACATATATTACAACCCCCTCTTAATGCATATATGGCTGCTGCTGAGTGATGCACTGAGCCCCGATGCTTTTAACTCACTCCAGAGTTTAACATCTCTTCTCTGCCAGTTGACACGAACAATTTTTCGCAAGGTGCAACGGATAAAACAGCATGTATCCACCGTTTGTGGTCATGTTGTTTCGGGCGAGGGAGGGATTTGTGGTTTGAGCTGGGCCCACAGCAAATATTGAACACACACGGTGCCTGTCAGCTGAGAGTGATCATCAACACCACCCACATAATCACAAGCTGGATTCTCACAGTGTTCCCTCCCTCTGCAGTTTAGTTGAGCCTTGGGATGCCAGAACAATTTGGCATGGAGGGCCAGAGGCTTAAACAAGTGGAGTGGAGTAACGAAGCAGTATGACCGGAAATTTATTAGTAAAGTTAGAAACAAGTTTA
>JAPZDT010000007.1:3905516-3922088 GCA_029814675.1 Acanthurus coeruleus | reverse complement strand
CTGTTTTATCTAAAATCGAGAGCCATGCTAGCTGTTTCCAGTCTTTATGCTAAGCTAAGCTAACCGGCTGCAGGCTACAGCTTCATATTTAAGCTTAAATACGAGTGATATCAACCTTCTCATTGATCTCTCTTCAAAAAACCTAAAAAGGATTTCTTATATTGCCAAAATATTTCTTCAAAACCAGCCTGTAATAAAGGATTTAACAGTCAGCGTCCAAACATGAATCTTTTTTCCTTTCTGATCTTTATGGGAACAGTTCTGGTTTACTCATCTAATGCTTACTCAACTACTTGAAGTGGTTTAATATTTGTCTTGTTTGGTTACACAGTTGAAAAACACTTTTATGCACACAACAGAATATCAGCTGTCATTTCTGAAACACTAGCTCTTTTTGCAGAGCTGCAAAGGCCTGTTGTTTGGTGCTTGAGGCACGAATGATCCATGTTATTTGTAAAGCAGTGTTTGCAGACACAAAGGCACTTTGCAGAAGGCAGTGGAGCGTATAAAATAAAAAAGTGGTCATAAAAAGAAAAAATGAACGACGCAGCTATAACACAATCCAAATGGAGACAAATAAACAAACACTTTTTTACTGAAAAAAAATGATTAAGTTGAGGGAAAATCATTCCAAAATTCCAACACGAAATGACATTAAAAGCCACTTACATCTTTGTTCCCTTCGACTGAACTGTTGTAATGCCTGTGACAGTATCTGCAGAACACACAGAGAAAATCATGAGCGAAGATAAACACTAAACTTCTGCCTGATTCGGTGATGTTGACTGATTGCTTTGCTGCCTTGCAGAACAAATTTGCAATTATCAATCATTTCAGGTCAGAGACAAGCTTCTTTATGATTTCAGATTCTTTTGCAGCAACAACTGAATTCCTTTCATACAAGTCAAATTAGCTGCTGGAGACGGCAAACATTTGGCTGGTGGTGGGTTTTAATTTTGCACCCAGTTGTGCAGGATTCTGTGGTGTTTGCAGAAGTACTCACTCCTCGGCCATGCGGGTGTCTTTCAGGATGTGCACATAGATGAAGAGTGCCTGCTCGTGTTTACCCATCCGACCCAGAAGCAAAGCCCGTTCCTCCAGCAGGCCTTCGGGTTGGAAAACAAGGTCAAAGGAGCAAGTTTCACCCTTCAGCTTTAATACAGCAACACGACAGCTCTGATATACACTTTGTCTTCACAAAGATAACAGTGTATGGTTTTTGTTTGATTATCAGACAGGTATTCATCAAAGTATGTTTATTACTGAGGTTGTAGTTTGCAGTGGCATTGAACTGGACTGCATTCAACTGAGAGGTGTTCTTCATACTTTGTTCACTTAATTTACAAACATTAGAGACACCTTTTAATATAATTCATTTAGTGAAACACCGCCCACTATGACCTTAATAATAAACATAGAATAAACATATCACCTTTCTCACAATGTAAGCCAAAAAAGAAATAAATATGAGCTTTGTAAATATAGAATTCATGGCAGAGTTGTTGTGCTGAATCCCATTAGATTGTAAAAGTGAACCTAATAAAGTAGCCAGTAAGTTTATCTATCAGCCGAAACCTTTCTCCATAACGGAGAGCATTTGTTCATGAGGTAACAGGAAATATATGAATACTTCTTTCCTGTGGCTCGTGCTGTCCTGATATTAAAATCTGTTGTTTACTTTGAATTTATACAGATTACCAAGGTGTGTGGAGAAAAACTCATTTCCTTGCACAACCAAGATGTAAATGCTTAAGAGATTATTTTCACATCATCAGAAGGGATTACAGAAGGAAATGTCAGCCTGTCAGCCGACGGGCTTGTTTGTACGTATTCATTAAACAAACAGAAATGATGTTTTGTTCGTCCACTGTGTAAAGTCACTTCTTACCATCAAAGGGAAAGTCACTGATGAGTCTCGCCGGTTCATAGCTGGTGGAAATATCCAGGAAAGACAGCAGCTTGTTCCTGAACTCTCCGAGTTCACCATCCTCCTTCCCTGCAGCAACAGCTGAAACTCCTGCAACAGCACAAAGGTTTGGATTAGAGTCCAGAACTGCTTATCAGGCGATTAAATGGTTAGTTGATCACCAGAACTTTAATCTAAAGATATTTTGATAACTAAAAGACATTTTTAAGCAAATCAATATTTTGTGCTTTTTTTTAAATCCTTTATGATATTTAAACTTCTCTGGGTTTGGAATTTTGATCAGCCAAGGAAGGCAAGAATAAAATACAAAGGGAATTTTTTTTCCTTTTTTTGGACCAACACATACATTTTGTAAATTCCAGCAAGTTTGTCAGATAACTTGATAATTTTCATCTTAAATATATTGGCACCCTGTTAAGGCACTAGAAACATTATAGACTGTTTTAAACCTGTTTTGTTTGTATTGCCCAAACCCACAAAGATGCATAGATGAATAGAGTTAACATACTAATAAAGGCAGAGAGGAAGAGTCAGCAAACTGGGATGTAAACAATTTAAGGTTTTCTCAAGGATTCACACAATGTGTTTTGGTTAGAAACAGTGAATGTAACGTAGCTTTTTAACCCTATTAGACCTAAAGTTTGAGAGAAATAAACTCAATAAAGCACATTCAAGATAAACCTGAAACATTTTTACTGATCCATTTAGTTTTATCTGTATATGAAACTGCAAACTCTACAGTTTCTGCTTAAACAGGCTACAAAATTAATGAAGTCAGGCTGCTGTAAAGTTGACTTCGGCTCAGTTTCATTGTTAAGAATCTAAATAATCACAGAGAAACAACATCTTATTAAATAGCCTGCGCACTGTGCTTCATAATGAAGCACACTGTATAAGTTATAGGTTTATTTCTCCAACGGAGAGAAGAATAATGAGCTTTAAGTGTAGTTGTGTTGGCTGAGAGGTTCGCTTTAATACATCGTCCCTGGATGATCATTAAGTGCACAAACACAGAGATGGATGGACTTTATAATAAGTCCTGACACAGGTTTTATTTGCAAAACAATGGGAGACAACTGTGAGCGAATGAGCGAGCAAAGGCAAACTGAACCCATATGCAGTGATGTAACTACATGAAAATCCTCAGATAAATTAGAATTATGGTCTTTTGGCATTAAGTGGATTTTCGAAAATGGTGAGTTCAGGAGGTATTAAAGCTCGAGGCTCATGTTATCCTGCAGGTCCGCCAACACAATTACACACAACACACACCATCTAATGCATTCCCTTCACTTTCTAAGATTTGCTTCAGGTGGGCACGACTGAATGTTAGTACCTCTAATTACATATCTGTATCAGGATGAAAATAAAAAAATAAGTCCTTAATTTCTTGTTGAAATGTCTAAAAACATTACTTTCATCATTTTCAGGGTTTTTAAAGCTGTAAAAAGTCTCACTGTAAAACTTTTTATGACTTTTAAAAAGGGCCTGCAGATACTGTAAACTTAACTTTGAAGTTGTTTTTTTTTCTCGCTCATACCTTCTGGCAGTGAATTAAGGTACTGTTTCATGAGGCCTTGAACCCTCTCCAAGTAGAGCTGGATCAGCACGTTGTGAAACTCCGGACCCTGATCGTCCCACACGTAGATGATGTGCTCCAAGTACGGGATGGCGAGCTCCTTGAAGCCCTCCTTCAGGAAGTTCAGCACCTTGTCTCTCGGCAAAGTCTCCACCTCTGTCAGATCCTCTGTGAAGATCTTTACAGGAAAAGACATTTTTTTAACCTTTTAAAATAAGATTAGACTTTACAAAGAAAGGTGTATTGTTATTTTTTTGCTCTTAGGAGGTTATGTGGACAAAAAGATACAAAAAAAGAGCTGCAACCAAACAGGAGTACTTGTAAAAATGTTAAACAATTCAAATTATTTATATGCACATGGAATTAAACATTTAACTCAACCCTTTTTTTAATGTTAAATGTAAATTTGTGTGTCCCACCTTCAGACCGTCCTCAGGACAGATCTTCAGCACCCAGGGAGAAAACTCAAAGATGATTCCCAGATTCTCCACCCCTGTGTGTGCAGAATAACAACACGAAAGTGAGTTTAACATCCCTGATAAAATAAGAGACACAGAGACACAGCACCTGAACACTTTTGGTAAACTCCATTTCAAGGGGACACATGCAGCACTTCTTCAATCATCAACTGATTACAACAATAAATTCAAGTTATTGGAATTGATCTGAAACTTTGACTTTTTTCAATCATTTTTCAGTTTCTAAACTGAACAGTAACTTGATTTATTTTAAAAATAAATAGCAGAATAATTATTAAATTATAAGAAATATCTGTTAGTTGCAGCTCTACAATGCAGTAAGTGTCAAGCAGCATAGTGATGTATAAATACAGTGATGGACCCAAACTGAAATGTAAGAAACAGAATAAGCAATACTCCTAAGTATAACATCCCAAACTGTATTTTTATAGTTTGACAAATGCAATGCTTTTGAGGAAAAGCAGTTTAAACTATGACAAAAACCTGGACGCTAAACATAAAACTGGTATTAAATAAAGGGATTCTAATCATCTCCAAGACACATTTGATTACCTTATCATTTATATCATTATATCAAAGTCTCACAATTTCATGCTGATACTTTTAACAAAAACGCAGATTTCAGCACCTTAAACTGCCAAGTGATATGTCCCTATAGGGGTTTTATCTTGGCATCACTGGTGCACAGACACAAACAATCAGAGCTTTCAAAAAGGAGGAAAGCCCAGAGAAACTCAGTTTTGGACACAATAAATACAGCAGAACAAGACATGCAACAGAACAAGACCATACATTTCATCAGACATCCACAATCAATCAGGGTCAAAGTTTTTCCATAAGCTTTCCCAAAATCAAGCCAAAAAAATTAAACATAAAACAGAGATGACAACTCTGACACTCCAAGCTGAAACAGACACGAGTCGGCCATCGATCCTTACCCAGCCTTTGGAGGTACTGCACTGTTCGCTCGTGGCCCTTCAGAGGAGAATTGGCCTTGGTGGATTGATCCAGCAGCACCTGCAGGGCTGAGAGAGGGCAAACCAGGCGAGTGAGAGGGGAGAGGGAGAAAACACGAGATTAGTCTGAATGATGGAAAGTAGCAAATGTCATCTACTCTGTTGTGCATCAGCTACATAATTCCTCCGTCCACAGAAATTGGACGGAGCTCATGCAACGTTAATTGGTGGACGGGAACAGCTGGTTTGAATTGGCACAAGACACAGAGGCAGACTTGTGCAGCATGACATCACAGCACAAATTGCAGCAGGCAGATTAAAAACAGCCGTGCTAACAGAAAGAGAGAGAGAGAACAGCCCAAAAATCTGCTGCAGAAACGCACCAGAAACCAAATTACATTAAGACAGCTCTGATCTATGAGGATGACATGTCGACCACATGCAGGAAACCTCCTCTGAGAAAAACTGTGTTAGTCCGACAGAGATTATTCACACTTTGCCCAGGAGGCAGCTTTGCTATAAGCACATAATTGGTTTAACTTAAACATAATGGAACAATTACGTACACAATGCCCATTGTATGGGAAGTGGGAGGTAATGAAGAGAGCCAGAGAGAGATCTGGCATCGAGCGATCTGTCATTTAAACACTAAGCCCCTATATCCAACATCCAATTTAAAAAGTGAAATTGAAAGCAGACGTTTCATTGTATTTTATTGTTGTGTACTCTGTAGTCATGCTGAGGCCTGCAACAGATAAAAGCCCCACATGTCAAATAAAACCAAACTCTGTCATCAACCAGTTGAAGATCAGTTGTTATCCAGTTGATTTATGAATCTGTTTTCTGCTGCCAATTAAATGATTCCCCACTTCAGAAAATCTGCAGAATGTTCTTAACACGTCGTAAGTAAAAGGACACATTGAGGAATATATGTGACATTAAATTATGACAATATAATTACTAAAGTATTAAAATATATGCACCATTTCAATGTTATAGATGGTTAAGGTGGAGATAATTGTAGCTAGTTTATGTACTGATGGGTAGTTTTATCAATATACAGCAACAACTGTACAGTTAGGAACAATAATGTCTGATGTAATGAAGCAAAAAGCACAATATCTCAAGAATTTTGTAGCATAAAATTAAAATACTTTAAAGAAAAGTACAGGTACCTCAAAACTGACTAATTAGGAGTAATTAATTAAACTTCTTTTTAATTATGTTTGCATGCTCCTACGTGTGACATGTAAATTATTAGCTTTGATTCACATAATTATACACAGCTCCTTTATGAAGCATATGCATATGAAGCTTTAACATTTCACAGTATTGGGGAAAATGCTGCATAAAACATTGTGAAATGATCATCAGATTACAGCACATGCGGTTGACCAGCGAGCAGACCCTTACCTTTCTGGTGCAGCCCCTTCTTCTCATAAAGAATAATGAGCTCGCTGTACTTATGAGCCTTTTTCAGGACGTACTCGCTCTCCTCGATGTGGCAGTGGTTGTTTTCCAGGCGAAGGAGGGGGGACACGAGGGCCACGTTGGTCTAAATGGAGTAAAATAAGAGCAAGTTTGGAAACATAAACACACATTTTCAAACCTAAATCCAATTAGACTGTGTGTGTGTCAGCCACAGATGACAGGGCAAGTGACTGATTGGTTCATCTTCTCTGCTTCACTGTGTGCAGGATTTAGCGACATCTAGTGGTGAGGATGCAGAATTCAACCACTTAGAGAGTGTGTTTGGTTTGTCCATTCTTATCTGCTGTAAAACATGGCAGTGCAACACGGAGGCTCTGTGGAAGAGGAGCTGCTTCCTCTGTTGATACAAAAGTTTCATTCCAAGGTAACATAAACACAAGGATTCTTATTTTCATTTGATTATACACGAATCAAAACATTCTTGGGAATACTGTATTCAATTTTTGACAATAAATCCCACTAAATCCTACACATTGGTCCTTAATCTGCTGCAGATGCTTGGCAGCAGAAGAGCTCACACAGTCCTGAAGGCTCTCCTGTAACTCTCAGGTTATCCCTCCACTGTGATCTGAATTCCTGGGAATTCCTCTGAAAGGGGAGCACCTGGTGGCTTTTTTTCCTAGATGCTCAAACCACATGAGGTGGCTTGTCTAAACACGAAACCATGACAGAAATGTCCAACTGTTATGTTTCCTTTTTCTCCCCCCACAGATGAGATCTGACACACAGCTTGGCTGTAAATTTTAACGGTTTGTTTTGTTGCCCAGGCTTCCACTTCCCTAAATCAATACCAGACACAAATAACTGAGGTTACTACACATACTGTACTTTTGAGTATGACTCATGTTTTGTTACTTCAAAGTAAATCTACCGATGAAATACTTAATAATAATTGGCTATGGGCAAAGTAAACTGCCTAGATTTGCTGTCAGTGTCCAGTTTGAATTTCCTTTCTTTTGACATCATATATTATATAAATATACATCATGCATTCGATATGTTTCACTGTGAGTCGACGATGAAGACAATCCAGTTTAAAAAAGCCAACATAACATCCATCATGAAATTCATGAAACTTTGGGGTAAAGTTCACTATCAACTGCAGCTTTGGCTAAAATCAAAAAGTATGACGAATCATAAGTGGCAGAAAGAATGAAATAAGAAAAGTCCAAAGATAAAAATAAGTCTGGTTAATCAAAATTATATTTGCTCCTTTCCAAAATTAAATGTCAAGGGATGCATGGCTTTGCCTCATCAGTTTTAGATTGTATCACTGTTTCCATTTGACGTCCTCCAGACATTTAGATTTGAGTCAAAAGACATTTCAGATACATATAATATATGTGTCAAATTCATGTCTTATGGTCAAAAGACAAAGTTCAAAAATGTGAAGCCAGGATATATAAAAATATAAAATTATAGAGACTCAAATATTGCTTTTGCTCAAAGATTTGTTTGCTTAAGGTGATGGATCAGTCTTAATGGGAGATTAAATGACAAACACAATTGAAGTTGGAACCAAACTAGTATTATGATTCGCAAAAAGAAGACTATTATTATGACTATTTATATATATTTATATTTATATATACTATATATATTAATACTATGACTATGACTATTTAAAGAGCAGCACACTGTGTGCTTTATATTCTGCAAAACATGGAGTCATCTCTATCAACATCAAATAATAAACGTTGTTTAAAAGTGGCAGTTTTTCCATTTGTTAGATCATAACAAGCATAAAGAAATAAAAAGATGACAGCTGTCTCCTTACATGCAGGTAACATTTCAGCAGGGTGGTATCGATGATCTGCAGGAGTTTTTTGCGGCTCTTGATGGTAGGCGTGCCCTCCATGAGCGGAGACGTTGTGGAAGGATCAGAGTCATTCAGCTGTTTCACAAGGTGGCTGCGCTTCTGTGAGGACGAATTAAAAAAGACTTAGATAATTTACCCACAAGTACAAATTTAGAGCAGTTATTTTGATTTTCATTCTTTTATTCTTGTTCAGCCCTTGAGGTTCTTTCAATTCTACTCAAAGCAGAGTCTCATTTAACTTAAATCCTACACTATATATATACACACACCTGGGTGAGGTAATCGATGAGAGCCAGGTGAGCCTTCTCCAGCTCTGCCCCAGACAGAGTGGGCAGAGGGTTGGGATAGTGCAGCTGTTTGCGGTAGTCTGAGGGGAGCAGGTCTGGGTACAGCCCAATCACATGCGTGGGATCTGCAGAGCACAGGAGGGGAAATATGTCTTAATTTATTCCGCATATGACACTTGAGTTTGTTTATTGGCCTTCGATTAAAGGCAAAGGGTTTAAGTTCAGAGGTATAAACAACAAACACAAAATGTTACCATGACATTGTATGCTGTAAAAATAAATATTTACCTGGTCAGACCTGAAATCAAGAGCAAATTACAGCGAGGAAAAAGTCTACGATTGTGGAAAAATTCTCAGGTATACAAATGATGTGACATGATTAAGTCACATACGATTAAAATATTTCCATCAGTATACACAATAAGGAGCAGATTTTTAGTCAGCTCCTGAGAAAGAGAAAGATAAAACGTTTGCAGAATGAATCATGACAAGATCTACCGTTTTTAGCCTGCAATTTTTAAACACAAATCATGTGAGTAAAATGAGTGATGTTTATCGGGTCTGATTACCTCAGATTGTTGACGACAGAGCAAAATATTTACTTCCAAGAGGTCTAAGCAATCCACACTTTCTGTGAGCAGTAGCCATGTGTTACAGTTTTGAATAAATATTGCACCAAAAGGTTGAGGTCATTTAGTCTGATTCTGTCTAAATCCGGCCTGAACAGGCAGAAATCCGGTGTCTGCTGGGAGGAAGGAAGGCTGTACCTGTGCCGAGTTTGGCAAACACCTGCATGGAGTCATCAAAGCGCTTCTGGCAAAACAGATTGAAGGCATAGAGATTCTGGATGTGATGTATCTGCTGCTTCTTATCACCGTCTGAATCATCCTTCATCTTCTGACAGAAAAAAAAAAAAAAAAAAAGAAAAAAAAAAAATTCATCAAACTACAGCAAAATGTCGGCAGTTTATTTATCAGGATGTTCGCTTCCAAGAATGTGAAATGTTTTTATTTTTGGAAATGCTCCTGGAAAGTTACAGTGAGAGATAGACTGAGCCTCAAACACTTTCCTGCTTCAACATACAGCTACTAATCAAAATAAGCTTCATTTATTGTAACATCCTCTGAGCTAAAGCACTACGCATATGTTGAGGAATTTTATAATGAGGTTTTATAGTGAAGTGAAGCTCACCGCCAGCTGAAGAGCCAGCTCGAACTGCTTGTCCTGAAGAAGCTGCCGGATCTGGCTGGCTATTGACACTGGCACCAGCCGCCATACGAAGTGATTGCTGGCAACATACACGATGTTTGGCCTGTGAAAGATTAGAGGAGAAAACAAGATCAGAAAGAACAGGTTGAAAGTAAAGTGTGCTGGTTCTTATCAATCTTTGCACCATTTGATAAATGAAAAGGTGAATAAATCTAAACTGCACTGAAATAATTACTTTAAATGTGCAAAAATGCAGCCAGCAGGATGAAAAGGTTGGACTTGTAAATAAAAGTGAGCAGGGAATATCCACATAGTTCTGTCAGAATTAGGCATTTCAACTGCAAATTGTAAGTGTGCATTAAGTCCCTTTGCATTGATAAGTTGCCAGGAAATCCTACACAGCTTTACAAAGAACTGCTGACCCTGCTGAAGTGATGAAGCGAGGCCTCTGCAGCTCAACACTCTGCACCAGCAGCCTTGGCTCAAAGGTCCGGATCTCCACGTACCGAGGGAGAACAGCGATGATGTACGGAGGCTGGTGCTCTGAGAACATTTGAAAAAGAGGCAAGAAAATAAAATATATGTGAAAGTTGACCAAAACAAAGCTGTTAACTACGTAAGTTTGTATGACAAAAATATTAGATACCTTTTGTCAGTCATCAAATCTCTGTAGACTTTCATGAAGTATTGCTGTCTAAGTTATTACAGGTCTGACAAAATGAACAACAATGATAAAATACAGCCAAAACAAATGATTGAGCAAGTCAATATAGATCTTGGAAATAAAATAACACTTTTATTAAATGGATAATTTGGTCCAGTTGTGAATATTTAATGTGCAATGGTGTAAAACAGAAAGATTCTAAGAACCACCACTGAACGACATATTTTTTAAAAGAACGTTGAAAAGTTTGATATATCTTTCTGTCTTGAGAACAGGTACTTCAGTTTTGATCATGAAGTGAAGACCTTGAGGCTAATGGAGGAGGAAATCCAGCCAGAAACAGCTGTGCAGACAGGCCTGAGGTTGGACTCGTATGGGTCAGACTACACCCACAGGCCCTCTGCTGCAGCAATGAACAATTAGGATGGTCACTTAGAGGATTTTGAACTGACCAGCACTCTTCCTCTGCCGATGCACGCCAAAGCCACGATGTTGCCTATAGCAAACTGAGGAAATTGCAAACTGTATGAAACTACCGCTTGGAGGCTTCATTTCCACTTCATATTATTCCTCTCTGCATTCCAATGAGCACGGAAAAAAAGGGCCTTTAAAACAACGTGAGAGCTCATCTGCATCACTTCTGTCACAGAGCTTATTAGTAACCCAGACCTGTGGTGTCTGATCTAAAAATATGTTTTCTATTCTGACATGTGGAAAACAGCCGCAATGCTCAGACAGAATGGAAAGACAGTGTTTGAACAGGGAGCGGAAAAATTGAGGAAAAGAAAAAAAGATACAGACAGCAGCTCACTGACAACTGACAAAATAATTGGCAGTGTGTGAGCCGAACGCTTCATCAGGTGTTTGTATACAGCAGCTGATGTTAACAAACCGCTCAATCAGTGTGGAAAAAAGAGAATAAACTGCACTGTTATGGGTACAAGCAGGGTCAATATACACAACATTTGGTCACCTGTCAATGAAATCAAATAGCAACAACTTGAACAGTTAATATAGATGCAGTAAAAGCTGCATTTTAATTAAAAGGTCACCATTAACAGACAGGAACTGAACCTTGAAATGAAGATTAGAGAATGAGAATAATCTAAGATTTAAGAGTTTGATTTATAATACATTTATAAGTTTGATGCTGCACATGTTTTCTAATATGTGTTTGAAACAAAAACCTGTATGTTACCTAAAAAAAAAATTCAAAAAAGGGAAATTTTACAGTGTTCACTGACACCAGCTGTCATAATTATGATCTCTGCAGCAGCTCGTCCTCCACTCTGATGTGCCAAAATACCTACAACCTGTTTTTGGTTCTGCTGCTTCCTTGTTTCATCTCCTGAAGTTTATTATCTTGGAGGTGCAGCAGGGTAATATCGTAGGCAAAACTCCTTAATGTTAAGTAATCTGATTATTTATAGCTGATAATGTAAAAAAAAAAATCAATAAATGCTTACTTTTGAGAGACCATAAACTGACGAAAAACAATATCTGATAAATTGTGACAAGGATGGCTACTTCACTTTGTGTAACGCTGGGAATTTTTGAGGGCTTTGCTGTTTTGACAGAATGATAAGAAAGAAAAGCAGAAAATATTAGGTTTATTTTGTTCTTCCTCGTGGGAAATCAACTGCCTGGGTTGAAACATTTTGGCAAAACACCTTCTGTGCTATCTCAAAGACTAACACACATAAAGGTGGGAGGAGGGCTGGGTCTTTTTAATCAGCATGTGACCTTTTCACTCTATTTAGAATAAAAGTTAACTCTAGGACAGACATCAGCCTCAAAAGGATGGAAAAGTTAACTGGGCTGGGTTTGTAGCAGCTTGTTTAGCATAAAATAGCATGAGCAACTCAGAATTTAATGTCTGCAGACTGGTTGCAGAAAACGGCCACAGCAAGTGTTCCATCACATTTATATTTGAACATGAAAATGTCTTCATAGTTTTACTTGTTGTGCCTTTTTCTTACCCATTGCTATGGGGATGTCCGTCCAGTTTAGGGCACACTTCTGGGTGCAAACGCCCTCTTCATTTAGCACTACAGTTAAGTCATCCTGACCAACAGCCACCTTCCCATCAGCCAGTGGGGCAACAAGAGGCTCCAACTGTTTCCCAGTGGGGAAGAGCTCCTTGATGGAGCCACGGCCATCCATCTGGTTGACAGAGGAGACAGTATGAGTGAGTCAGAAGATACAGAACCTTTTAATAACATCTTACTAAGATAACCTGTAATTGTTATAACTGCTTAGACTAACAATGAAACAGCATTTTAGAAAAGCCTGTTTGACTGGCTTAAAGCTACCAAACGTAAGTTGATAATAGGAATAAAAGGTGTAAGAAATACTAAGAAAAAAGCCAAAAATAAACACGAGTGATATAAAAAGCTCATTATAAAGTGATACTCTTTTCAAAACCAGTCTTTGAACCATTCTTTTTAGACTGGAAAGGCATCCACAAAATGTTTACAGTTCACTCCTTCACAGAGAATAAAAGATTCAAGTCAGTTTATGCAAGAGTCATTACAAAAGCAGAGCCCGGCTTGCAAGGCTGCACATGCAACTCTACATACAGACTCACACTGTGTTTCTTAAACAACATAGCGGAAAAATATGACTGAAAACTGACCATATAGATGGACAGCACTGTCACTGCTAGAATGCATTTAAACCACTAAATCCAAAATGAGCACAGAAGCATAAAAAGCTTATTGTTATCCTTTATCTAGGGGACATACCCGAATGAGGTAATAGTCTCGTTTGAAACCAACACATATGGAGTTTTCACACCAGGCCATGGACTTTGGAATATCTGGAGCACCAAAGTCCCCCTGACAGACAAAAAGAAAATATTTAGATGTCTAAATGTGTCAGAGGAATGGGAAAAAAAACCTCTAAAGCTCTGAGTCACATCTCAAACATCTCTTAGTTTACCTGCAGCTCATGGAACTCTCTATCCTTCCAGTAATAAAGCTGAAGTTTCTTTTTCACTGCGACGCACATTCTCAGCCTCTCCTCTCCTGTGCTTGTTTGCTGAGGTCGAAAGAAACAAAATATACAGTTCAAGACTTCAAATCAGGGAAAATGAGTACAACAAAGATGTGGATCTTTGTGGATACAAAATAAAACAATCACAGTGACACGATACGATTTCATAATCCATAAAAATGAAAATCATATCACTTTATTTTTGGTCAAGAGCATGTTAGAAAAAATGTTAGGAAACTCTGAAACCGGTCTGATTTTAAAAGTACAAGGAAATGCTGTTTGTTTGTTTGTTTGTGCTTGCAAAAGGCAGCAGCATGTGAGATGTACTGATTCAATTGGGAAAATGAACTAACATCATATGCTCAGCAAATTTGCATAAAGGCTTGTAATTACTCTTATATCTTTTACTCTTTATTTGCTTTTGTTAATTTAGGAGCTATTAAAACATCACATGGATTACCTTTCTTAATCTTTTAAGTCTCTTTTTTTCTAACTGTACTGAAACTAATTGCAAAGAAATAAAAAAAGGCAAGCTGGAATGTAGAAAAACATGTATTCAAAAGGCTAAATGACAATTACGCACATTAAGAATAAATGTAAGTCACACTCTACAGGAGATGCAGGAAATTGTTGTAGATTGTTTGTAGACAATTAATAAAACTGACTATACCAGCTTATTCAAAGATCCCTGGTCATAAAACAGCTTCAAAGTAAGACACTGACTCATCTACCTTCCTCTCAACCAGTCTAAAGCTGTATGATCATAGAATAAAGTGAAAATTGTTCACATTAAAAAAGATGTAGAATAGGAAACAATGCAAATGCAGAGGCACAGTGCTTAAGATCCGCAGATAAAACCACAGCAGGAGTTCAACCCACCTGCAGGTCACATGCAAAGAGTGTTGCTCCTTTTGCTTTTGGCAGCACTGTGATCTGCTGGAAAGTCAGGAGGTCGTGGACATGGATGTTGTTCTCTGCAAGAGAAACACATTGAATATTCTATATGTGTTAAGAAAATAAAGAGGAATGCTTTCTACCAATATGCAGAAAGTTTGTAGTTCTGCGGGTGAAAGACTTAACAATTAACAAATTAAGAATTATAAGAATTAGGGTTGTACATGTAATTGTTCTTTTTGTACAGTTTTTTACAGTTATTGTTACACCCTTCCCTCCACCACTGTAAACTAATTTGAGTGAGATTTATTTGCAAAAAACCCCCAAAACAATCATGAATAGTGTAGGCCACAGTAATAATGTGATGAAAACATGATATTGTGACATCCCTTTTAGATAGAGGAACTTACCTAGAAGACTGACAAGAATTTTGTACTGTGAGACGACATAAAGCTGTAGAAAGAGTAAAAAACACATTAGAGGAAGTCTGAACTAAAGAAATCAAAGATTAAACAGGGATATCGTGGACAAAGCCAGCACTTAAAACCTCAGCTGAGAACAAACAAGGACTCAGTTATTTAATCCACTCTGCCTCAGGCTTTTGACACTCTCTCTAAGCACGGGAAGTCCTAACACTCTTCAAAGTGACGGTTGATCTGATCACATCAGATATCTTTGGTATTTGAGCTGGCACATGGATGGGTCTTCAGAGTGAGCGTGATTCCCAAATTCATTTCAAGACAAGGAGACAGCTATTAAAAATCAAGTGAAGTGAAGTGTTGCAAACATAGTGAAGCCATATTTGTGATCACAGTCTTACTGTTATAATTAACGAGGTAGTAGAGTGTGTAGTCCTACAAAATCTGAAAGCACTCTGAAAGTTGTGACTTCCCTCACCTGACTTTCAATTCCTCATAATTTTTGATTTATGCAAAATTTAGTCTGTATTTATACTAAATCTCATTTCGAAGTTGTATTTACCTGCTGAATCTTCTTTGAGAAGTTCTTGTTGGATTTTTCCAGTGTCACCTCAAACCGGTTGGTGCCTAAGGGGTAACAAGACATTAGTTTGCAGCAGTCAACAGTAAGTTATGAAAGTCTGCAAATACACATGGACTAAATTACATCAGAGATCCCCTTTTCCTACCTGCATCCTTCTTTATTCGGTAGAGAAGAAGATGCCCAGGCTTTGTTCCCACCAGCAGCCAGTCCTCTGCAGAGAGAAAAATCTCACAATTAAGGTCTGGCAGGTCAGTTTTTCTTGTCACTTACGTCAGACATTTATTGCTATTAAAAGGGCATTTTTAGTCAAACTCTGAGCTGTGATCTGCTCAAGTAAGTGGCTCACTTTATTACATTTAATGGGACACCTGATATTTCAGCTTAATAAAAGCCAAGATGGACCACTTCGATTTTAAGCTGTGGGATGCAAAAAGTGTCAACATCTTACCCCAGGCCGCAAGACAGTCAATCTGAAGAGGAAGCTTTTCCAAAATAGGCACTGGTTCATAAGCGTCATGCATCTTGAAGCAGTGTTGCTGATTTAATTACACACCGCTCTGATTGATCGATCCTTCAACGGAGTCGACGTTTGCCTGACAACAGCTGACTGACCGACCGCTGATAAGTCTATCAGGGTGCTACGCCTTCATGTGTCGCCATTAATCGACTGATCGAAATAATGTTTCGACAGAAAATGAGAGAATTTAATCTGGAAAACCTAGTACTGCAGACTTCTGTAATATTATGCCGTTTGTCTTGTTAGCCAGCTATCTCTCCGACCAAAACAACAGCTGATCGTTAGCCTGCTAGCTTAAAACTTAGCAAGCAGCGGCTACTCCTCCTAAACATTGTTCCCTGTCACTCCATGCCGGTGAAAACCGAACAAAAGCAGTCACTACTTCGAGGAAAGAGACAAAAGCAACATTTAGTTGACGTTAAATTAAAACAAACGGCAAAACAGTATCACTGTAACACTTCTCGTTTGCCTGGTTAGCTTCCAGTTACTTCCTCTGTTGTGTTGACAGAGGCTGCGCGAGCGAATGCTGTTTGACAGGCACGTGACTGAGAGACAGCGCACTCACGAGGAACGCATTAAAGGAGCAGTGACTAAAATTAAAGGCAGAGTTAAATTGTTAGTTTTAATTCTCGCGATATTTTATTCATATTTTTTTTAACAATTAAAATCAAGTCATGGCAGCTCAATTTTATTCGTAATAATTTGTAATATTCGTAGTGATTATCGATGAATATTCTTAAAGTTATTTTAATCT
>JAPZDT010000007.1:3205603-3216019 GCA_029814675.1 Acanthurus coeruleus | reverse complement strand
CAAACCATGCAGACTTATCCTCCGCCCAGTAATCTGAGGTACAGTGTTTGTTTATTTTCTGTCCTCATTTAGACACAGGGACAGACCCGGGGAGGGAGGGGAGGTTGTTGGCCACCTCGACAAGCCAATTTCCTCGACCCCTATTGTGTAGGGAATTCAAAATAGGGTTTGGCTAACCAAAAACCACCTCCTCTGTGACAACTGAAATAAGCTATAAGACCCATTTAAAAGTGTTCTTTCTGTGCTGGGAGCAAATGATTAACATTCTCTGAATTCTCCTAAATATCCTATTCATATACTCAAGGCTGGGTGTTTCTGTTAAGTTTGAGTTTGTATCAAAAAGCCTCTTCTTCTCTCTGGAGCCTGTGAAGCTGTCTATCTGTGCTGTGACAGCATCTGATTCTCCTCTTTAAGCCAACAGAAACATCTCAATCCCACACACTTAACACTTGCACAAAAGGGGTGATGTGATGTGACGTGCGCTTGCGAGCGCGAATGTGCAACTGCGAACGTGTGTTTTGGTCTATTCAGTCTCGGCGCTGTCTTTTATTTTGAAGGTGAGTGGGGCTCAACTGAAAAGGCACGGCTATGCTTGGAGTTGTACCCTTCCTTTGCTTTTCTTCCGCGCACAAAGGCAGGCAGAACTCGGGACAAAAGATCCAATTACTAGCCAGTAAAAGCAAAGAAACACAAACACAGGAGTTGCACGCACAGACACACACACACTCACTCACTCACTGACACACACACATACACAAAAATGTGCCCACGCGGACATGGATTCAAGCAAATATACACTTCACTGAGGACACACACATGCACACACACACACACACACACACACACACACACACAAACAGAAACACACACATCTAATTCATGTTAGAAGAAAATACACTCAGTTCATCTTTGCTATGTGTAGTGATTTTTCACATATATTCAAGAATATTACTTCATAAATATTTCCAACGGTTCAGTAGACATGGATATCCTGCATCTCAGTGACATTACATTTAAATCTGTTTGCCTGTTTGCCTCTATCAAGAAATGAATTTTACCCAGATTTCTCATATCAGATGACATCCTGTTACACACATCAACCTCATTTTCCCTTCTTTCTGTCCCTAATCTCATCAGTAATGAAAACAGATTTTCCTTCTCCACTTGCTCCTTTTTCATATGTACAATTATGTTTAATCCTCAGCTTGGGGTTAACATACTTTTAATGTGAAAAGTCTTCACTCAAGCAAATTCTCTGACAATAACAAGCATTCTAAGTGGATCATCCACCCCAAATAAATCACAGAGAATGTTTTCTCACTCATTTGATTTGCATTAAACGGTTAATAAATCATGACATTTATATGTAATCTGTACTCAGGGGTGTGTTTTAGGGTCAATGTTATATTCTATCTTTATTAACAGTCCAGGTCATAATTTGGATAGTGCTTATTGTAATTTTTATACGGGAGACATAATGATAAACTGTGATAGTTCTTCCATTATGTAACGACCGAGGGAAAAAGGAGGACCCAAATGCAAATGATTTTCCAAAGAAAAGCGAACTTTATTCCATGAGAAAGCCGTACATCTTTACAACCCACTGCGAAACACTTGGAAAAGAATCAACGATCCGACAAAAGACAGGGGAAACACTGAGACTATACACACACACAGGTAATCAGACACAGGTGGGATAATTAACGCAGGTGAAACATATTAGGGTAGACACAAAAGGCAGGAAGTAGACATAACAACAACACAAGGGGAGACCAAACTATCAAAGTAAAACAGGAAATCACAAGACAATAGCCAAACTAAACGCTAAAAAACCCATACACCAAACAAACCATGACAAGTGCTGTGATAGAAAAATATTCCACTCAGCTCAGCTAATGTTAAACCGTGAGCACACATTTCTCTTCGATGCTGTTTAGTGAAAACAAAAGCCTGTGAATGAAGATTTAGCTCATTATATCCACTTTTATATTCCCTTACAGTGTGTATCTTAATTGGTTTATCACAGGGGACAAAGACCTGACTTCACATGGCTGATTTAATAAGCTAGTTATGACATTTCCCCACTGTTTTTTTTTTAAAATTCTGTCAGTTTTTGCTGAGTTTAATGCACTTACAGACTTCCTGTGTGTAATCTGCACGTCCTCCATGTGTCTTAGAGGCTTTTCCCACTTACCAAAGATATTTTCAGCTCTTCAGGTGAACTGGAAACTGTAAATTACCTCAAGGTGTGAGCCTGTTAGCTGTGTGTGTGTGTGTGTGTGACATGCTAAAAGGAGCAAAAACTCATTTATAACGAAGCCTGAAGACAGAGGTTAGGTCTTCAAGCTTGGAAGCAACTGTGAAGTGAAACTGTGAAAAACTGCATCAGATGAAACAACCAAGTACAACACGGTAATTCATGTAGCAAACACACATTTAGCGAGAGTCACAGTAAAACTAGTAAATTATAGAGCGTCAACAATCAGCTCAACAGTAAATTAACGATTATCCACAATGAATCGCTGTAACAAAGTCAGTTAAAATGAAACTGCTGTGGAAACGAGCCCGTCAGCGTTGCTAATGGCAACAGAAGGATCAGCTGAAACCAGGCAGCCGGCGGAGAAACAGTGATGAAGAGGAGACACGTCCAGAGTCCTTTTCCTGCATTTTACCAGAGAATGTAGAGTAAGAAGAGACACGTTACTCAATACATTGTGAACGGGACTCTGTGGGGGACAATCGTAACGCCACAGATGGCGGTTATACGTACGCATCCCAACCACTTAAAACCAACCATTTGCTCTAAAATAGTTGAACTGACAACATAATAAGCCAATCGTGTATCAGAGTAGAGCTTTGCGACAGTTCGGTTCAACTAACAACCTGAAAATGAAGTGTTTATAGTCCTTTTGTAGCCTCAGTAAACAGTTTTGACGTAGCAACGTAGCATTTCGGTTAGCAAAAGCATTCTCAAATATATGTTGATGATGGCGCACAGTTTCTCTCAACGGCTCTGTCTGTATTTAACTGTAAAGATGTTTGTGTTGTAAAAAATCACGTGCATGCGTAGAAGAGGTATAGCTTACAGAAAAAAACATGTTTTAAACGTTATATTGGGACAAAGACACAAAACTTTCCTAGCAGTTTGTGTAAGATTTAACTGGTGAATCTACATTACAGTTCTTATATCCGGATAGCCACTGAAAGTGCAGTCATGGTTACATTCCCGTTCACTTAGATAACCCAAAATAACTGCCCGGAGGTGTTACCAAGATGGCCGCCGCATGGTGGGACTTGTCTGTAGGGACATCAAGGTACAATTATGGGGCTTTGTCTCTCTCATTATCCCATTTGAATACACTCAAGCACACAGAAGAACTAGCAAGGTCACTTTTGGGGGAAATTATATCATCTTACATTCATTCACTTACTAAGACTGGAAAATGACCCCTACCTGCCGAACCCCTACATAAACCTTTAACCTATAAAGCAGCTGTTTTCTAATTTGTGGCTTTTGTCCCCGTGTTGCACCAACCGAACCCAAACAACTGATCTCCAGTTCGTAAAACATGTCTCCATCTTCCTCTGGCAGCTTTAAATCATCCGTATTCACAAACATGTTTGAAATAAAATTAACCAAATTCTCATATTTCTCACTGAAAAGCTGTTTGGTTTCACAAATAACACGATCTTCAACTGTCACTGTTCTTACTGGCAAGTTAATTAAAGCTGTCGTTCGTCCCCGTTGAGATAAACAGCGTTGATGACGCCGTCACAGCTGACATTGTTTTTCTGCACTTTTGTTTCAAACTTTCACATTTATGTTTGTTTCAAAGTTTTATTTTTTGTTTCAGAAGCAGAAAACAGCAACGATCCTGCAGCTGAACTATTATTCATTTTTAATACGAGTAAAAGTTTATTAAACCCCTCAGTGATGTAAATCTTATGAATCATATTCGCTCTGAGGTCACACGGCATCAAAATGCATCATGTGTTGGAACTTTTGAAGCAGTTGGAACTAAATCAAATGTTTGTAATCACATTACATGTAATCCTGCCCATTGCTCTTAATCTATTACCCACAACCACAACACAAAGGCGGCGTGTTCGGCCATTTACTGCCCCATTGACCCGACTCTTCGCTTGCTAAAATCCCATTGATATGAACAAGAACGCATTGATTGCGTTCCGTCTTTTCCATCTAATCCCGCCGAGCACGCGAGCCGTTAAAGTTTAAATCAAAATCGATGCATAACTTAATCATTCAAACTCGTCTCTAATTTGTTTGTCACGATCGATTGCCTCGGCCCGACCGCGCTGTCTGCCTCAAACCCTCGTCAATTAAGGTGTGATGTGAGCAGACTGTAGCTGGCAGAGAGGCGGCGGCGGCGGCGGAGGAGGGGAGGAGGTGCAGCTTTATGACCAGCCCCGCTGACATTATGATCCATCAGATGTTATGACCTTGGGGATATTAACTAGAACTAATATGGAGGCAATAGTTGAAATGGAATGATGGGAAGGATTTCTCATTCCACACACACACACAGAGTTGTGCATGTTCAGAGGGAATGTAATTAGAACGTGGATATTGCTCAATTACGCTGGTACAATTTTTATTACCAAGATATAGTTTTAATGTTTCATCCCACATGCAGCACGTAGCTGCCGTAGATTTTTAAAAAAAAAAACGCATATACTGCACATGCAAAGCTGTGGATGGACTTAATCTGCGTGAATGTACACTGAAGACATGATTTCTTTTATTAAAGATGCTGTTAAAAAGCTCAAACACAGATGTTTATTCAGATTCTATCGTACAGATTTAATATCATTTATCAAGGGCATTTGGAAAAAAAATGGTTTGAGGAACTTGTTTTTTTAATAAGCATTAACTTCTCCTTCAATGGAAAGCAGCTTACAATGAGCTTTACTTAGACTAAGCCTCAGTCCTTAGATTACCGGCATTATAAGCAGCCGACGTTACAGATTGTACAACTTAAAGCCACAACGTCGGCAGCGGCAGATGAAGAAAATATTACACAATAACAGCACAAGTCCACGTGCAAAGAAAATCAATCTTTTATATTGGCAGCAGAGAGGCTTTCATGTGTTTGTTCTCACATGAAAATCTCATGTCAGCAGTGACGATGGGAACCTCAGGCAGTAATTACGCTTCACGTAAATCCGTGTTGTGAAACGACTTCTTTTGTTACGTTTTCCCCGTCTTCCCCTTTTTTTTTTCCTGTGTACATCAGTGCAACGCTGCCTTGAGGACACAGCAGCGGGTAACTTTATACCAGGTTCTTACAACATCTAGAGCAAGCCCCAGTTCATTTTAGACCCATCTATTATTAGTCCCTTTGAAGCAAATTAAACAGAAACCCGCCTACGTGGTTGAGAGTCGCAGGAATCAGGATCGTCTCTTTTAACAGTCTGTGTATTCAAAAAATCCTGATGCTGCGTCAGTGTTTTGAAGGGATGAAGGGATTTTAGTGGTTTAGTGATGGAAACAGAGCCATCACTAACTGACAGCGTCCACTGGTAACTTTAAAGGTGATATTAACAACATTTATACCTAGCATATCGTCACTAATGCTAATGCTAATGTAGCTATTCAGGGATTGAACCTGATATTTCTCTAATTTTGACAATCTAACCTGTAATATCATTTAGTTTAGACTGTAGGGGCTTTGACTTCTCTTACTTCTTGTGTGAAGTTGGTCTAGATTTGCTGAATCATACTTTTATACTTTATGGTCAGACGTTTTAGCTAAGAAACCTATGTGCTAACGCTAACGCTAACTCCTGAGCCTCAGAGGTTGACGACGACACGTGACATCAAAGTACTGATGCTATTGGCTCAGAGATCTTTCGGCCACATCAGATCTTGTCCTTAAAGCCCTAAAGCTCAAATGTAAATGTTATGATCATTTTGGACCTGTCAAAATGTTTTAAATAATTATTTCACCTCTCTGATTTTAATTTGGGAAAATATAGACTTTCATTCTGCACCTTTCTGAAAATTTTGTGGCTTTATAATTTTTAAAAAATTATTTGTTTGCATGCAATTGTTGTCTATATGACCTTTAAGTAACTGATTGCTGTTGGCATAGAAATCAAGGTCAGCAATGCCTTTATTTTGTTATTCATGTTTAAATCCTCCATGGTTGTCATCGCTCAAAATATAAGAGTCAAAATTAGGAAAGAACATCATGACAGCTATGACTCAGTCGAAAAGAGTGTGATCTTTGTGATCATGATCTTTTCTTAAATATTCACTTCTGTCTGTCTAGACTGAAACTTAACCCAGGTAAAACACAGTCAGCAGAGTTTTCAAAACCCTTCATTTTAAAGATTTTGAAAGGCAGCAGTTGTGCAGATAACAGGCTTAAACATAGCTGAAGTTTTGTGATCAAAAGCATAGTAGCGTCAGTTTGCAGCTCTTCTTTTGAAAAGCCCACATTACAGAGATTCAAGGTTATCGCCCGACAGCGATAACATATACTGCTCACTGACCTCTGACCCCATAGCCCTTAACGTCATTTATCCTTCCACCAAACTCAAAGACAAACGTAAAGGCCTCCCCTCACTACTGAGTGGAAGTAATCTCCTTGAAATATGGTCAGAAATTCAGCCGAACGCTGAAACCTTATGAGAAATGTTGAGTTCATCTGCAAAGTCAAGAGTGATCACCATTTTTTATCCACACACAAACACTGCAGCTTGTGATGGAGCTGCTCCTGTTGGAACTCGCTGCAGATTCAGGAGCAATAAAGGCTTTATCATCAGTGAGAAACCAGTGAAGAAATGGTTTCCAGGCCTCGCAGCAGCTGATTTGTTCCTCACCAACATTACTTCCCAATGAGAACTGAGCCTGTGGTGCCAAATATGAACTTACAGGCCCCAAACTGTATTTAACCTGATGAAAAATTCATGTATCTTAAGCTCCTTTGATATATCTGTCCCCACAGTATTAATCTGTATGGAAAAAAAAAGAAAAAAGTTATATCTTCTTACAGTACTGTGTCAACTCGACACTTTGGCACCTAACATGATTCTTCGGATTTTATGCAGCTAACTGTACTTTTACTGCCAAAGTTCTTTCCCTCATTGGGAATTTATTTCCACGTTATAATATCATTTGAGTGAAAAAAAAACACACATAAGAATTCGAAAAAGCAAAAATATTTTGTTTTGTCTGTTTTTATTTGATTGTTTTTTTATTTTTTTGTGCCATGTGTCGTGGCTCTGCATTCTTCATCCTCAGGGTTGAATATCATGGCTGCCATTTTTTAAACTTAAGATATGTAAAATAGGTTTAAATATTTAAAGTTTTAAGATGGTGCGATATTAAAACACCTCATTTTGCTATTTTTTAAATGTATCTACTGCTAAACCAATGGCCCCAAAGAAACCTACCTACCTGATGTATTTGTGCATGTTGAAATCCCTTAGAAAGGAAAATCTATAATTAGATCTTAATTATGTGGTATGGTGTCTAATGTGCATTAAGTAAACACATAAAAGAATGCAAAAAAAGTCTGAAAGTCATAGAAAAAGTCTGCCTTTCTTCCTCAGTTATTGGTTTGCAGCAGGTGTGGCTAAGTAGAGACATAAGATATGTAATAAACGTTTTTCAATGAATATTTAAATGTGGTCGATGTGGCTTCCAATCATCTTCACCACAGGAGAAAAATGCACTGCACTTTTGTCTTTTAGCTGGATTGAATATTAAATTAGCTTGGAATGATGTGTTAAGCTATCAAGCAGCCTCTTAGCTAACCAGATCTGCATTAAATACAGAGTCTGTAAGTAGTTCCAAATCGAAGCAAATGTCTGTAAATATAAGAGCTGATTTCTGAATCACAAAATAGAGATGTTGGAGGGAGGATTTAACAGTGTAAGGGTTTCTTAGAAAGCAAAAATAAACAGTTTTTGTATTTAAGTTCAACTACTTTAAGTGTGTGTAGTAAAGTGAATTTTATTTATTGTCAGAGTTATATAATAATCATGTTTTACTGCAGCTGTGGGCAATGACTGTCCTTCGTGGTGTGTTCAACAACGCTCAGACATCTGAATATCAATTGTAAAGTGCCAGGAAGCATCTTTCCAAAAATGAAATCTATAAGAAAAATGTGCCTGAGGAAATGATAACACATTCTTGCTGTAAAAATGTTGTTGTGTAGCCGTGAATCAAGTATCAAACATCTGCGTGTCCTTCAGAACATCACCAAGAAAAACCAGCAGAGCATCCAAACAATCTCAGCTTGCAAACCTGCATTTCTTCACAGTGAGACAAGTCCAAACACTATAGTTTGGCATTAATGTAAAATATGCCTGTGGTGTGGTAAATGGACTCAGACAAACAGCCACCACTGAGGTCTTTTAATGTATTTATTGTGCATCAACTCTCTTTATGGTATAAAACTCCTCTATAATAAAATCTATTCACTCTCAAGGTGACGTCTACTGCAGCAGTTGTCGATTTTTAATTGTACACAAATCTGCTTCAGGGTTCCTGCTGGAACCTTTTTCAGATAAAACATTTCGTCTCTTTTTCTCTCCTAACAACCTCCGAACCCATCTGCATTCAGGAGGCGATGGAGAGCGAAGTTAAGAGCGAGGCAGGCAGAAGGAATGAGCAGCGGCCTTCGTCTTTGAGTGGAATCGATTGCTTGTACAAGTCGAGGGAAATGAGAGAGATCTGACCACCCTTGGATTGGCTGGAATCGCCCTCACGGACAGAATCATAAGAAGGGAGGGAGCTTATGATCAGAGTCTGTGTGACAGTGTGAAGCAGGTTTATGTGCACGATGGTGACTGTTAGATAAAACCTTTCTAGTTTGTGTTTTTTAAGCATCAAATAGCCTTCTTCTTCTATCTTTTTTTTTTGTGTGTGTTTTATTATTTTCCAGGGGTGTGAATTACACAGCACTTTGCTGATTTGAGTCGTTTCATAGATTTTTATTCAACTCGAATCAGGAAACATTCGCATCACCGTTTTTATTGCAGCGACATTAAATATTTGTGTATGTTTTAACTGCAAAGTGTCTAAAACATCCTCAGATGTTGGATAAGGAGAGCTGCTTCAGACATGATCATAAGTTTTACTTCGTACACTGTGTCTGACTATCAAGAATGTCCTCTTCAGAAAAACACCATCGAACATCCATTCAAATGTATGAAAAAAAAACCCTACATTTATACTTTCTAGACATGAGTTTCTTTTATGGTTGTCGAAATAATAACCATCCTTTCTTGGAGGCAAAGATGGAAGCAGTGTGATGATGATGCAGCACCTCAAAACCTCTTGTGAGAGTGAATCATCAGGCCTTCAGAAGCCTCTGACTTCAGCACCAGGGACTGCAGTTCTTGTATTTGTCTCCTACCATCACACTACCCTGCATCTGCTGGCAGTCGCAGCTGGTTTCAGGACTCTTTGCCTCTAACTAGTAATTCTACTTCCCTAAACTCAACAAAACATAGAAGAGGCAGATTTGAGTTAATACCCTCTTTTTTTGTAGCCATCATTTTTTGAAGACCAGGACAAATGTCATGTTTGTATCTGGGGAATCATAACTTATTGGACTGTTTTTACTTCAGTCTTGGATTCTGTATTTCCTGTTTTGCTGGTTTGAATTTGGTTTGTTAAAGACTAAGAGCACAAGCATTGTTGGTCAACGGCTCAGCAACAGCGCCTCCATGTTTAAGTTATCACATCCTGATTGTTTCTGTAGCTTTTTGCTGTCTTTCAGCAATCTTGAACCAGTTTAACTTAACTTAACTTAACTAGTTATAGGTGGTAGCTTTCTGTAAAACAATAAATAGGTTACAGTTATTACTATTCAGTACAGCCTGAAGCAGAACAAGCTGCAAAGAACATTTATTTTCTGTTGATCCTGCAGTATGTTTGCACAACCATGTTTTATAAAGATTTTGATCTGCGGTGCTTTTATTTTGAAAGCAAGTAAAAGATGCAAAATATTTGTAAAGCTTTTTATTAAGCTTATCTGTTTTAAGGATGCAGAGCTGTTAGGTAAAGTAGATAATGTCTTTTTGTTGCTATGTAAGATAAACATCTGATATGATGGTGAAATTAAGCACATTTTGTTATAGTTACGTTAGCATTCTACAGCTAACAGATGTGAAGGATAATGGAGTTTTTTTGTGATCAGTGGTGGAAAAAACTAAGACTGACTGCAGTCTTAATTGAAGAGCGACTGAATGACTCGTCTCTGGCTGTGGAACTGGTATTTGTAAGTGGTTGAGTTACTCGAGTACAGTCTCAGCTTTTCACTTTTAATGACAAATGCAGAACTGAGAACAGTCACAAGTGGTGGTTCGAACTGATTTCGAGCACCATTCAAACATGGCTAATGCCGGCAGAGCTAAATTTAAGGAACTATTGGTGCTGAG
>JAPZDT010000007.1:2240769-2254104 GCA_029814675.1 Acanthurus coeruleus | reverse complement strand
CCGACCAAACACTCCAACAAACAAAAAAAATCCAACTTCTCTGAAACCTGCAGCATGAAAGCATCAAAGATCTGCTTTTACCAACATCTTTACTGCCTCGTGCTGCATTCAGGGACTGAAGTTTGTCTCTTACTTTGTAGATCAAAACATGCAGTCATCTTCGCTTAACATTTTTCAGCTGTTAGAAACCTTGAATATGTTTTAAACTGGAGTAGCAGAAGCTCTGCAGGCACAACTTTGTTGTTACAGAATCCAATAATTTATAACCTCGAACAAGTTGTCATGAAATGGCTCATTTCAACAAGAAAACTACATGTTTGGTAAATCAGTGCAGGCTGCATTAGACTGAATGTTAGAACACTGAAGGTTTTCAGGTTAAACGTTACTTTTATAAACAATCTCGCTGCATCACAAAGAACTTCAACCGGAACATTTATTTTATTTCCATCCTCACCATACAGGAACAGTTTTGTCTTAAATACACAAACAAATCCAAACTGTAGTACAGAGTGCATTCCAGGACAGAGTCAAACAGTCTTTCAGACGGGGAGGAGAGAGGGGAGAGGGGGGAGGAGGAGGAGAGAGAGGAGTTGGCTGGGTGTCGGGATGGTTTTACTTCTGGGCGGGCATGAGGTCATCGATGGCCTGGCCCTTCTCCAGCCTCTTCTCCATCTCAACGAGCAGCTTGATTCCATCGACCACCATCTGCACCAGCTCCACCTCAGAGAAGCCCAGTCTGTCAGCATTGGAAATGTCAAAGACTCCGCCCACAGCGGCCGTGTCCACACCACCTGATGGGGACACAAAAGTTATTACACTCATGATGCAAGTTTGCCATCACCGTAGTTTAAATGCAACATTTGAGGGCGAAATACGCATTTACTGATTCATTTAGAGGAATGAAGGTTTTACACACCAGTTCCACGTTTCTGGAGCCTCAGCCTCTTGAGAATCTCCTCAAACTTGGCATGTTTGCTCATGTTGGGCAGCTTCACATGCACACCTGCGCGCAGGCCGGTGCCCAGGTTAGATGGGCAGGTGAGGACGTAGCCCAGGTGCTCATTCCACATGAATGCATGGCTTCTATCCTTGAACAGGTTCTCAATCTATAAACACATCAAGACTGATAAGGTTCTTATACAACTTAATGTAAAGCACAAACATTTATATTTCTTTCAGTGAGACTCAAACAGACGAGATGTTTTCTGAACGAACCTTGGTGAGTCCGGTACAGAAGCGGTCGAACACCTCCTTCATGTTGCCTCCTTTCTGCATGGAGATCACACGCAGGTGGTCCTCCTCATTCACCCAAACCAGGAATGTCTTGTTATCATTGTGCCTTCAAACAGAAGAATTACAATTAATTTTCTACATAACTACTACTAATAATAATAATAGCAGCAGCAGCACATGGTTGGGTGAGAAATAGCAGTAAAGATCAAGTCTCACCAGATGCCCCTGGCGTCAGGCCAGTCGCGGGCCATCCCTGAGGCCAGCAGCAGAGGAGACACGGGCTTGTCAAACAGGAAGTGGTCATCAATGAGCTGCTGCTGTTCAGCATCAGTCATGTTCTTCAGGGCGTAGTATTTCCCCTTCAGGTCCCCGGTCAGGGAGGCCAAAGCTGCAGGAAACCAGATACAAGTTTGAGACCAAAGAGATAAACTGTCAAAAAACTAAAAGACCGCCATATTGGATCTTCATCCTGTGAAGGACGTCAGTGTCAGAGGGAAACTCAAAGTTGACCTTTAATGTGCTGCCCTATAATCTGTTGTCATCTTTTGAGCTACCACTAGAGGGCGCCACCTGCTGCACAAATGTGACCAACCAGCATCACGCTGACATGACTGAGCATCACTGTGGTTCAGGTTAGTTTTCTACTCCACTGCTTTTAACAACACAGACTCATTCAGCTGCAGCCATGTCTCATCTGTTTGCACAGGCCAGCGTTCAGAAGGCTGTTAGTGACAGAATTAAAGTACTTGCATGGTCAGTAACAAGTGACCTCTTTACCTTCGATGGAGAGCTTTTCCACAGCGCGTCTCTCCCCTCTGCTGCAGTGAGGTGGCAGGCAGAAGCCGCGGACGCTGCGGCCTGTTCGGACACGGGAGCTAAGGACGTAGTTGGGATCCAGATCATCACCGCCCTGAGGACCAGACGCAAATTAGTTTCTGTGCAGTTCCACTGATACAATCAGCTGTTAACTGACAGAGAGCTGAGGTACCTTCAGGTTGGCTGAGTTGAGATCAGTCTTGTGCTTGTCTGTGGGTTTGTATCCTCCATGTCTGTCCTCGATCACAGGGTCCAGCAGCTCCTTGAAGACCTCATATGTCTCCTCGTCTCCAGCGACACAGCCCACAGTCATGATGAAGGGGTGACCTGCACACAAAGTCAGTGGGATCACACAGGAGACACTGGACAGAAGGACAGACAAACTAATATCCTGACTGACTCAATGTGCTGAGTGTCATTAGGTTTAGAGGATGGGACTGTAACTGTACCAGGATTATCAACCCCTGTCTGAATGACACCATCTATGGTGAAGCCGTTGGGTGTAGCCAGCTCTCTCAGCTTCTTGTACATGTCGAGGGTTAAGAACTTGGCCATGTGGTTGTTATGCTGACTGAGGTCTGGAAACTCATCCTCAGCTGACAGCCTCTTCAGCGTCAGCTTGGCCATACTCTCAGAACTAAACAGAGACACAGTCTACAGGGTGAGAGAAGGCCACCTGCCATACTTCAGTGACCAGGTTCATACGAACACTCCTCTGAATGCGTTTCACAGGAGACACACACGCTGGTCAGCTGATAAAATCGTCTACATCAACTGTAACTGACATAATAAAACAGTCAAAGCAGCAGTGGATTATCAGCTGCTGCCCTGCATGCATTATGTAACGCTGTTAATCTTAACCATTTGCTGTAAAGCATGCAATATTGCTCTGATAGAGGCCCATTTAGAGGAGGATGACAGCATCTAACTGATTCAGCTCTCCATATGTGTCTAAATGTTGATCATAGTTTATCCCCTTGGCAAGGTCACAGTGCAAAAAGCTGTTAGTGTTCCCTCTCAGGAACATGAAGCACAGAGCGCCGCTGCGGCCATTAAACTCGGTCGATCAGGCACAACAGATGGCGGTTTTCGCCGAAAAGCCGCTTGGGGTTTTTACCTGGGTTGTCAACCCCAGTCTGAATGACATCATCCAGAGTAAATCCACTGGGTGTCTGTTTGCTCCTCAGCCGCTCGTACATAGCAGGAGTCAGGATCTTGGCCATATGATTGTTGTGTTTGCTGAGGTCCGGATACTCCTGCTCCGAGGCGTATTTCATCTTCACCTGGTTGTGAGTGTTACCGAAAGGCATGGCTGATCCCTGAGCGGAGGATGGAGGGAAGAGACGGTGAAAAGCAGCGACATTAACCCAATGCATAGTGTGGACAGGGCGGAATCACGCCTACTGCTCATAGCGAGATTATTATGGATCTCAAGTTTTAGCTCAAATGACAAAACAACCGCAGATAAACGATGAAATATCCTGCATGGAACAAGAATCCCGACTGTGTTTAAACTAGTGCAGAAATGTGCATCAGTAACATCTATTGAAACACGCATTGTAACTAGTGCTGTGTTCTCTTATAAAAGTACTCAAATAGCCAACATGAATCCTCGAATGAAAATCTGACATTATAATGCAAAGATAGTCTGCCTCTATCGCCCAGCCATTTTTTAATCTAATAAAAAATCAAAAGTCTATTCTGCCAATGTGACGGAATTTTGAGTTAATCAACATTCCTACCTGTTGTTTTCGGATTTGTGGACTACTACTACTACCAGTGGTTGATACAAAGATCCCTATTTTTCCGGCCGAGGAGCTCACAAACCGCCAGCAGCGTCCCAGCAGCTCTCCGGTCAGACTGATGACTTCAGATCCCAATTTATAGTAGACCGTCTCTCCTCCCATTGGTCAGTATTTGTAGTCCATTCATTCAATTGGACGTGGCGATTTCACTACTTTGGGAAATGGGGATTCCTTGAACAGATTACAGCATTATTGCGTTTACAAATCACGTTTTCGTGCGTTTTCCCGGTAGTTTGATCATATTCTGATATTTGTTTACAGGAGCACCTTCAGTCACATCATGTTTTGGGGAGGGATTCCGTGCGTCAACATCTGCAAACTGTTCACTCTGCGCACGTATATAACCATACAACTTTGCGGCATCAGGGGGTGAGAAGGACGATTCATCAGATTTGCAAATCACCTGGACAGCCTCTTTGAATAGACATTGCCGGTGATCGGAGTTTATTGATTCGTGAAACGGCTCTGTATCCGGTCGTGTCCTCTCAACTTCCTCTAAAAACAACACCACGTGGGTGAGGAATGAATGAGTAGCTGTCAGTGCTGTCCACATGCACATTTACCGGCATCAAGAGCAGGATTTGTAGTTTCCAGAGTGTAGTTTGTGTTCGTTTTAAACTCAGAAGTCAAAGAAAGCTGCTGTTACAGAAGGTAGGCCGGAAGTCGCCAACCGTTCTTTTACTTGATGAGTCTAACTGCTGAAGTAGCTAGAGCTAGCATGTTAGCTTGTTAGCAAGTCAAACCAACGTTTAAAACCAAAAGATCTGATGTAATGGACAGTAATTTATGCTTACAGACATTTTGCACTGTGACCTTTTTGTATGTTTATGGTTACAGATTTTTTTTATAACTGAAGAAACTTTCTAAACCGTATTAAAACGAGACAAACTAATTTGTGTTAACGTTAGCTAAATTAGCTAAGATTAACATTACGTACGTTAATTTACAGTATTCAGTTAACAACTAGTGCTTCTGTTAGCGTCAGTTAGAATAACATCATCGCTAAATTAACGTTAGCTAGTTGTCGTTATTACAGAAAGTCTTCGGGTGTTTTGTCGAGGTCTCTTTCCTCATGGACTTGATTTTTTGTATTTAAATCTGTGGCTAAACTTAACTCTAATCTTAACTATGTAAACTAAACTAAACAACTCAAAGGTGTTGAATCACGGAGGGCGAGGATACGGGAAAGACAGTTTGAAGGAGAAACAGACTTCGACTTAGAACCAAATATCCTTTAAGAAACATCAGAAATGTATGTAAAGTTAGCTGAACTTTCACTTACAGTTTCTCAATGTTCTCTTACATCTTTTCGTACGTTTTTCTGTCGTTAGGAAGCAAAAGCTACTTTCTTTCTCCGAAGTTACCTAACTGACTGGAAGAGTAACGACCGTTTTTCTACAGTTTGAAAATAAGACGTTTTTTCTTAAAAAAAATTAACGGTTAGTGCGCGTGACAGTGATGTAGAGGTTCTATGGGAGACCAGGTTACCATGGCAACGCTGCGTGAGGTTCTGTGGGGGGTGGAAGAGCTGGTACCCATGGCAACGCAGCTGCTGTCGTAAAAACCATCACTGTTGATATTTATTTACGCGACAATTTACGACAATTTTCCAAACTGAGTGGTTATGAAAATAAAATGTCCTGTTTTATTTTGATACCATCTTCATACAGATTGTAGAGTTTGTGAATCTTTGTCAGACTGGCCGATCTTAAAAACTCTGAATCTCTGACCTACAGAATATTATCAAGAATGTCATACTGTCCTATATTGTACCTACTTTGCCAATGATTAGTTATCTTTGTTGACAACTAAACTCATGTCTTATTTCCCCTTACAGAGTGCTCACCATGAGTTTTGTGGAGTACTCAGATCTCATTCAGGATGGGGATGTTGCCATCGTCTACCTGGGCCACGACTCCATGATGCCAGTCAAAGTGCAGCAGGGCGCCCAAACGCAGACGCGCTACGGGGTCATTCGCCATTCCACAGACCTGATTGGTCAGCGCTATGGGTCGAAGGTCACCTGCAGCAAAGGCGGCTGGGTTCACGTGCTTCACCCCACGCCTGAGCTGTGGACGGTCACCCTGCCACACCGCACGCAGATCCTCTACACCACCGACATCGCCACCATCACCATGATGCTGGAGCTGAAGCCTGGATCCATCGTCTGCGAGTCAGGTCAGGGTCACCTCAGACTGAAGACAGGTGTTTTGATACAATGAAAGCCAAACAAGTGCAGATTAACCTGGCCCTTAATTAATATTAATGCTTTTAGCCAGTTCTTCTTCAACTTTTTAGGTCTCAGAAGGAAAGATTTAATACTTTCTATCTTCTGTGAAGTTGCACCATTGGAATACTTCAGTGGTTGTAAATGGAAAAAAGAGAAAACTTCCTAAAAAAACTCATGAGCTTCATATCAAAGGACATCAGCAGGGACAGAGGACAGAAATGTAATTTAGAGTTAATCTTCTCAGCTAAGCTGCATGCTGCGCCCGAGCTAACATGCACCTACTTAAAGTGTGACGTCACATCAGGGCTGCTGTGGTGCGTCCTCATGTTTTTTATTAGAAGTGGACATTTCAGATAACACTGGCCCATTATAGAAAGACTGGGCAGTCTTCTTCTTTAAGAACACACATTCAGTAAAGCCGTCTCCATGGTTTTTCCTCTGCCTCTTCATTGTCACTTGATATCACAAAGTAAATGAAAGAATGTGAATACAGTTATACTGCCAGTATGAGTAAAGCACAATATGTCAGTGCAGTGCTGCAGTGGTGCCATCCACAGAAAAAAATCCAACATTAAACTATAAATCATAACGTAATCTGTGAGTATATATGAGGTGGTAGAGTTAAAGAATAAATCAAATCTAATGTCTATGAGGTGCCACATTGTGGGGAAGAGATCTGCTCTATTGCGGCCTTTATTTTATTAATTACTCAGGCCTCATGTTTTTACCCCTGCAGCTGATCTTCCTGTTCTCACCTTTAAATCTGATGAGGGTTATTTTCACGGTGCCTCAGCTGTTGATATCTCACATCACATGATAGCTACAGATGTGCCTAAGTACATTATGTAATCAAGTATTTGTCACTTTTTTGTCCTTCCTCTGATTTTCCCGTCTGGTTCTTACTCTGATCGCTGCTTCGCCTTCAGCTCCACCCTACATTTTCATTTGTTTAATTACGTTCACTCAAGAGTGTGCTGTGTGTGTGGTGTGTTGTTTTCAGCTAGCTGTTGCAGATTTTAGCTAGCTGTTGCTGTTTTTTTGGGTGGCTGTTGCAGTTTCTTCCAGTCGAAGGGCAGTGAGGGGGATGGGAGAGGATGTTAATGTATGCGTGCTGCAGTGCTTCATCATGTTTTACTGCTGGCAGCCTTGAGCATGTCACTTTATTGATTGTATTTTGTGAAGTGTTTGTGTGTGTGTGCATGTGTGTGTGTGTGTGTGTGTGGACTGGAGAGGTCTCCGGGGTGATGGATGAGTCCTGTAAGAAATCTGTTTGGTCAGCACACACAGCAGCAGTATGGAGAGAACTGCACTATC
Organism: Acanthurus coeruleus; assembly: GCA_029814675.1. NCBI lineage: Eukaryota > Metazoa > Chordata > Actinopteri > Acanthuriformes > Acanthuridae > Acanthurus > Acanthurus coeruleus. The sequence goes on along the minus strand of JAPZDT010000007.1, from coordinate 2,246,706 downwards.
TGCATTGGCATCACATTACTGTGCCCTTTTTTAATGCATATTTAACACTCTGTGCGTCCACATGCATTAGATTAAAGGCATCTCTCTGGTTCTAATGTTTAAAATTCAGACTGATACAGTTTGAAAATTAAATAAAACCGGTTTATCAAATTACTCTAAGAATGCAGCATTTTATTAGCTGCACATAACAACGCTTGGGTGTCATTATGTGTTTCTAAGGTGCTAATCAGCATTTGTACGACACAGCGGTGACTCATAATATCCAGCACAGTGGTCTATTAACAGCACATGCTGCCCCATCAGAGGGGAGACTCTTTGTCAATGAGCTGTGTGAACATGCAGCGATTAGAGGCGAAGATTTTGTTCACACTCGGCCTTCATGTCGAGTCTGCCAAAGGAGTGTGTGGTCATGTGGAGGTGTAACCTTGGAGGCAGATTATTCTAACTGTTTACTGTGTGTTTCACTTGTTCCAGCTCACATCAAGCAGGTTTAACTGTTGGCATACTCAGCACATACTTACATGAGTCAAAGATTCTTGACTTGCAGTGTTGAGGCTGTTTAAAAATGTGAAGTTTACCTGATGGGGGGGCACATGGATGGTAATGAAGTCTAAAATCCAGATCCTGAAACCTCCTTTTCTCCTCAGCCATACTACAGTTTTTCCTCTGTGGTTTCCATCTTACTCCCACTTTAAAGTACCGAGTTGTGCTCCAAAATCACTCATTTCAGTGAGCAGCACTGGCTCTGAATGCAGAACACAATTCCTGTGTCACTCATGAGATGCTGCTTGTTGCCGTGCAACCAGTGACTTCCTGTGAGCTGTCATTTCTAACATGACGGATGCTTGTTAGGAGAGCGAAGTTTGATGCAGTTGCCAAGCGTTGTAGTAATTTTAGGCTTTTGAAAGAGAAAGTACTGGATGGTTACAGTCTAATTAATGCATTTAATGTCACTTTCAAGGGCAGCACAAAATGTATTCTGAAGGCTGTGGGCAGCACTTTGAAAGACTGTGGTCTTCACATGATGAATTTCCTGAATACTAATTCATAGAGCATTCAAACCTGCTCATTAGCTGCAGCCACACTGAGATTAATGGATAATTTAGCTGATATATTAGGACAGGATTGGATCAGGTGTCTCATCCACTGCTGATATGATGGAGGGAAAACTGTCTGTAAAAACCGTCTTCTAACCCTAAAGGAATTGGATTGATTTGTTTTTATCTGCGACTTTGAATATCTTGTGATGATCTAATTATTGAGATTTTAGGGGAAAAGGAAATAGCAACTAGCAGTTTACATGCAGAAATGTGTGTAAATGTCTGTTTGATCAGGAATAAGAAACAAACGCTGGTCAAATGCTTGGTTCACAGCAGCAAACAGTGACTCTGAAGAGCTGCCAGAACCGACTCAACCCCCCACAGTCGGCTCTCTGCAACATTTATGGGCTGAATGCTTCGCTCAGCCTGCAGACACAGAAGCAGGTCAGTGACGGACGTTGCTCTCCTGCTTTCACTTTCTAAATTTACCTGCAGATAAAATAAGTTCTTTGACCTGTGCCCTGGTTTTGTTTCCCATTCAGACATCTATTGTGTTATTTTTGATAGTAAATAGAGAACAGAAGCCAGGAATGACGGACAGCTCGGGTCAACGTTCCCCTCCCCCCACCACATTTCCATCCTGTGGTATCACATCTTTCACCCGCAGCCCGCTGACTTGACGTCTTGTTCTGCGAGCCGATAAGAAACGTTGATATGAGTCGTGGGTTGCCTTGACCGTTCGCATCACAACAGAGCTCTCATTACAGAGCACAGTTTCATCATCATTGGTGTGATACGCTGATGTGTTTCCTGAGGTCACTGTTTGTGGTTTTGAGTGAACTTTAGATGCCATTTCAGGAATTTTTGGTGCAAACATTCATGTTCCTCTTAGGATGAACTGTAAAAAATGTGGTGTTCCATAAATACTTCCTTTATCACCATCATCTGCTCAAAAGCTGGCTGTCATATTTAGGTTTTGACCCCAAAACTTTCAAAACTAATAACATTATCAAAAGTCTTTGCTGTGCTTTGTGTTTGGTGTGCTAAATGTTTGCATGCAACACAGAAAACTGAGATGGAGAGTTTAACCATCTTTGCATAACTTGATAACCACCACCTGTTTAATGTTAGCATGTTAGCATTGCAGGTGTAGCATCAAGCTAAAGTAGCTGTCAGAGACTCCTTCCTCTTCAGTAGCTTCATGCTTTTGTGAAACCATAAACATGCATTTTGTCCAGATCTCTAAACGCGTTGCAAAAATGTCAAATGTTCACATTTTAAAACGGAGTCAGATGACTCAGAAGCTGCTCACATGAAGTGGCAAAACTAGACATTTTTAACTTCAGAAAGAGTTCGTCACAATTGTGCTTTTCTCGCTGCGAGGTGGAAACGTTTGATGCTTTGTCTTTGCTCGGAGCGAATCTTTGTTTCCACTCCGCTCAGCGTTTCTTGCATCAACAGTCCCATCGTTGTCCTTTTCAATGAAACTCCTGCAGGTTTAACACTGAAGCCACACAGCTAATTTCATGACTTCAGGCAACTGTTGTTATCATGTGTTCCTTCTTCTATTCATTTTTTTAAATCAGTTCGTCACCTCTTCTCTTCCTGTCTGTTTTTGGCTCGAATTGAACCATTAAACATCACTGAGGAACAAGTCTGTGCATCTCTAACCTGAATTTAACCTCGTTTTTAGCCTGGAACAAATCGATAAAAGCAGTTCTGGTTTGGAGGAAAGTGTTTGACTCCTGAACTGTCTGTTGTTCTCGATGTAATAATATGTCTCCAGTTACAGACATATTTACAGCAGCAGATCTCTTTTTATCAAATCTTCTCCTCCAGATTCTCTCGTGAGCAGAAAATGCACTTTGTGTGCTCAGATGCCTCTGCTGAATTCTAAAAACGACAGTTTTACTTTATATCTTTGAGTCTTGAGTGTATTTCTGGTGGGTTTGTCTGTATCCTTCCTGTATGTGAGGATAAACCAGGATGGAAACTGGACTCGTCAGCACTCTGGCATGAAGCACGTGGTCCGGAGTCGGTTCTGTGCTGATTGATCGTCTGTTTATGCGGATCGAGTTCAGACGATGTTGGAGCTCCGTGTTTCACCATCACTCACACAGACTCCTGGAGCCGCTCGGTTCGTTTCCTCTTGGCTGTAAACTCCTTTTTTTAAGATGAGGAATGAAGCGTCGAGCCTGTGAAACTCTGCTGCAAGGCTGAAGTTTCTCTTCTACACCGAGTTTCACAGATTCTCAGTTTTCTATAAATGCAAACTGGAAGATCTTTGAGTTTTTGAGCATTAATCAGACAGAATGAGACGAAAAACTGAGAAATCTGAGAAATCATGCTCACTAAGATTCAAACAAATGGGGCTGAATACAGAACAAACAAACAACACAACAAGAAAATAAAAAGAAACTTCTAAACAAACTCTAAAAAAAACAGCAGGACTTTTGTATGTTGTTGCAGTACGTTATAAGAGGTTGATATTATGATAGAGTCTTTGAAAGTACGTCAGCATGAAGTCAAGTTTCTCAAATCTTCCAGTTCGGTGACAGAACAGTCAGTCAGTCCTTGACCCTCAATGATAACAGTTGTGTTTATCACTGATGAGGTAATTCAAGCAAACAGCTGATCTGACTGTCGTCTTTTTTCTCTCTCTGCTGTTGTGGTTTTATCGTCCGACGGTTGCTGCTTTAATCTGCTTATTGACATCTTTGTATCCTCATTCCTGCGTTTCACTCCAGCCGTTACAACCCCTCCACCGTTTCCCATTTACTGTTGTTTGCAGTCACGGACCGTGTGGCTCAGCAGTGAGAGCTTTTAGCAAGTCAAAGTGCTGCTGTGGGATAAACATTGACCTCTTTGTCGCCACATGAACAAAGGCGGCGGTGACATAATGTCAGGAGAAGAAGAAGAAGAAGAGGAGGAGGGGGGCGGATGGATGGGATCTAGCTGTGTTCTCGATGCACCCCCCCCTCCCACTTTAACTGCAAGTCACATGACCCCTGTTATTTCTCTTCTCGCACATCCACGTTTTGCTAGCTGCACATTAGCGGGCATTAAGGACCAGCCGGAGCGCCGCAGGGCGGAGAGGGCCCACTCAGAAATGTAGCATCCACTTATCAGGCAGAGTGCCGAGAAAAGCAGTGTGAGGATGTGGGTGTGTGCTGTAGTAACAGCTGAAGGCTCTTTGTTTTGACTAAATCAGGTTTAAATGTCATTTCTTTGACATTACAAGATGTAGATTTGAGGTTTTCTGAGATTTGATGTCTCTATATGTTACACTTTGCCTGGAAATAAATCTGTTGATGAGAATTTAACCTTTTTGTTTATGTGGTTGGATGGCGTGGTGGAGATGTTAGCGAATCTGGATTCATTTTCAGAAAACCTGTTGGTCACTTTACATGCAATATGATGTGAAATGACGTCTAGAAAAGGTTCATAAATCATCGATGTGTTCGTGCAGCTTCGACTGTCCTGGTTTTGTTCTAAGACAGATTCAAAAAACTGTGAGTGTGTCTTTATCGAACCTGCACCAAGAGTCTCTGTAGCGTTTGTGTCCCTGCTGATACCTGCATTGTCGTCATTGCAGGGACAGGAAGCGGCTCCCTCTCGCACGCCATCCTGCGCACCATCGCCCCCACAGGTCACCTGCACACGGTGGAGTTCCACCAGCAGCGAGCAGAGAAGGTGGTGGAGGAGTTCAAGGAGCACCGTGTGGATCATCTGGTCACCGTCAGGAACCAGGACGTGTGCAAGGACGGGTTCGGCGTGACGGGGGTGGCGGACGCCGTCTTCCTGGACATCCCGAGCCCCTGGGAGGCGGTGAGACACGCCAAGGCTGCAATGAAGAAGCACGGTAGGACACCACTGTGTGTGTGTGCTGTCCTTAATGGGTTTTTTATGTGTAATAAACCTTTTTGCAAACCTTGTCGCCTTTATGGCACCTGTGTGGTGTGAGCAGATCTGAAGGATGAGGTGTGGAGGTCCAAACTCCACCTGAGCAAATCACAGACACACCTACACTTGTGTAAAGACTCTTAACCTTGTGTTTGTGATGCAAACAGTTTTTGGTCTCTGAGCTTCGGCGTAAAACCTTTTCCAAAGGTTGGATGTTCATGTTCCAGCTTCATGGCTGTAAAGCACACAGTGTATTTTGCCTGTTTTCTGTGTTCCATCCCACACACAGCAGCGTCTCAATGCACCTTAACTCTCCAAAACAGACACCCACTGCTCACATCCTCACATCCACGCTGTTGTTCCACAGTTATTCAAATGTGTGTGTGTGTGTGTGTGTGTGTGTGTGTGCGCAGAGAGTCTGCCTCGTGCTGCAGGCCTTCGTAACGCTGCAGGAGGCAGTCAGCGGCGTTTCACCGCCAGCTGTCCTCAAGTGCAGCAGAAGGAAAAAGAGAAGGAGGAATAAAGGAAATGAAGTATAGCTGAGCAACAACAACAAGCACAGAGACACAAGCAACTCGTTTTCTTGTTTTTATATAAGTTTTCTTTTTATTTAATTAGAGCCCGAGCCCTACCGGCGAAAGGCTCTATTGTTACTGTTTATGTTACTGCTTGTCAGAAAACAGTGAAAATTTGCCACCACAAGGTCTCAAAAACCAAAGAGACGTTTAGAAAAATAGTTTACAGACAAAATAGAGGAAATTATTTCATGTCGGACCAGATTATTTTAGCCATAAATTGTCTAATGCAGAATAAAATGTGATTTTTTTCAATAAGTTCCTACTTTAGGCTGAACTCCAGCATTAAGTGAAGGTCAAACTCCAGTCACAGAATGACGGGAGGTCACTGAAGTGTCCTTGAGTAAACAAAATTTAAGCGTTTGTGTGTATGTTTGTGTGTGTATGTGTGTATGTTTGTGTGTGTGTATATGTGTGTT
>JAPZDT010000007.1:969739-979947 GCA_029814675.1 Acanthurus coeruleus | reverse complement strand
CTAACCTTGATGCTGTTCCCCTCACTTGTCACCAGATATCCCAGCATCCCCTGCTGTAGTTTTGGATATAATTAGCATGCCACATTGTAGAGCCTCCACTTCCATAAACTGGGAAAAGACACATTCCTCATCGGAATTCTCTGCCTCTCTTCCTTTTTTTCCCATCCCTTCGCTCCTTCATCCCTCCATCCATCCTCTCCTGCACCACATGTTCAGGACTCTTTTTTACCTTCCAAATGCTTTTCATTGCGCTCCTCTCTCTCTCACGCTGATGATAATTTAAGTATTAGGGGGGAAATCCATTTATAAATTAAACAAAATGACTTGATATCCATCGAGTCCCTCAGTTCATCAGCCTGTTCAAACAAGGAGGGGAAGATTGGCTTCGCGGCGGCCGGGGTCTTCAGAGACGGCACGGTAATTAGATCTGCCGCGGATTTATTCTTGGCTGATTGGTGCTGGTGATGGTGGGGTGGGGGGGGCTTTAAATTAATTGGAGTTCCACATTTGAGGTTATTGTTCTTTTTTTTTTTTTTCCCTTTGACTTTCTGCAAACCTCTAACTAACCGAGCCTCCCCCAAACACACTAACCGACAACGGGAGTAACGGGGAAGGAAGCGAGGACGTGCATGCGGTCGTCAATGTCAATTTGTCTGGAGAGAAAAGAAAAAGAAAACGGAAAGAAGATCTGAGAGAAGAATGGGTGTTTCCCCAGTGCTAATTTACCCTTAAGATGGAAAGATATGAAGACATTGAAGAAGAAAAGAGAAGGGGAGGAGGGTTTGTATGAATGTCTCAGTGATTCCCAAAGTTAATTTGACCAGAGAGGAAAAAGGAGGAGGAGGAGGGAGGACAAAGGTGTTTGTTCTCCAATGTTAATTTGTCTAGAGAGAGAGAGAGAGAGATGGAGGGAGAAGAGAAAGAGAGGCAGGGGATGTAGGGACGTGTTTGAATGTGCATGAGTGCTTAGCAATGTTAATTTGTCCAAAGGAAAAGACGAGCGAAGGGAGGGAGAGGTTTGAGACGGACATCTCTGAATGTGAAGGAGTGATCCCCGGTGATAACGTGACCGCAGAGGCAGGAAGACGCCGGATTAACATTCATGTATGTGTTCTTTAATGGTAATTTGTCTGGAGGAAGAGAGGTGGAATAAAACGGGAGGAGGAGGAGGAGGAGGAGGAGGGACCTGCAGGGCTGCCATGAATTTGTATGAGCGTTTCCTCAGAGGAGGCGGAGCTTCAGTCCGACGCGCACGATGAAGGATCTGTTTGTTTCTCACACAAACAAATGAAAATCAGCTGTGATGCTTCAGCTTCTGCTCACAGTTCCTGGTTTCATCCTGTAAACTGTTTCTACCAGATCTGAGCTGAAACACTGAGATCAGAAATACGTGTCCACCAGAGGGCGCTGCCAAATACGACATGACCCGTAGAGTTAAATGCAGCCGCTTTGATTCCGACATCAAGTCAAAGAAAAGCTGCTTATTTTTGGTTCCAGCTGGGAATCAACTTTACCGAACAAATCGGTCAAAACGCATCAGATGTTTGAACAGAACGAAACAGGTTCCATGTTTGCAGAAAAGGCCTGAAGAGTCTCCATCCTCTCGAAGCTCAGAGATTTATTTCAGTTAAACATGTCAGTCTCGTCTGTCTGACTCATTGATCCTTTATCTTTAGCTGTGGGCGTGGCTTAGTTTCGATAAAAGTGAGAAGCGTCTGCAAACTTTTAAACATGGCGGCTGCTAAAGGAGTTAGCATGGATGCTACAACAGTTTTATCAGAACTGAACAACATTTTCTCATTAAAAGAGAAGCAAAGAACGACACTGAGGGCTTTTCAGCTTTTCAAGATGTTTTCACTCTGCTCCCGACTGACTTTAGCACCAATAAAGAATGTGACAGACAGAACATTCGTCCAATCACCTTCCAGGTCTCGTTTGCTGCCCCTTTTAACGGCCGTTTACAGGCCGTTTACAGGCTGTTTTAGGTGAGTCTGACTCTGCTGGCGCTGTCCGGAGCTGACGGAGCAGACAGATGTTTAGTTCTGCCTTTTCCTCTCACTTCCTCCTGTCAGTTTTGTCTTTGATCCAAATATTCTTTAACATATAATAATTTGAACTCTCTATAACGTTTGTGGCCCTAGAACTCTGCAGAGATCATAGAGACACACAGCTGATCATTCAGTCACATCTGTCCAGCTGCAAACACACCAACGCCGGCCTCAGGAGGTGTGTGTGTGTGTGTGTGTCTGTAAACGCATTGCTCTGTTGGTTCTAAGTTAGTTTGTGTGTTTTTCTTGAACATTAAACTCACAGCCTCCTCGATGAGAAATGTTCTTCCTCTCCTCATTAGTTTTCATCCCAGTCGATACCTGGCGAACGCCACACCTGCTGAGGCTCCTCTATTTGTTTACATCGCCTCCTCCTCCTCCTCCTCCTCCTCTTCCTCTTCCTCTTGCTGCTCGAGGCGTCTTTGTTTCCCATCGATGGCTGTTGACTCTGTTTCCCTGTGAAGTTTCACACTCGGGGCGTCGCTCCATCCGTCCACATGTTGATGCTTTATGAAGGAGGATTTCATTGCTGTTGGACTGTTTCTTTAGCTGGTGACGTGTATTTATTTACTGGATTGGATCTTATCAGTCTTGACAGTATCAGTAACACAGATTTAAAACAAGAAAAGACAAAAAAACACTTTATTTCAGACTCTAAGAGCTCGGTGAGACCTGCTGCGTCTGTCATTGGATGGTCAGGTGTCCTGTTAGATAAGCTCCGCCCATCAGAGACTCAGTGCAGGTTAAAAGAAGCCACGAGTCGCTTCATTTCCACATGAAGTTCATCAGTCTGAATTGGATTTTTCGGAGTTAATAACGGCGCTTCCCTCGCCTGTCGGCATCAGCCGGCTGACCCCATCCTTTTAATTACAGTCACGCTCATAAAGTCTTGAAATTGGAGTTAAAATATGAGATGACCTTGGAGTAGAGAGATCTTCCTTTGAAGCTCCGCGCTGCTTTCAACACCCTCTTGCACTTAAAGAGAGTCATCTTTAAAAGCACATGACGCAATTTGACTAATATCAGTCAAACTGAGGCTGAGAGGCTGCACGCCGCCGCCGCCTGTTCGAGGCTGAGTGGCTCGAAATGATCACTCATGAGTGGCGTTCAGAGTCTCTGAGCGACGAGGAGAAACTCTCCCTCACTTCACTGTTTCTCCACGAATCACCAGCTCAGGGTAAAAGGGACGTTTGTGTTCGACTTTGACCTCTGACCTCCTCACTGCAGGTGCTAGTTTGATCGTAAAGGAACTGAAGACAGTTTTGACCTGATACGAACTGATTCTGTTTCTGGCACAAGTTCGTGTCTTTTAGGACAAAATTCTGTTTGTTTGAAATCATCTCTGTGAAGGATTTTAACCAGATTTTCTGCTGAACATTTTCCAAACCATCATATTTGTGATTTTACAGCTTTGCGTGCCGGATATTCACACATGAGGGGATCAGACAAGATGATTAAATCCTTGTTTTGTTGCTTTTTGCTGCCCTGAAGTTTCACTTTGCACTTCGTCTCTTAGAATCGAACAAAACCAAAGAAATCTGTCCATTTTTCACACATGACAAGACTGAAGGTGATTTATTAGTTTGTCATCGTTTCTTTACATCCATTCAAACCTTTTTAGTGAATCTTCATAACGACTTCGAGCTGACATCACATGGTGAGCCAACAGAGAGCCATTTGAACAGAAGCCTCCATAAACCTGATATAATATCGTAACCCACAAAAGAAATAAATCTCTTTGAAAAGTTTCGTCTGACAGGAAACAGTTTCGGGACTCTGACGGAGCTGAAAAGTTCCGCAGTTTGTTAAAACTTTTCCGACGTGTCGAGCTGTTAGCTGCTGACTTACAAACAGATTTGAAGCTTAAACGTCTGTTAACTTGTTAGATTTGGTGAGAAATCAGCTCATGATATCAGCACTTCTTCTCCCCCACGAGTTCTTTGATGACGGAGGCTCCTTAAACGCATCACCAGGAGACTTTGGTCCTTTCAGAGCAGAGAGTGTCTGGATGTCAAAGTGATCTTTGAACACATCGCGAGGGTGAAATTTAAAAAAAAAGGATTCTTCCTCAAAAAGCCGCATGACCACACAATGATGACACTTCTGACAGAAAAACGACAGAAGAAAAACACTGAAATGGAAATTAATTTGTCTTTTTCTGCCTTTGGGCTTCGATCCTGGAGACTTTCTGTGCCTGAACGCTCAGAACAGACGGAGAAAAGTCTGTTTAAATTCCAGTTTACAGCAACAATCTGTCCTGAAAACCCAAAGAAAACATTCTGGTATTAAAAAAGAAAAAGAATTCATGGAAGAATCTCAGCATTTCTCTCCTTTCATGTTCAAAACCTCCAACTTTTCTCAAGTTAAACTTCAGATATTTGAAGGACGGAACAGAAGCTGCAGTGATTTGCCTTTAAAACAATCTGCCTGCTGTCTGCACTTTATTTCATTCACGCCGTCAGAACGAAAAAGCTGGCGGTTAATTGAGTATTTATTTCAATTTTCGCTCATCAGAGAAAAAAATTAGTTAGAAAAACACCTAAATTTCGGAGTCCTTCTGGAAGTAACAGTGACTGTGCCCTCCAGGAAAACACCATAAGTTCTCCATTATTAGCTCCTTGCAGTCTAATTGTCCGCGGCGTCCCCTTATTTCAACATCATAAGTCTTTGATTATTGTTGCTAATTACGCTATTAGCACAATGGAGGAGAATAATTCGTCATAATCGCTCACATTTATCATAATTACCCAAGTTTACAGTCACCTACGTTTAATGTCATTTGGAGCGGCCGGCGGCGGCGGCGGCAGCCCAAGGACGAACTTGCTGTGTATGTGTGTGTGTGCGTGTGCGTGTGAGTGTGTGTGTGTGTGTGTGTAGTGAAGTGTGTTTTTATTTGAATTTAAAATGTCACTTGGACTTTAGGACAGAAGGCAAAGGTCAAAACTTGTGTCGTAAACACTCTCACACACACACACACACTCACACACTCACTCTCACACACACACACTCAAACACACTCACACACACTCACACACACTCACGCACACACACACACTCTCCAGCCTTCGTTCACGTCCTTATTTCCTCCTCCATCAGCTTCTTCTTTTTGCTGTAAACACTTTGAATGTTGAACCTTCGGTCTGTAAATGAGCTGGTTTATGAAAGTTCAGACTTTCTGTTTCTGTAGATTTTCTGGTTCCTCAAACTTAAAAAGAATAAAATTAGCAGCTGCATCGTGTTTCAAAATGACCCATTTTTGTCTGTAAATCACACAGTTACATCACATAAACCATCAGATTTCACTGTAACGACGTGAATGTCTGGACGTGTTGAAACTGGATCTTCATGAACGAAAACGAAGACAGAAAAAAACAAAATTAAGTCTCATTTCTCTAATAAAGGTGCTGTGATCAGCACCGCTGATGTCAGTCAGAGTCTGAGCAGGTGTGTTACCTGGATGCGGCTGCAGTATCAAAGCCCCGCCCACACAGACACCTGACTTCATCACAGGTGAGGGTCAGCTGTCAATCATGATGTTTTTAGTCTCAAATAACTAACTAAACCCAAAAATGTGAGAACAATGAAGAACTATTTTGCATGTGATAAACACAACATGCTAACATGGAGGATTTACAGACTGTACTGCAGCCGGCCACCAGGGGGCGATCAGGATGTTTTGGCTCCTCCTATAAGGAGCACGTCGTGTCCAGTTATAAGTTGATGGTCGGTCGCGCAGCATGTTTTCTTATAGCAGGACTCCACAAACACACACACACAGAACGAGTCACGAGTCCGAAACGCGTCACGCTGCAGTCTGCTGTCATGGTGACCACACGCGGCTCCTCACTCCTGATTGGCTCGTTGTTCTGAGGGATCCAATCACTTTCTTCTCCATCTTCTTCTACGTAAACAACCTGTTTATAAAGGTGAGACAGCGGAAACGACCAAACAGGCTGTGAAAGTTTCGACCGAGAACCGTCACGTTTGTCTCTTCCTGCTTTCTTCTTCTACTGTTTCCTTCCTGTAAACAACCTCCGACACACACGGGAGGACGAACACACACACACACATATAAAACACGCGGTAACGCCACATAAATCCTCGGTGACGTGCAGAGTTTTTCTCCGGAACGTGAAGCTCTTCGGTCTTTTGTCAGAGCTGCTTAATGATTTCAGCAGATCCTCTAAACTCCGCGCTCGCTGGGAGAAACGGTCACAACGGACTCCGGAAAAGTGCTCAAATTAATTAAATCAGTGTCATGAGTGTTGTTTTTTTTTTTTGTAAAGAAAAGCAATAAAACCACTCGAGGCAAACAAAGAACTTTTTTAGAGGCCGAGGATTATCACTAAAGAGAAAATTATCCGTTTGGTTAAGTTTTATTAAAGCGCCGGCCGGCCGCCGCTCTGAATGGAATCTTTAGAGTACACAATAGCCAATCACAGGCTATTATTATTATTAGACTTTTCTAATTAGGCTCCTTAACGAGGACGGGGCTGTTTACAATGGGAGCTGCTCAGATAACAGCGGCAGAGGACGGGGCGACGCCGGGCGACAAATGAAGCGCTCCTCTCTGCTATCAGTGTGTGACAGCGGGATCACACGGGAACTCGTCAAGGTCCAAGACTCGACTTTTAATCTGTGCAGAGAGAGTGTGTGTGTGTGTGTGAGTGTTTGATGAAGTTAAGTTTGAAAGAGAAGGTGTGTTAAACATAATGAAGAGGTGACCGTGTCCTGATGCCGTAGGATGACGAGCGTGTGTGTGTGTGTGTGTGTGTGTGTGTGTGTGTGTTTAAGTTCTGACTCGACGGAGGAACAAAGGGAGGAAATGACAAAGATCAGGAAGAGAAAGAAAAAACAGGAAATACTTTTTAAAAGAAAAAGTTATTAAAAGTCCAAAAAAAAGAAGGAGATGGATGAAAAGAAAGAGGAGGAAGGAAAATAAGAAAATGACAGAAAGAGAAATGAAACAAAACAATCAAATAGAACAAAGTGAGAGTACTTTTACTGAAGTACTTGAGTACAGTTTTAAGCCATGTTGTACTTTTACTGCACTACATGTCAGAGGCAAATATTTGACTTTTCACTCCATTACATTGAACTGATGAATCATGACGTTTGATGATGGATTGAATTAAAACTTTATTGATCAGCTGGTGAAACTCAGGAGCTTCCCAGCAATAAAAACTGACTCCGGCTGCAACGTGAAAGTGACGAACACATGAACGCATCAGTAACGACTGTGTGATTATACGATTTATATTCTTGTGAATGAGTCTTTGTGCAAAGTGAGTACTTTTATTTCAGTATATTTGAATATAAATACTTTAGTACGGAGTATTTTTCTGCTGCAGTACAAACACTTATTCTTTAGTAGAAGATTTGAGTCCTTTTCTGCTAAAAAAACAGATGAACCTAAAGGCATCATGGGGCCGAGTGTCAGTGAAAGGTAAATTTTTGAATGAATGAACCATTTTTAAAAAAAATCCTGATCAGAAACAGACAAACAAACCAAAAAACAGAAAGAGTTTTTATGTAAAATCTTCATCTGAAATGTAATCAGTAACTTTACGAGATAAATCCCTGAATAAAGTAAAGAATTTGCCTCTGAGGGGAGTAGAAACGGAAAATACCAGGACTCATAAATACTTCAGTGGAGTAAAGCTGTGCAGTACTTTGTTACTTCGCTTCACTGCAACTAAGTTTGTCTGGATGAAGTGAAAGTGTTTGTATCTTCATCAGAAGCTTCAGACTCGGTCGGAGACGACATGTTTGCTTGTGATCCGTCTGATCAGAGACAATAAGTCGCAGTTTGTGTTCATCAGGAGTCGCAGCGGCGGCGGCGGCTCTTCACAGACGGGTTTGTAAAACCGGTTAGCAGCTCGATGAACACGGCGGCCGCGTCTATTCCTGCTCACGCCTTCCTCTGATTACCGATGCTAATCTGCTCAGTCCGTCCATCTGTCCCTCTGTGCGCCGCCGCCGCCTGGATTCAATTACACCGAACACACTCGCTCTGTCATCCTCGCTGCTTCTGCTTCTTCTTCTGGTGTTTTTTTTTTCCAGCCTGGCTTTCTTGTTTGGTCGTGTTTTATCTGGAGACGCCGAACAGAGAGGAGAGCAGAGAGAGAGAGGAATTAAAAGAGAGGAAGAAAGAGAGAGAAAGGACTCGGAGACACAACAGAAGGAAGAGAAGAAAGGAAAACAGGTTTCAACGGACTGAAGGTGGAAACAAGCAGCGATGAACTCGGACACAAAGACTCCAAACTTTAAAATCATTCACATATTTTTAAACTGACGTTTCTTTACGTCACTGAACCAACGAATCACAGTGAAAAGTAACTGAGTGCATTTACTCAAGTACTGTACCTGAGCACAAATTCAAGATGTTTTACTCGAGTATTTTAGTAACTGCAGTTGAATATTTGTGACAAACTGAAGGATGAACTTTTCCTTCATCGGATGAATAAAGGATGTGAAAAGCGTCTTTGATGAGCTGCAACACGTTTCGCACTGACTGATGCAGCAGCTGAGGTCACATGATCCGATCTCCTTCCTGTCACCTGAGGTCAGCTGAGGCCAGTGTGTTTGTCAGGAGCTGCGGCAGAGCGGCGAGGCGTCACATGGGGTCACAGCCTCGCCCGTCCTTCTCGTGAAGCCTCTTTGACTGAAAATCTGCTCTGAGCGTCCGTCTGTCCTCCTTCATCAGTCTGTTGTTTTGTCCTCAGTTACCTGAGCTCACCTGTGCTTCACTGCGTCCTCAGCAGAACCCTCCGCTGTGGTGTCAAATGACGGCTCAGTCTGGCTTTGAGAAAAGATGTCGAACTGGTTTCTGCTTCAGTAGCATCTTTTTGAACACGAGTGCTTCTGTTTGAATTTCTGTTTTTGAATCAAACAACCAAAACTTCACTTCTTCTCAACATCTGACATCTCAGAGGAGCAGCTTTCCTCCACCACATCATCTCCATCCGTCTGATGGTCGGGTGGGTGAGGGAGTGTTGGGGGAGTGCTGGGGGAGTGTTGGGGGAAGTGAACCTGTGCGTCTCCTCCAGGTGGTGAAGTGCAGGTTAAATCCCTCACAGAGTTTGGAATTGGACTTGAGCTGATCTGCTCAGAGTCAACCTGTTCATGTACCCGCTCTGCTGTCCTCACATGACACACACACACACACACACACACTCACACACCTGTGGTGTGACTCCTGTCGCGGTGAAAAGGAGGAAACTCAGCAGCAACGTCACGGTTTTTTAAATAAAGTTGTTCCACAGTCAGACATCACAACATTGTACACGTTACGTATGAAAAAATGGATGGCGTTGATGTTGACTTTGATGACCTCAGATGACACGACGATGACTCGACAGTAAATCACTTTGTGACTCGTTCAGTTTGACATCGGACAGCTTCGTTCTGCTGTTTGCTGGTTCGTTCATTCAGAGCTCAGCGTCTCCTCTTAACTCTTCCTTCAGTTTGGCTGCAGACGTGTGAACTCATGTGGCAGAGTCCTGATCAGAGTCGCTGCTGTTGGTCCTTTAATTCATTTATTTTATGTTCTGACCGAGTGTACGTATCATGGAGAACACAGACGGAACACGAAGTCTGTAAGAACATAAAGACTTTTAATAGTTAAATGTTTTTGGAGCTAAAAGCCTCGTAGATTCTTTCGAACTGTGGACTGCATGGGCCTGTGTGTGTGTGTGTGTGTGTGTGTGTGTGTGTGTGTGTGTGTGTGTTGCTGCGTAGGTAAAATTTGGGAGAGCAAAGTTTTCCTGCCAGCTTCGCTCGCCCGCCTGCTCGCTCGCTCGCTCGCTGTCCTCTCCCTGCACTCCCATTAAAACTCCTCTCCCGATCCCGGCCGTCCAAAAGATTTGAGAATGACCTTGCAGCGTTCCTCCGCCAGCCTTCCCCACTCGTAAGTGCTCCGGATAATTTATATATAAAATGTGGGTGTGTGTGAGAGAGGGGGGAGGGGTTGAAAAATGGCCATTTCCATCTTTAGGTGGCCGGGGCTCTCCATTACCAAAATGGGCTGAGTCACTGCATCGCAAGAATCTTAATGAGGAGCCCGAGGCCCCCCCCGCGGGCCGCCGCCGGGGGGGGGGGGGGGGGGGGGGGGGGGGGGGGGGGGGGGGGGGGGGGGGGGGGGGGGGGGGGGGGGGGGGG
>JAPZDT010000006.1:21821653-21835789 GCA_029814675.1 Acanthurus coeruleus | reverse complement strand
GTACTGTATGTCTCAGTAAACATTACTCAAACAAGAGTGCATACGCCGGAGATGCTGTTTCAATTTGCAGATTAATACATATTTGATGCTCCTGTGAGTATTTATGGCAGCAGGACAGTGTATGTGGGCTTTACACCAATCAGCTGCTGTGTATGTGTGCATGGTAATGGAGGAACGTGTCGCCCTGTGAAACAGTAAATGTGCTGTCAGTAGTTTTTGGATAACAATGGAGCTCTATGACACAGACGAATAAGCAGGTCGTCAAGTGCTGACATGTTGTCAAACTCCCCCGTCGTCTCACCGTGATGCATAAGGTACCTTTGAGTTTCTGTGTGAGACGCCTGCCAGAAAACTCTCCAAACACATGATTTACATCATGAAACGGTCACAGTTTGGTTAAGTTTAGGCACCAAATCTTAAAGACAAGGGCTCTGTTTAGATACACATTTACATACACGCTTGGTTTTAAATGGAACGAGAAAGTCTTGCATTTTACACGTCGATTGATTCCAATTTCCTCCCCATGCAGACTTTTTCGCTCTGCACACTACATCACCTTGCTCTGGGTTTCTAATATTGCTGCAGATGGGCTTACGACGGAGCTAGTTGAAAGCCTGCTGCATCTCATACAGATGCTAAATTGTAACTTGTATGTCTGTATTGGACCCCAAGGGGTGTAACAAAACACCAGTATTTGACTAAGTGGAAAACAGAACAATCTGGTATATCAGGCTTCAGCAACACAGACAATATTTGCTAATAGGATCCTTTCATTGTGTTTGTTCGGTCCTCTGACTGAATCTCTTGATTAAAAGTTCATTCTTTATAAATACTGAAAAAGATTTGACCATTAAATCTTCCTAATAATTCATCACTGTCTACAGATTCTGTGTTAACGCTGCTATAATTTAAGTAATAATCTTCAAATAGTAGCTGAGAGCTCCGGTCGCTACAGTAGGGAGAGAATATGGCGAGGCTGTGATGCTGTGCAGATGAGGAAATTTGCACTGCTATAAAGACCTCTCCCTGTCAACTAAATGGCCAGTTGAGCTGCCATATGGTTGTGCTGACATTATCTCTGGGTAATTAATATGGCATCTCGCCTGGCATCTGGTGGCATTAATCTAGCTGGGAGCAGTTCATCTTACAATGTCAGCGCTGCTGCGGGCCCAACGTGAATTATCACTGCCCGATGGAAGTGGGAGGCAGGGACGAAACAAAACAACACACAGCAGGAGCAGAGTGTGTTTGGCTGTGTGCTGTTGTATTTTTCCTTTAATAGAGATTCCCCTTTTCTTTGATCCCTCATTTTTTTTTATATAAGGACTTATTGGTTTTTTCTGCGCTGATCCTGATTCAGTAAAGCTCTGAGGTTACTATCAGATTGATCGCATGTTTACTGATGCGGCTTTTGTTTAGATATTCTTCAGTGTAAAACGTTCAATGACACGTTTTGTTGTTATTTAATTGCACTTAAATCAAGTCGTATTTCACCGCAAACAGAAGTCTCTCTCTGTTATAATGAAGCCTCATTTTAACAATCACTCCTTCCTCCTTCAGTCGGATCAATAACCAGCTCTGTGGCTTCGTTTTTTCCGTGAATTAGCGGCAGTGTAAACATCTCACTGTGCTCCTCATAAGGCTCACACAAACATACATACAGTAGACAAAGTGACAGGCCGCCGTGTTGGTGTGTCTTGAGTTATGTGTTTGCTTTTATTGAAGCACATGAGAAGAGCCGGGCTTGAAATGTGAGCTGAGAAAAGAGGATGTTAGTGAGAGCTGTGCACAGCTGGATGACAGGATCCTCTGAATGAAAGGCGATGCACGGTGAACGTGGCCCCGCAGATGATGGATACCATTCTGAAAAATACGTGTCCTCTCCCGCTCTCCTGCTCTCCATAAAGGTCATGAATCAAGTATGATTTTTAAAGATGCACATAGGAACTTCATGCTCCAAAAGGTGAGGAAATAGTGTGGTAATGTTCCAAAACTGAAACCCTCCAGTTCACATGACAAATTGACAGCTCAGGGCGCAGATATTTGTGGAAATTTGAGGACGTTAAACAGCCTTCTGGGCCTGAAATAGTCACAAAAGTAATCCAAACTTAAGAGTGTTTACTTGCTTAAATTCAACCATCGGCTCCCAGTCTGAATGTGACACACAGGAGATGATTTGCCCAGGTTTGTGAGGAGTGATGTAATTTGGATGCAATGCATGTTATGTAAACTACTTTAACAGCATGCCTATTTCCTCATTTCTGTATCTCTGCTGGCAGTCCTCATGCTTCTGTTAGCACCATGTGTTAGCTCTCCAGCACAGTCAATCCAAACGCACACACGACTTGTAGAGAATAAAAAGAAAGCTCTAAAATTTTGCATTTTGATGCCCCGAACATTGTCAAAAAGCTGGCAGTTTTTTTCTTTCGACTGTTAAGAACAAACTGTTTTTCTAGATCGTCTGCTGAAGTAACCGTCTGAACATATGTCCCACAGTCTGTTTAGATGGCTAAGAATGAAGTGAGACTGAAAGTTGGGAAATCTGAGCTGCTTTAATCAAACTATAATGAGGAGATCACTAATGCAGAGGAGGGCTAGAATTGAAATAAGTCTAAAAAACAACTACAACTTCATAGCATCACTATCAAATTATTAATTAAATCATGTGTACAACAAAAGCATGGATGCAGGAAAATTATAGCAGGATTAAAACTGATAAAAATGGGTGATTTACTCCAAATGTACCTTTCTGAGGTTTTTTTGGAAGTGTTTTCCGTGACACAACAGCCATGTTGTGAAAAAGGGAACAGCAGGAAGCAACTATAAAGTCAAGTGTCGATGTGACGTCTGTTACTTTTAAACAACCACCACTTGAACGGAGACGGATTAATTTTGTTGCAGAGATGAATAAGGAGCCGCAGAAGTTACCAACAAGGCTTCATCACCGCCATGATAGCCATTGTTGATATGGCTGTGTTGTCATAGCAACCCAGCCAGGCGTCATGTTTCCATCACTGCCGATAGGAGCCGAAGCCGATGAATAGCCATGACTACTGCGAGGCGTTTGACCCTGAAATGAAGCCGATTGTACCGTTTCCCTCTGAAGACAAAAGCCAGATGTTAGTGGGTGTTAGTGAGTTTTTTTGTCCGGTGTGAAGGGCAATTTAAATAAAGAATATTTTAAGTGCTATCCTGGGAAAACTTCATTCAAATGAATCTCTCTAAGCTCTGTGAAATTTTGTTCTGCATGAGACTTTTCATTAAACCTTTTTAATGCCAGGAAATGAGTGCACAATCAAAAAAACGGATAGCCCGGTCTGACACACAGCAGTTTGTTGTTAAATCCCATGTAGGGTTTCATAAGAAAAGGAGAACTCTGCATCTTGGACACCTCATGAGGTAATTTTGGGGGCCTTTTCTGAGTTAAATGTAGTTTATGTCTTGCTTCATGATGTCAAAGTTGTTGACACATCTGTTCCTGAAACATCTGGCCTCTTCAGTCCGATAACCTTTGGACGTCATAAAGGTTGTGAATGTTTACAAGCTAATATTGCAGACATGTCTCTTTTTCTAGTTGCAACAGGATCGTGTCTGCAGATTCTGCCAATGCGATAATGTGCAAACTTTCAGTGTTCTCTTATTGCACCATTTAACATTGTTTATCTCTTGAATCTCGACTGGTTTCCTTTCAAAGTCGAGGTAGAATGTTTTCCACGCTTCGTGACAGCGTCCCTGTATTCTGTCTCCACTTTTGATTTGTGCCAGCAGTTTTTTTGTTCGTCCTGAAGTCCTGTTTGTGTGTGTGAGCTGGTGGCGTTTGCAGGGTTTGTACTGTGACTAGACTGTTAGCCCCCCTGCAGTGCTGCAGACAGCAACAGTTAAGCAGTGGGGGGTCCTGCTAGCCAGCGATCTGCCAGGAACGATGCCCGCAGTGTGAAGTCCTGGGTGTTAGGGACGGAGCCTAACATTTCACCGGGGACCTTTTCCGATCCATACGAGAGTAAATTACGAAAGGCATTTATTTGTTCATTCATGACAAGATGTACTTCTCCTGTGACTCCCCGCGGAGGCGAAGGTAAAAAGGTGCTTGGCGACCTTTTCAGATCGACTTGAGACCTGATATGTGATAAAGCCAGATTGCAGATGAGGGTAACAACAAACACTTCTAGTCTAGACGAAGCTAAAGAGCAGCAGGAACGTCACCTCCGCTTTCGTTCCTCACACCTTTCTCCGCCGACACAGGCAGCACTGTTGTGACTGGAGGTTGTGGTGACTGGCAGGTGGATGGTGGCAGCTAGCAGAGCTGAGCGTTCAACAGAGCACCCGTTTGGAAAGGTGCTGTTGTGACTGATGGTGTGACGGAGGAGTAGCACGAGGCAGGAAGGGGACAAATGGATCCGACTGTTTTTAAACAGCAACACCAACATTTGTATATTTGTGCAGATTAATGATCTGAACTTTTCTAAAGATCAGCTGTTGTCGCAGTTCTTCTTCTTCTTCTTCACACCTTTGTCAGGGCTCTTCCTTCAGTTCCTTTTAACTGACTTTATTAAGAAAAATGATGATGTAAAGAATTTGGAGCAGCCTAGAAATGTAGGCGGGACAAATCCGGGTGTAGGTTAAGTATCAGAGTCCTTGATTGGCTCTGAGAGGCTGTTTACAAATGAGCTGCCATCTGATTTGCCCGAACGACCATCAAGCTTGATTGAACTGGAGATTCAGTTTGACTGCAGTAAAAACATGACTGCATATTATTTGCAGGGTTAGCAGGAGTTTTTCCTTCTCTAAATACCTAAAATTCTGTTTGTTTAACATGGAATAAAATAGGAAATGATTGTTCAAACAAATATGTCTGCTCTGCTCTCACATTGTCGAGCAGCAGCTATGTTTCCTCCTCCTTCTTCTTCTTCTTCTTTTGCTGCATGCTTGCTGCTTAAGTGACCCAAACTGCACAGGTTAAGTCACATTTAACAACCATGACTTGTCAACAGCTAATCACGGCACCACTTACTGCATACCTGCTGTAAATGCATCGCCACCGCTTTATCGATGCATCTAACCACAGACAATCAGTTTACAGCAATGCAGCAGAACGTTTCTAAACGTTAAAGTCTTGCATTACAAACTAGAGTTTGTAAAATTAAATGAAAACTCTCCGTTTAGGAGGAGAATCAGGAGCCATTTGTTACAGAGACATTTTAGTTGCAGTGGTTGTGGTGATTTCAGGATCATGTGTCTGTAATGAGGATTTGAATTGATATCAAACTGAAAGATTAAATGAAGGTAGCGTAGGTGTTTAAGGATACAGACGCCTACTTTCAGCCGCCATGCGCCCTCTCTATAGATAAACTATAGATTGTTATTGACAAGAGCAAGCAGTAACAGAGGTTGAGGGCTGTGGTAATGGCCTGTGATTGAACACCTTGTGCTGAGGTCCCGCTGCTCTCTGCCTCATTAACTCTGGCAGGTCCTCTGTTCAGCACGCTGCATTGCAGGCCACAGTCAGGACGCATTCAGCTGTCTCGACTACAGTCCGAGAAACACGAGCGTGCAGGAATGGATTCGGTGCAGGATGCTCATCTTGAAGCATGTCTTTGAGTTGTTCGGTCAAGCATAACAGATTCCTGTTGAGCCGAAGATAGTGCTGCATGCACAAAACATGGTGTAAATGTGGTGTGTTCTTCCACAGACGTTTAGGGTAAGAAATGTTGGTTTTGACAAGTATGAAGAGGGGTTTTATTGCAAAAAGGTGCATTTAGTCGATTATAATTTCAATCCTAATCTTAATTCCATGGACTGTTCTGCATAATGAGTACTTTCACTGTTTGTACTGTAATTATTTTTGATGCTAATACTGTTTCTTGCATCAGTGTTTCTTTACTGTGGTTATGTGACTTTTACTTAAGTGACACATGCAAGTACATTTTTTCTTCACTGGTTTTTCTGGGTTTTTTGAACTTAATGAGTAAAGACTGTAATAAAAAACAGGCATATAGAATCTGTGGCATCAACTTTAACCCTCTGAAGGATTTTTTTTTTTTTTTTTTTAAGTCTGTGGCTTAGTTAACCAAATTCACAATGTGGTCGTTTTTATTGACTTCTCTTGAAGCCTTGGCATCCTTTTAATGGAGTGATGATTTTCACATACGCTCAGTAGAAGAAGTATTATTAACTTTTGAGACCTTTCATGGTTGTTTGAGGCCATACTTTAAGATATTTGTCAGATTTCTATTTTAAAGCTGGCGGGTGGGTGGGTGGGTACGTGGTTACCCCGCTGCACATCAGAATCAGTAAAAGTGCCTACCTCCATGGCCAGCCTTAGGCCATTTCTCTCTGTGCCCATCCGGCCACTGTCACCTCCCATCGGGGAGTATTCCTCTCTATTACCGGCCTCCATCCGTCCCCCACTTAAATAACAGCAGCCCTGCCACTCCAGGCCCATTAAGATACTGCCGGCACTGCCGCGGCCACACACACACACACACACACAAACAGCCACAAACTGCTCCAGCCTTTATAAATAGATAGCGGGAGAAGGAGAGAGAGGCTGGTTAGAGGAGGTAAATTATTCCAAAACAGCCGAACAGGACTGAGACTAAGAACCCCCCACCACTGCGGCTCCTCCGGCTCCTCCGTTCAGGTGTCACTTTGGGCTGACTCAATTTTACACTGTAATAGACCTCCTGGGTCAACTACTTTTCTCCCACCTTTCCTTCCTTTTTTTATCTCTCCACCGCTCTATTCATCTATCAGTGGCCGACAACACTTTTAGTCACTTTGCTGCAACACACACACACACACACACGTTATTTCCTCGCACTGACTGTATAGTTCGCACCATTTAATTTCGTCTCAGACTAATCAGAGTCCGAACTGCACTTCAGTGCAAACTGTGGTTTGCAGACCAAAAAAAAAAGGGGGAATTTATTGGGAGAAGCAAGAGTGCACAGAATTTGAAAAGCAGAAATGTAACATTATTTAACATAATGAATGAATGTTATAACCCCTGGATTTGCATTTACTACCAATCACCATCTTTGGCAGTTTCTGGTGCAGGAAAATGTAAATTGTCTCTAAAGTCTGCAGCATGCAGGCGTGTTTTTGCAAAGTTAAAGCTTCATTTTGGGGAGTTCTTTTGCTACTGTGCACATGTGCACATCATCATAATACATTACACCCAGTGCTTTTCTATGCATCTTTTTTTTCTCAGCCGGGTCTTTGGTCCTCGTTTGACACTGTGATTCGTCAACATTAGACCCTTCTTGAAAAATGAAAACGTCCAGTTCTGAGTGATGAATGAGATGGAAAACCAATCCATTTCAATGTCTTTATCTTCTTTTTTTAATGCTCAAACCCAAATGCTACTGTTGATGTTTCAGGTCCTCTGTCATCCTTACATCAGGGTGTATGTCCGTATGTTTGGGCACTGAACACAAAGACTTTCTCAGTGGTGGCAATGCCATAAGTAGCAGCTCTTCGAGTAGAGGCTGGATCCCAGATGTCGCCATTTTTGAGCACTTAGTTTAGCTATATTTAGAAAATAGCATATTAAAAAGTTAATCGGTTTCTAGTGGGAAATGGCTACTCATCCCCTCTGTTCTTCACCAGCACAGTCTCGTCTGTGTTGACTGTTAATCTTGCCTCGTGTTGCTTTGAAAACACACCAACAAAACAGCGACTGTCGGATTTCTTTTAAAGTTGACACTTACTTGCCGAAACATATCGCGCAGCATTTAACTCCACGTGACTTCAAAGTAAAAGTCTTTTTTCATGTGGTGCTTCTGCTCTTTGTTCACCAGCTCTTTTTTTTTTTTCCCTGTGTGTGTGTGTGTGTGTGTCAGTACCTGGGTTTCCTATTTCAACCATGTCCACGCCTGAGCCTTGACCCGAGGTCAGAGGTCTGATAACCTTTTACATTCCAAAAGCTTTTTCTTCCTCCAATTCTCCATCTTTGGCCAAAGTCTATTTCAACCCCCCTCCTTTGCTCTCTTACGGTCACTTATTCTGCCCCGTGACCACGTCGGCCATTTTCATTTTCTTCCACTCTCACAGCAACAATAAGTGTTACTTTATGTCTTTAATGTGACCGACAACCTTTTGCTCTGAAGCAACCTTGAGGTCGAAGTCCTCTGTGTGTGTGTGTGTGTGTTTGTGTTTGCAAGTAGACTGACTGAGCCGAACTCAAGATGGACAATAAACTAAGAAGAAGGGAGAAAGGTAGAGAGAGAAAAGAAAGTGAATAGGATGCAAGTCTGTCAGTCAAAGCCTGTTAAGTACCTGAAGTCCTGGAGGGATTCCAGGAGCGATCGACCCGAGTAAATAGCCTATTCATTGATAAAAGCAGAGAGGAGGAGAAGAGCGAGGGGAATACAGCACAGGAGAGAACTAGCTTAGCACTAGTTAAATACATGTACCAGTTAGCATTTACGCTAACCAGCATGATTTCACTAACCTCACTACAGACTGATCCTTAGGGAGTAATTACTTTACATTATTAACTTAGAACTGAAGGAATAATTTGAACATTTAAACATAAAGTTGTTATTCTTCAGTATAAACAGTTGAACCTACATTCAGTCACCGAATAAACTGTTTAAAGGCTTTAACACTGAGTTCAGCCTAAAAGACAAAATAATGAGTCATATGTGCCACCGAATAAATCAAAACTGTAGATAAACATTTAATCTGCCGTGTAAATTCGTTGACATGTATACAGATATTTTATAAACAGATATTTTTCCACTGTGTTTTACAAAACAGCTTCTGTATATACATATCTTCTGAACGTGCACAGTGAGCTTATTATACGTAAATAAAACGGTACAGCGCTGTCTTAAAGCATCACGTTAGGCTGTAAACTTGTGACTGGACCAAGCGGTGCCAGCCAAACAGAAACAAACTGGTGCTTCGTCATTGTTTCAAACAAATGATCATTTTAAAAAACAGCAGTATACAACTTGTAAAATATCTGTTGTCAAGGCCTGAAACCATGCGAGCAGTTTGTAAAGACTTTAATGTTCATGCAGCAAATGAGAAGGACTCAGCAATGGTGAGGCTAAGAAAATAAAGTTTGTCCAATGAATGAATGAATGAATGAACGTTTACAGCCGTCATTCTTCTTGTGCAAAAGCAGAAAATCTCAGCTGATTTCGAGCTCAGAGAAAAGGTCAGCGGTTCACCGGCACATCAGGAATCATCCTCACCTGTTGCTGACAGATTAGCACCTCAGATTCGCAGTCGTAGGTGTTCGGCAAGGATCTAATAAAAATCCTTCACTCCTGCAGACACATTTCTCTCCTGCGTTACAGAAAATGAAACATAGAGACGTAGTTTCAGTCAGAAAAAGAAACATTTGTCAATATTTATTTCTCTCCCCTACATGCACAGAAATTAGACTCTTTTTTTTTCTCTCCTTGGTAAATCATCCTCCTCTTCTACGAACTGAATCTCCTATCTCCTCTCCATCCTTCCTCCTATCATCATCCTCCAGCAGTGAATCCTCCCTCCATCCTCGTCCTCCAGCGTGCAGAGCAGCCGAGACAGTGATTGATCTGGCATGGAGGCTGTCGTGGGCCCTCCTCCTCCTTCAGTGGTTATGAACATGAGGCGGGCTGCTCTTCATAGATTTTTAAATTAGTGTCAGCTTTGCCCCAAAGATGTGTTATTGACTGATGAAATAGAAACTGAGCTCCAAACACTCAGTCCTTCCCCAGAGTTTTCCCCAGCCTGGTAATTGAAAAAGTGTGAAGGGAGTGTGTTCGAGGGAGCGTGCAAACGTGTGTGTCTGTTCCAGTGTTTGTGATTTTATGTTTGTTCGCTTGCAACTGTGCGCTCTTTATCTCTGCTGGAGAAAAATGCACAGCGCTCGCCGGAGTCAAGATTCGATTGAAGTATAGCATAGGAGATCTTTATCTTTCTACTCAGCCACCCTGAAACATGACTATTGTGTGCACCTTTAATCCCATAAATACAGACTACTTCATGTAAGCTTATGAAACCGCAGTTAGTGAACTGTATTACGCCTCAACCCACAACATCACATCCCATCTAAGCTGTTGCATATCTTGGGTCTTAATTATTGAGCATGCACAGCCTTTAGTGTGATTTTATGAGTTTAAGCAAAGTGGCACTTGTTGTCCTCTGTGAACGATACCAGCTCCACAGTAACAGAGCTTTTTTATTCCATTTTAGGTCTGTTTTTTTGTAATTTTGTCCACTTTTTTCTGCTGGAGTCACCACGTTGGTAGCTAAGAAATAGAAATATGGCACCATGTGACCTGCTTCAAAATATTAAGCCTCAAAATTAAGACCCAAGTTGACCCAAGTCAAAGATCGAGTCCCTTTGGTATATTAAATTAAATCATGCCTCTCATCATTAACTCCCCCTGTTCTGTCTTTCGCCCTGCAGGGTCGGACATGGCCATCTTCTGCCTGCTTTGTGGGAAGCGTTTCCAGACCCAGACAGCGCTGCAGCAGCACATGGAAGTCCACGCCGGCGTTCGCAGCTACATTTGCAGCGAATGCAACCGGACTTTCCCCAGCCATACTGCACTCAAACGTCACCTACGCTCACACACAGGTAAGTGGAGGCTCACGCCGACCATCTTCCTCCTCCACAGAGGTGAAGCCTGAAGGTCACAGAAGACACAAGTGGATGCTTTGGTGTCTGTTGACTTCCAGCGCCCTCTACATGTCTGGGTTATGGTTGCAGACTAAGTAGTGTAGCTTTGATGTTTCCCCTCACATTCACATTCTTAAGCTTATTCTAAGGAATCCCTCGACCCTCAAAGGCCGGAGGGGATATGTAATCTCCTTGGTGTGTTGAGGGTCAGCCCCAGGTGTCTGCTCCCATTTAACCCAAAATATCTGCCCATGTAAGCCTGCGGGAGACATCAGAATCAGTCTCCAAAACACCACACCTACCTCGAGAGCCACTCGAGAGAGAGAGAGTAACTATCCGGAGCTTAGACCACAGGTGAAGGTTTGAGGAGAGCCTCACCTTCAAGCTCAGCTTCCTTTAAAGCCAGAATAACCTAAGAAGATGATCAGTTATTACATGAACTGTCTGTTAAAATGTGAATTACAAGTTGAAGAATTAGCCATTAAAGCAATCAGTAATGATGACCATCCCCAAAAGACCTAAACCTGGGTCATGAAAATGCAAAATTTCCTTAATTTGCCACACCTACCAGCTCCTGCCTCATTAACTAATAATTCATTCGTCCCAGTCCGACTCGTTTTACATCGGTGCCTCAGGTGCAGCAGTGCAGGAGCATCCCTGGTCAGGAAATCACTTACCTCTGTTGCTCAGGCTCGAATACAAATTTGCATTGAACTTGCATCACCGTTTGTGTTTGCTCCTTTATTCTCCACAGAGTTCCCTTGAATTCTGTTTCTGCCAAAGTGCTAAAAGCAGACAGTGCAGAGAGTTTTCATTGAAACACTGAGATTTGTCTTTAGAAAAAAAAGGAACATTTATTGGGATCACTTTCATTTTAAAGATTTTGTTTGAGACATTTTGATAACTAAACCGGCATGAGAAGAATTAAATTAATATTGTGTGAATGAAGCGTTAATTCCTGAGTTTTGACACAAAGCAGCCAATCAAGGGGTTTTTGTTGCATTTATGGATAAAGTTAGCGCTTAAACCTGCTTTTTAATGCGTAAACATTTTATTTAACCTCCACACAATGAATATGAGCCTTTGATTAAACACAAACTCAATATTATTATTTTGTTATAGTGCTTTTACATTACTTAATAGCAAGGCTGGATTATATTCTGACCCAAGTTCCCAAATCCTCAGAGCAGCTCCAGCTTCCCTGTCTAGAAGAAGGCTTTTGGTTTTAAAATTTGTCTGAGTTTTTTTTGAATATACGGGAAAAGCCTCTCTGATAAAACAGTAATGTTATGACATGATGAAGGTGTTAAGTGATGACCTACTTTATTACCTGATAATCAGGACCTGTGCTAAACTGGGTCTTGTGTGAAGAACTAATTTTATTTTAAGAGCATCACTGCAGGCGATATTGTGTTTAAATGTTACATATTCTTAAAATTATTTGTATTTAACGGAGGCCACAAGATGCATTTGCACTCAGGATTTCAATGTGATTTTACATATAAATTGTTTCATTTTCTTGGATTGCCAAACAGCATGTTAGCCCGCCCTGATACATCGAAAAAGACAGGGGTTTTTTTTTTAACTCTTGTATTAAAAAAACCTTCCATTCTGGCACAACAAGGATTGCCGGGGGAAAAAATATAGCTTACAGTGTGATACATTTTTTTTTTTTTTTTTTTAAAAAGCCATGTTTTATTTTAGGAAAATGGGAGTAAATTATGCAATCCGAGCCTCGTTACATTGCAACTTTCAGCTCAGCTAAACAAACAGCATTAATTCAGGTCAGCGTGTTGTTTGTTTTGTTTTTTTTCCTTCAGTCCACAAGTAATTCTCTCAGTGTCGGCTCCCCACTGGGGCGAGGCCAGGATACTAATACATTGTTGCGAGGGAGAGCAGAGGTAGGCTGACGGATGCGGCTATTGAGAGTGAAAAAGAAAGAAAAAACAACACACACCCATGACAGAATATGAACACATGGAAATGAATCCCATTTCACCGGCGAGGGATGGATGCTTTTTTTCCCCCCCTCCTCTCCTCTCTCTCTCTCTCTCTCTTCGTCTCTCACCCAGCCGCCTGTCTGCGACCTTAAATAACAGTCTCACTGTCAGAGCCGATTTAGCTCACCAGCTCACGGATAAATATTTGAAACGAAAGGCAGTGAGATGAGAGCAGTCGGCCCTATTTACAAGTCAGGCGAATACACCATTAGTGTGTGATGGTGGTAGGGGGCTGAGGGGAGGTGTGTGTGTGTGTGTGTGTGCATGTGTGCGTGTGTTTGCGTGTGTATGTGTTGGGGAGGGAGGGGGGGTGACAAGGGGTGGGGAGGGCTGCTGCTGCTGCTGCTGCTGCTGCTGCTTGAGCCGGCTGTACAGTAGCGATGCACACATCTGCTCCGTCTAGCAGACATTGGAGAGGACACAAGCATCGTCTCTGATCCACCTGCCCACCCGGGCGACGCAAATGTCACCTCAGCTCGTCTCCGGAGCTGCAGATGAGACTTCGCAGCCTTTGTGCCACTTTGAACCTCATCCCGCTGTGGGCGTGTGTTAAATAACAATGAGCCAGCCGTGAAAGCAATCGTTTAAATATGATGTGGAGCCTTTTGTCAGGGGATTATAAAGTCAGCAACTCACACAGCCAACATGGCTGCCAGAAATAGGTCCTAATTTACCCTCCAAAAGAAAAAAGAAGAAGAAGAAGAAGAAGAAGAAGAAGTAGAGGCATGGTGTTCCTCTGCATTTACACTTTGATGTTAATAATCTCATTCACTCTTTGCTGGGTAACAAGGCAAAAATAGTGTTTTAAAAAAAGACAGAGCTAGACAGACAGCTTGTTAACACCAGAGAAACAGCTCATAAGTTTATATATACAGAGTTTATACAGAGTCACATGTGCACTGCCCTCATCCAACAGGTCCATCCACTGTGGACATCCGTCCATATTCATCTAACATGTAGTCATTATTGTCCCACAGGCACTTCAAATTGTCAGTTTTAATTCTGCTTGTTTATTTGTATTTGACCTTTTAATTAATCCAACATGCATTAAAAATACAAAAGCAAATTAAATTTGGTCTCTGACATCAGTAATAATAGTGCTCAAATGAAAAAAAATTCAATTAAAGGTTCTGTCGGCCATCTTGTCTGTTACTGATGTTAAATAGCTCGCTGTCTTTTTAGGAAAATATTAACGTTAAATTAAAATACTGTGTTTGGGTGTGTTTTTCCCAAATATTATGCGAAATAGTTGTTATTACTTTATTCAGTCCTAAACAGTGTCTGCTGATTCCACCTTAACATTCGTGCAGCTCAAACACCACAATGCCGGAGTAACCTGAGAGACAAAACCCTGGGCAACAATCTGTGCCTGCTGTGGCTTGTAAAGCTTTTTTCTATCAAACAATCGAAGGAGAATCAGATGGGAATCAATATTTTTATCAATCAGAAGTTTCTCTCATCTGAATTAAGAAAACGAGACAGTTAAAGGAAACTGTTTGGACAGATTTTAGTGAG
>JAPZDT010000006.1:20785746-20797723 GCA_029814675.1 Acanthurus coeruleus | reverse complement strand
GTCATCATCTTATTTTAAAATGTTAGCGAAACAGAGCAGAGGCTGATGGGCATGTCATTAGCTTTGCAGGTGTTTCACCTGTTGATGGCGCCACATAAAGTCAGAGCATCAGAGCACCGAGTTATTACAATTCACCTTGTAGGGATCAAGAATGTCTGAGGCCAGATTTGATAGCAAATTAAAAAAAAATTGTTAAAAATTTAACAGCAAATCAAAAACGTTGCTTGACAAAATCATTAGGATTCATCCTCTGAAGATCACAAATGTTTGTGCAGATCTGATGCTAAATCCGTCCTGTAATTAACAATTTTCTGTGTCATCTGTTTGGGTCAAAGTGGTGAACCAACCGACTAATGCTAGCAATTATCTTAATTTACACAGTTATTGCAGCATTAGCCTCCTACAACCTATTACTATGCTCCACGAGATGTTTGCCCTGACTCCTTGATTTCATACACTAAATCCTTTCAGCTCAGAGCTGTTTTGAAAGCTGGAAACACATTCAAAACAACTCAAAACAGAAAAGACCTTTGTCTGTGTCAGTGTCTGAAAACAAGATGACCTGATACTTACCCTCCAGAGTAAAACATGACGTCCATGAGCAGGGTGGCTACAGAGGGCAGTGTGTCTGGGTCCAGGCTGGTCACACAGAACATGTTGCTGGGGCTGGATAGAGGGTGAATGATGGGACGGGGCACTGAAAAACAGGAAGGACTGAATGCTAAAGGGCTCCGAGGCAGCAATATAGCCAGAAAACATCTTGATAAACAGTCCATATTCAAAAAAAGGGCATTTAACTCAATGTCAAAGGTCAAGAACGAACTTCAGGTTCTATGTGAGTAATACATGTTATGAAACTGTCAGACATTTCAGTTGATCTCAGTGTGGCAAATACTTTGTTGCTTTGTATTACATAAACATGTTTCCTAACCGCATTTAGTAAAAAAAAAAAAAAAAAAATCTTCTCCCAAAATAGGATGTTTGCTATTGCAGAAGAGTCCTCATCGAATTTCCTGTTAGAAACCCCTGATCGCCTCCTGCAAGTCCACTTTACTGTACCGACAGCACAGATCATTATAATTACTACAAATTTCCTGAGTAAAATTGCTTTGATTCTTCAATTTGTTTTGCCAATAATAAACTCTGTTTTAAAAATGTCGGTTTGTTTTATAGCTTGCAAATTACATACTGAACACACAAGTCTGAATCAATCGCACAGAACTTATTTTCTATTATGATTTAATATCAACACCACAAGGTAACTACGTACATTTACTCAGGTATTGTGTACTGTTTTCTACTTTATATTTTTCTACATCAGAGGTAGCTATTGTATGTTTAACTGCACTACATTTATGTGATAACAGTAGTTACTTGGCACAGTCAAATAGTAAAATATAGTCAATAAATAAGACAAATTACTCAGTGAAACACTATTTATAATCAAATAATACACATTATTTTGAAGAGGGCCATTCTGCATGATGAGTACTGTTACTTCTGATACTTTCAGCACAATTTGATGTTAATACTTCTGTATTTTTACTTTGAATGCCAGACTTTTACATGTAAGAGCATTTTTACGCTGCATTTTACTCTGTTTTTGTTGATGGGATGACGACTTGCACCAGTGACGAGATGAAAATGCATCTTTACTGTGACAAATCTTTAAAATGTTAAAACCTGTTGGGTTGCTGTTAAACTTCCTGCATGTCATGTGTGTCTTCCACTCAAAGACACACACTGAGTTGTGTAACTGTTTGTTTTTCCTACCGAGTTTTGGCTTTACAAAACCGTTGGTGACTCCCAGATTGTGAGCAGCAACAGTCTCTCCGTTGACCACCCGAAGCAGAGTGAATTCGGAAGACAGCGTGTGCATGACCATCGGCAGGTCTCGCTCTCGAACCTGAGGACAAAAAAAAGGATGAATCTGAAAATGCTGCTTTTTCAAAGGGGAAATCCTTCCTTCACATGTTCCCACAATGAGTTTTTTGTATTAAAATGCTATAATTTTCATTTTAATGTTCCCACCCTCTTTGTCCACTTAATCTACATTTGTTTCTGCTAATGACTTCCTTAGTTACATAAAATAATTAGGGATAATCTCCAAAAAATGGAGTGTTGGACTGTTAATATTTTAGTGCGTAGAGGAGGAAAAGCATACAGAAAACATAGAGACAACAACACGGCAAGTTTGAGGAAAAACAAACAGAGAAATCAAAGTGACATTTCATTAGAGCAACATTCAGAAACGCTGCAAAAACAATTAGGACACAACAAAACACAGCAAGATACAAAGAGACAAAGAATAATAGAGAATAAATACAGTCTGGGGGAATTAATAAACTGCAGGAAATAAAAGCACAGGAGAGACATTAATCACAGTCACAGGATAACAGGAGGGTTTTTCATTTAGATCTGAAAGCGACTAAAGTTCGGGTCCATTTAAGATAATTGGGACGTGAACGTTTTTCTAAAACAATGAAACAGTGTGATCACATCATCATGGCCACATGACTCAGTGGAAAAACCTTTCGCATCCTCTGGTTTTCTTTGTGTAACTGTGGCGTGAGTTTTTGTCCATGAACAAAATGTTTACAAAGTGGAAACTAAAGGTCAAATGGTCACTAAAGATTTAAAGATTCGTCTCAATTGGATCAGTGAAATTTAAGGAAATAAAGTAATTAGTTTTGGAGACGTTTTGTCTTAGAGAGGGTCACTGGTGAAAGGGCGACTTTCAAAGATGGATGAATGAAAAAAAACGCCAAGGCCTCTTTGCAAGTGGGAATAAAACACAATCAAGAACATGCAAAATGTTCATGTAAAGATGCATTTCCTTTTTAAAAAAAAAATAAATAAATAACATGTTCACGGACTTTAGAGGGATTTTTTTCTTCCTTCCCCTTTAAATTGAGTTGTCATGCAGAGCGGTGCTATGGAACATAATGTCGTCTTTGTTACTGATACAAAGGTGATCTGTGAAGCCGGTAAAAGAAAGAAAAGGATTAAGTAGATGTGGGTGTAACAACATATTTCCGAGGGTGACAGCCAGTACTTGAACTGAGGTCCTGTGTGTTTGTGAGAAGCTGCTCAGTCATAATGTACACAAGGCTCCGTCTACATTTGGGTCAGGCTTTACCGCTTTATGTAACACAAAAGATCCTGACAGTGAAAAAACCTACACACATCTTTAGCTGGTCCGTCTTCTGGTCTGCTCAGAGAGTCAGTAACACAATCTGACACAGCGTGGACGGACGAGGACACAGAGAATATGGGTGTTAGCGATACACCAATAATTAGGATTGTGGGTTGGAGCAGCCGGCGTGGAGACGGGAAACAAGCCGGAATGATACCTGGAATTCCAGCAAGAGGCTGAGCTGCTGATCCCCTTTACGTAACATATTATCAACATCGTTTTTTTTTTTTCCCTTTCATTTTCATAAACATGCCAGAGCCGCTCCGAAGACCTTGTTTTTCCATCAAAGCAAGGCAATAAAAAACACTCCCTGTGGCCAGAGAGGCTTCGGTATGAGAGAGGATTTCTTCCTAAATCAAAGGAAGTGGTGCTTGGGAAGGTACATTATATCCAAGGTTATTGCTTTTTCATGTCAGGCGCGGTGTGGACGCAAACATTTGTGGTGCCAGTTATTGCATAATCGAGATATAATGCAAGCATTAAAGTGAGCTGTAAACCTGATCAGCTACTGGCTCTTTGATGATCAGCTTTCAAAATGCTCCCACTTAAATGCACAATTTGTAATTTCTTCAACTCAAGTGATGAAGTGTTCGGCTGTGGGATTTGACAGTTTCCTTGTGCAGATGAAAATCTGTCTGATTGACTCAGACAGATGCTCACATATAAATGACATATTAAAGTGTGATTCACGTTACGTTTAGTCATGTTTTCTGACTTCCTCCCTCACTCTCTGACCTGTGTCACCCTGAAATTTGGCAACAGACGACTAAAGGAAATGCACCGTTACTCTGAATAAATTTCCAGATTTCTCTGAGTTTGAACTTTGATGGAAACATTTGCAACTATGTGAGTACAAACTTTAAGAAAATATATATAACAAAGATCAATCGCTTATGTTCTGTTTTTTAATAAAATCACAATCTCTTGAAATGGTACAAACTCAGTATTGGAAGGTTATCACACACACTCACCAGAATGAAGTCGGTCTGATACGTCGACAGCATGAAAACAGAGATGTTGTGGTCGGCCAGCGGTGCAATGACTGATTTAGCGATTTTGGTGACTCCGATGGGCTGTGAATTGGAGGCGCTGCCGCCCCCCGACACCACGTTCAGAGCCAACCATGTGGCATCAGCAACACTGATGTGCTCTGACTGTGGCAGCTCTGCGAACAAACACAAACAGTCACATCAGAAACAGCTGGGGATGTGCAGCAATGCTGTCACAAAATGAACCCAAAAGCCTTCAGTTGATAGTCTTGAGCCTGATGGTTTTTGTAACACACAGTTGTATTTAACTTGTCGCCAGTTCAGGAAACTTTTCAAACTTGCTGTTCTGATCACCTAATTGCAATCTAAGGAAAACTGTACAGTAAGGACACGTTTTTGTCTGTTTGGAATAAACTAAAACAGAAACTGGGAAGTTAGTGTGAACAATGAGCATGAGTAATGGTTGTTCCTTATTTGTGATGTGTTATACTTCCTGGTTTTTTTTTCTATCTTTTACACTCACATTCTTTACGCTTAATATTGAGAACTGTTGTAAATGCATTCTTATTACCAGAAATTACAGGAAGTGTGATATTACTCACAGACTTTGCAAGAGTCAGCGTTCAAACAGATGCCACATACTCTGCATCAGGCCGGCTGTTTCCCCTGTCTTACTAAACTCAAGTCTAGACGGGGATATTTACTGCACACCACTTTGAATTGACATTATAGATGTTTTAGATCATTAAGAAAGTGTCAAATATGTGAGAATATTTGAGTTAAACTTGACTTTCACACATATTGTTGAAATAATGAGACAGAAGTAGCAACAGTTCCTCTTAGAAAGCAAAAAAAAGATAAAACACACACCCTTACTCAATGAAAAACACTCAGGGTTTTGCTGCTGCTGCAGACCTCATTGGTTTGGTTTAGCTTGTGGTGGCTGATGTTTGCTAATTCTATGTAGATATTGCTGTGTAACAAACATTACTGAGTCAGTTTGCGGACTTGACAACTCTTCTTCTCTTCATGAGCTCGGTTAAACAGCATTTTTAACATTTGTCATTATGAATGTCTTGTGGCTTTAACTTTCAAATGATCTCTAGGGAATTTGGTGCAGAGGCGTCACTGCTATACGTTCTGAGCAACAGACAGCAATAAAAGAATCAAACTCATGAGTTTCGCTTGGAAAATATGAAATAACTAATTAAAATTTTTTTTGGAATTAGTTCTGTCCCATCTGTTAACATGGAGCGGGTTGGATTTAAGACCTATACTGCAACCAGCCACCAGGGGGCAATAAATATGTTTTGGCTTCATTTTTGAGAAGCTGTCGTGTCATCTGTCTTTATATAAAAGTGACTGGTGTGACCATGTTTATTTTTTTCATCATGCAAATCTGGAATTTCTGCACAGTCTGAGTTCTCTGGTGCGCCCTCTAGTGGTATCATCTAGTAACGTATAGTACAAAGGCAGGTCTGCAAACAGTTATGAACACTGTGAAGCTGTTTGTCTGCATGCAAACTTGGATAAAAATGCAAATGTATCTTTGGCCTTTCTGTCAGTAGACTTAATAATGTGATAATTCTCAGACATTTCATATAAATAGTTACTTATAAACATATTCTGTCCCTATAAAAAGGTCAGAAAAATGTATTTTCAGTCTCCTCTGTCTGTTTTCAAAAATACATCTGACACAGCTTGCCTCAGTTTTGTTGCTTAATTAGTTACCAGAAAGGAGGCACAGACACGCTCAGAGCCGGTCACCAGTAGAAAATACCTGCGCCAGTTATGCAACACATAGCCTGCGGTCTCCAGGGTAACCAAGGAGGGCCACCCTGGAAAAGGGTGTGTAATGACACGGATTCACTCAATCAGCCAACCACAAAACACGGCGACCAGCAGCTCGGCCTCACATCCATAATGACAAAGTGTGCTCAAACACCGGCGGCTGAAGCTACTCGGTGCTGGAGAGGATCACAGATTACACAATGTGATCTTCTCCTGCCGGCCGATCTATGGTTGCCACAGTGACCTCAAAGATCCCACAAAGTGAGACCCACCTTTGAAGCCTTCCTCATCGACGATGATGGTGTAGTCCTCCGGAGTCTCTGTCAGACTGAAAAACTTGCATCTGAACGGGAGAGACGGAAAAAGAGAGGACAGTTCAAACAATGGATGAAAAGCTTGAGAAAAAGCTCAGTTTAGGATAATTAAAATTTAATAATTTCTCAAGTCTCAACAATTACTTTCTTTTTTTAACTCTGCTGTTCCCTCAAGCATTCATGACATACACAGGAAACAGTCCATCTGGAGAACTGAGGATACAGTTTTATATGGAAAGATGCGTCAATGAAATGTGCAGGGAGCAACACAAAGACGGCAACTGTCCCTGTAAATGTCAACTTCATCATTTTATATTGAACATGAGGCTCGTAATTGAGCCATCAGTGGAGCACAGAGCTGCTCTGCTCCCAATGCAAACCTCCACAAGTGACTCTCAGTGATAAAAAGATCATTTTTAATATGTAAACACAGAACTACAACCTGAAATTATCATATAAAATCCACACAATGATAAATGATCTAAATATATTAATAACAACAGATGTGGTGATACTTCCTAGGTATCTATTGTTGTTTTTTTTAGTCAGTCCTCACTTTGGTTCAGACTGAAATACCCCAACACCTGATTAATGAATAAACATGTAATTTTATACAGATAGCTGTTGTGTCCACAGGATTATTCATCATAAATTTGGTATTCTTCAGATTTATTATCTGGCAGCATCATCAGGTCAAAGTTTTGATGTTTTCTATCTGATAGTTTATCCGTTCATGGTTTATTTAGCTTAATGTTCCTAACAGTTTGTTTTTCCTTACAGTGAGCGTTGGCCGCAGACTCTCACTCTTGTTTATACATCAGTGCACGTACTTCCTGTCTCACATTGTCTCACTTCTCAAATGTTTGTCCTGTTTAATTGCAGTCTAACGAGCTGAAGATACCAGGCTGTTGGCTGATTGATTGATTGAAGTTTGTTTAAATATTACTGTTGATTGTAGTTACTGCCAGTTTGTAAATTGTTCAGCCCTTCATAAACATACAAAACATACAATCTAGCTAATATTTGTGTTTTGGAGGAGATTTACAGTTGTTAATAAGAAAAATACACAATAAACAGAGAAATAAATCATTAGTATACTGCTTTTTTCAGGATTTAACAATAGTAGACACATTCATTGCGATGCAGGTTCTCTTATTTGACTTTTGTAGGTTTAATACTCTGAATAATGAGAGTGTCACTGTTTCATAATGATAATATTTATGTCATATCATAAACATGGCTGGGTATCAAATAAAACTCTCTGATGTCTGCTCACATTTATAACCTTGTTTACTTAATCAGTGATCAGATATTTCCTGATAAAATCCAATTTTTTTACTTTACAGTGTCAAAGTTCGTGTGTAAAAGTTTTCGTTTGGAAATAGTTCATTATTTTCTGTTTGAAATCTAAACTTTAATACTAATTTCACCAAACCAAATCTGTTGTAAAGCTGTTAAAGGATTCTGTGTATGTAAACATAAATCATCTTGACATCATATCCAGCCAACGTTTTTAAGCTTAAAGAAAAGTGCTTGAAAAACAGCATGAATAACACGACTGTGATAATCACATCTTTGCAGGCCGGCTACTGAAAGCTCACACGTCATATTTGGCTGAAAGGTGTGAAAAACAACAGGGGAATAACAGAAAGTACTTAACAATGCTTTCTATGAGAACGGCAGCATTTCCTCCAGGAATTAAATGAGCTGTTGCTTTGACTTAGTGGGGATTTTTTTTCATAGGATGGCGAGAGCTTGAGTTGTTGTCTTGTCGCTGAGTTATTAATACTTCTCTAATCATAATAATGCCATTATGAGCTCTACTTAATTGCTTCCTTTATTGTATGACAGCGTTTTATCCAGATCAACGGCAAATTGCTGCAGAGATCCCATCAGTGAGCACTTCCCCTGCATTACTCACATTCTGTGTGTGTGCAAGGAACTTCACAGGGAGTCTTTAAATGAGTTTATGCCGTGAAGGATTGCAAAGCACTTACGAACTCATCTCTGACAAAACACAGAGAAAAACACCAGAAATTTGTCTGAAAAAAAACAACCTGCTCGGTAACACATTCATTTAAAGTCGTGTATCTGACCAACTGATGAGCACAAGTCCAATTTTTACTCCATCGTCTCCTCATCTACATAAATATCTGGCTCTTTAGCAGCTAAATGCTCTATGTCGTTCGTCTGCTAGTTGCTAACTTTCTCTGTCTACTGTTTGGTGTTGAACAGGTAGCGTTCAGGTTACAGCTGTGCTTTTTGGCCACAAACAGCTGCCTGCTGCTGGAAATGATTACAAAGAGAGGAGTCACTGGGCTAGAAAAACCAAAGCAATGAGCTAATAAGGCGAAAAAGTAGTGCAGACAACTGTGAAGCTGGGTGATTATCTATATGATAATTATCTGTGGGTTTAACAAATAAATTGACACTTTTTATTTGATCCATTACTTACAAAAAATATTAAAAAGTGCAGCTTAAACACAGATGTTCTAAGTTTTTTGGAATGTTTTATTTAAATGCAAAAAATGCTATCATATGTTTATGTTCTGTGCAAAAACCCAGGTCTTATCTGCACCAATTTTCTTTACATGACACCCAGAAGGACTTAAGGTTTGATGGTTAAACCTGCTAAAAAATGGACTGGAGTAACACTAGTTCGCAAATCTAGCAAATCACCAAAGCAACAAACAGAGGAGGCTCTATGACGAGGATGAAAGTACGCTGCAGATTGTTGCTTCAACAAAATAAGGAAAGGTTACAAAAAGAAACTAGCTGCAAAACTAGTGTCATCTGATTTTCTTACAGTCAAATGATTTGAACCTCCGTAGTCATAATGGCTGCATACCATGACCGCCCAAACATCCAGCCTCAAAACAAGAAGCACCTCTGAAGAATTTTGCTCCAAACATCAAATATGTGTCAAACCAATCCTGGAAATATTTGACAGAGCCCTTCAGACACAATTCAGTCAAAGATAAGAAAACTTCACCTCTTCTTTCCTTAGAAAATTCCTACAACAAAACTGAACTCAGAGCAAACTGCAGTCTAACCCGATGCTCATATTCACAGGGTTTAACCGACCTGAACAACACATGGGGGAAATTAAAACATGCAAAGCTGAAGTTAATTGTTTACAAGTGCTGGTTTACTTGTTAACATCCAAGTCCAGAAATGCAAAAGCATAAATGTTTCAACTATGCTGCATAACCAGAGAGAGTGAGAGCATGATAACACCCACAGACAGGACACAAATAGGCAGACTGTGTGACGGACATACACACTGTGGATACATACCGAAGATACGGATGCAGATTAAGACCAGTTCTCTAAAATGTACCATTAACAAAAAAGATAAAAATCAGATGTCTCATGTGAAAGAAATCTGCTGATCAGGGAATATCAGAAGCAATAGGCTGAAACTGACCTGAACTACAGTTTTCATCACCTTTTCAAGCAATCTTTGGCCATTCTTAGCATTTTATTTCATTTTTGATAACTGATTTTACAGTTCTGTAACATGAGCCTGTAATAGCTTGACAGCATTAAAACCACAGTACAGTAACACGCAGTAACAAACAAGCTGCTGAAAAGTTAAACTGCATTTATCATGTTTACTTCCTCATTGACATCCAACCACTTAAGTTCTGCTTCTTTTACAAAACAATGAAATGTGGTTGAAACAATTATCAAATTATAGGAAAAAAGTTGGAATACATCTCTGTTTCAGAGCCTGTGAGAGGAAGCGTGACACTGATATATCAGCCAACCATATTATTGCGGATACAAAGGCATTAGCATGTATTTAGCAGCTGATATATACAATAATATGCAGAACAGAAACACTTAAGATATACTGAAGGTAAATTTGCAGTGTCTGTTTGATTATCAAATTTAATGGACCTTATCTGACTCTTACATAATACATATTTATGCAAAAAAAACCCCACACTCTTAGTTATGGTTTATCAATATTTGGATTAGCCTCAAAAATCCACTACCAGTCAAGCTTTACTCTTCACAGAATTATGCTAAAAACATGAGAGACAGTAGTATGAATGCAAAGGTGGTTAAAATACTGAGAAGAGAGGATTTAGTGCTATTTCTATTAATTTTTTCTGCTGAACTTCTTTTCTCGAAGCAAACCTAAACACGCGATGCACTACTAAAACAGGAAAGCAGCTCATGTTTGTACTCGAGAGCACATTATGAGCATGCAAACTGATATTTCAGGCTGATGTAACAAGATGTAGCTCTTACGATTCTCTTACTGGACTTGTGCAACAGTCGTGGCAGCTGTGGGTGGCTATTTTTCCACCAGCAAAACAAATCAGTTCACACATGAAAAGGTGACGGGCAAAGCTGGGATATCACAGAATACGTGTTATCATGTTGCAGCAATCTTGATTCCAGGAAACACTAAGGGATACTTTAAAAAGCAACAACATGATTTGGTTTGAGAGGAATGAAGAGTACTCTGATTACACGCTTTTCACTTAAAAATGATCACAATAATTAACACTGCATTTATGTAACTACACTCCACAATGTATCTACAAAATCCAACAGAATGGGGAGGAATATCCAACTAAAAAAGAGCTGAAAGTGATGAGATTGTGTTTTTTTTTTATTTAGAGCTGAAAATTTTAACAGATTAATTGATTGGTCAATGTACAGACGATTACTTGCCAACTTGTTTAACACTCAAATAATTGTTTTCATCATTTTTTTCTGGCAAAAACTCAAAACATTCTCTGGATCCAGCTTCTCCAGTATGAGGATTAGCTGCCTTGCCTTGTAACCTGCATATATTTGGGTTTTGGACTTTGGAGCTACAAATAAGACACTTGAATCACCTTGGAAGAAAAAAGAAGTTTGTTTTTTTCCAGTATTTTCAGATATTTTACAGACCGACAATTCATTAAAAAAACATAATAGATTTTGGGTAATACAAATATTGCTTGGCTGCAGCACTATTCAAGTAAATCTAGAGAGCACTTGAATTACACCAGGTGATTAATCATCTTTATGGACTGTGTTTTATGAGTAACTTCTCTTCAGCAAATAGAGAGTTTTGTTTATCAGCTCTCTGTAGCACTTGGACATTTAAACTGTTGTAAAACAGCCAGAGCAGAAACAGCCTGAGTGTCAGTCCAAGTGCACCAATTTGCTTAGGCTAATATTAATAAACTGTGGTGGTAATAAAAGGCTGCACATGCACAACAGAGCAAAGGGCCTGTTGTGATGTCACTGCAAGAGCTGTTTAATTAAAGTTTCCTCGGGCTGAATGGCTCACAGGGTGACATCCACTTTCACAGGACAGGAAACACGGTGTGTGCTGTTAAATGTCCTCCAAGTTTGGTTGAAAACATGTTATAATTTCCCTGAGAGAAAGAAAAAAAAACAGGCTGCACACACACGCATGCAGACACACACACACACACACACGCACACACACACCCGCTGGCGTCGACCCAGCTACAGATGGCACAAAGCTACAAAATGACACTACAGAACAAGGATAGGCCTGGAAACTGGTGGCAGAGACCAAACACACACTAGGCTGCTCCCAAAATAACACATAAAGCTGCATTTGGGAGCATTATAACAACTGCAGGCATTGCTGAAGCAGAAATTCACACCGTTACCTTTTAACACAAGTATATGCAGCCCCCGGCATTAGTTTG
>JAPZDT010000006.1:19020703-19033427 GCA_029814675.1 Acanthurus coeruleus | reverse complement strand
TAGCAGCCAGACAGAGTATTATAACGTGTGTGTGTGTGCTTCTTGCTTTAGCTGCAGACTGTAAGCTTTTTAAAGTAAAGCCCTTTCTAATAAAACACATTCTAGATTTCCATATTTTTAAAATATCTTTAACCCTAAATTGACTGCAATCATTTAATCCAATCACCTGTATTAATGATAGCTGTGTCCACTTCTGCAGATCACAAACAGGTTAAATTCTAACAATTTTAATGTCAAAACTTTGTCTCCACATATTTTGGTGAAGTAAAGATGATATTTTGGCTTAAAAACACATTTTTGTTACTCTTTGGAAAATGTTCTGACTCGTAACTTCACCAGGTTTTGTCCTTTATTATAGAAATGTCTGTGGCAGTGCTCTGTTGGCCCTGACACCAGCTGTCATGGTTCCACTTTCCTCTTCTCGTTGCAATAAGAAAGAAAGCTCACATGCATGAAACCTGACCTCCATCACTTAGATCTGTTTTGTCAGATTGATATGATACATATTAAACATGCAAATTGAACGTGTTCATGATTTGCAGAAACCTCCGATGCTCAGTTTGGATTGCAAAGCACCGTCTCACTTTTAAGTTTTGTTGTATCAGCTCAGATTTTTGTTTGAGACAGAGAATCTTTCCCAGCGACCAGAAACCACCAGAAGTCAAACCAAGCCTGTCAATTAGCAGTCAGGGGACGTTTCGCTGTTGCAGCCTGACCTTTTGATTTGTGATGAGGTGTATATTTCTGATGCACAGTGTGACCACAGGGATTGCAGTGCTGGTTTGGCCATCTGTCCGATTTAACCCAAAGAAATTGGACTTAAACTGGTGTAAATTCAAGCACATTGAATACAATCTTGTTATTTTCCCTCAGTTGTGTTTTCTGTGTTTCTTAGAGCCTCGAACTCTCAAGATACAAAAAACAGGAAAACCTAGAGAGAAAATCTTCATGGGAGTGTATTTTTTAATAATTTCCAGCATGTAATAAATAAATATTGAAGGCTTAAAAGGGAGCTAACGCAGTTTATATCTTGTTTACATAAATAAAACTAATATTTGTGCAGTTTAAACTGTAGTGAAATGAATTTTGATCTGAGAAAAACCTGCAAGAAAAGCTTCTCCATCATGCTGTTAAAGTTCAGGTTAGAGGTGTCACATGACTTCACCTGCAGCAGAGAAATGCATGAAACCTTTGGAGGGCATATGAGTCAGATGGACTCTAGACACCCCCACACCTCACGAACACACACACACGCACACCATCACAAACAAACACACATGCAACCGGACGAACACACAAACATTAAAATGTCGGCACTTTTAATAAGTATTTTCATTTGCAGCTGAAGGTGAGAGAAAAACTGGAGTCATGGTTTTTCTTGTGCATGTTTTCTGCACAGCACGCCCTCTGTCCATCCTGTGTGTGTGTGTGCGTGTGTGTGTGCATGTGTGTGTGAGGAGTCACAGAGATTAGGTGGAGTCACACTGTTAAAAATCCAGAAATAGAAGAAGAAGAAGAGGATGGAGAGAAAATGGTGGAAGCAGGTTCATGTGTATTCTGTTTTTCACTTGTTTCTCTTCAGACACACAGGCATGTTCAGAGGGAGGCTCACTGTGGGAGCTCAGACACACACACACCCGAACACACACACACACACACACACACACACAAAGGGCCGTCATAAACCCAGTCAAGCCTCCTCTCTGCGGAGCTGCAGCACAGTGTTCAGCTTTGATAAAGCTGGTAATAAGTCATCAGAGCTGTGAGAGCTGGAGGACCCAGGAAGGTTTATTATTCCTGCCTTCACACACAGGAGCCTCGCTGATGGTCCAGGATTTACAAGATCACACACATGTACTGGAGGGGGGGGGCCTCAGTTCTGCTGTGTGCTTTACTGTCCCACCGGGGAGGGAGGGGGTTCGTTTACAGGCAGAATATCTAAGAATGTGAAACCACACGATGCAAAGCAGTCATTAAAAATTAAGACAATGGAGGACGATGAGCAATAAATTATCCTTCCACATGACTTCAATAGCAAAACACCACATGTGCAAAATAAACACCAAAAGACTTAAATTCATATTAAATGTGGTCCAAGCAGATCCAACCTCCTGAAAACAGACGTACATTCATTTTTTGGAGACATTTATTTGTTATTTCAGAGACATTTATTGAAAATGTTGTCAAACTTTATCATTTATTTCATTCCAAAATGTTCAGTTCAAAAAAAGGCTCAGGCTTCAGTACGACTTTCAAAAGACATATTTAAACATTCATATAATTTCATAATGTCTTCACAGTCTCTCACGAGTTGGAGGAGAAATTTGAGTATAAATGTCTTTTCAGCTTTATATCAATAAGTCATGTCTCAAGATACAGAAACAACAGAACTGCCAAATAACACAAAAAGCTAAATTTAGGAAAAAAACGATTAAATAAATGATGATAAACATCCAGCGTAATGAACGTCACACAGCGGCACATCTATCAAACGTGCTCCTCGTTAATAGGCTGTAAATGTGGGAGGGAGCCGGCTGTTAATAACTCACCCACTGTTTCTGCACAACTCTGTGGACTAATTAGAACATACTGCTGGATGCCTCCTGGATTTGGAGGTATGAAGCGCTGTGTGTGTGCGTGTGTGTGTGTGCGTGTGTGTGTGTGTTTTCCATGTGTTCCTATGTTGG
This sequence comes from Acanthurus coeruleus, assembly GCA_029814675.1. Classification (NCBI taxonomy): domain Eukaryota; kingdom Metazoa; phylum Chordata; class Actinopteri; order Acanthuriformes; family Acanthuridae; genus Acanthurus; species Acanthurus coeruleus. Next base: position 19,030,740 of record JAPZDT010000006.1, on the reverse strand, counting down.
CGAGGACCAAAGATGTAGACTGTCAGAGTGAGGACAGTTGTGCAAAGTGGAGTCTTTTCATCTTTACTTGAGGAATAAATTCCAGACTTGGGTTCAGTTTTTTAACATATGCATGAAGTGAAGCACCTTGATTCTCATGCAGACCAAATGAACGGCAGTAAACACGGCTGCACGCTGCTAAATGGTAGCACGCTGTTATGAAAGCACGCTAAATGTTACACCCTAATTAGCGACATGTTAATATTACACTATAATTATTAAATCAACACGCTGACACGCTGATTTTACCTGTAAGCTTAAAGCACAGCCGTCCTTCAGTGAATCCAGTTTATAAAATCCAGCTTATAGTCAAAGCCGAGTCTGCAGGCTGAGCCTCAGATGAAGAGAGGTCCATGTGGAGATGATACATCCTTGTTTTTTCCAACTCTTCATGGTAGTTAAGTCGTGTCTCTGACTTTCAATCAATAAAAAACTGATTTAACAGCTTTGTTTTCTTGTGAGCGTGGAAGATTACAGCTTCATGGTGCTAATGAGGTTGCTAACTTTTAGCAACTGTGCAAAGAAACACTGCAGTTACTTCACATTATTTACAACAGCAGTGCAAAAACTGCAGGATGACAGGCCGGTCGCCTTTTGTTGTCCATACAATTAGATAAGAGTTGCAAAGTTCATTGAATATTTTATTATAAAGATTAATTTCGTTGCTGTCAATGCAAAGTTCTCATAAGGACCTACTGCATGTACAAGGGTGTGTGTGTGTGTGTGTGTGGGCACAGTCAGTGCCAGGTTCATTGCCAGAGGTTCGCCTCTCGACTAATTAAGCAGGTAGGCGGTGCAGACAGGGAACTGCCTGCACAGGATGAGCTGATGGCCATTAACGCGACTTCTGCCTCCACTTTAATCTTTCTTAGCTGGAGAGAGATGGATGGATGGAGCGAGAGAGAGAGAGAGAGAGAGGGAGTGAAGCCGAAGCAGAGGAGGAGAGACGGAGAGAGTGACCTAGAAATTTGAGAAACGAGAGAGAAAGAAATAAAGGTTTAGAAGGAGACAACAGATGTGAAAATGTGAAATGAAATAAGTCGGCTGTGAACCTGAGCGAGGGGGAGATGAGGAGGGACGAAGGAGCAGAGTGAACAGAAAATAGATGGAGGAGAGGGTGTAAACTTACTGTGAGGAAAACCTGACACACTGGTTGGAAGGTAATAAGGAAAGACAAGAAAACAAATGAAACATCGGTGAAAATAACACAGACACTTCTTTGCATGCATCAGTTAAGACGTCGCTGACAATGGGATTTCATTTCCTTTCTGTTCTTTTCCTTTTACATTTCATCCTTTCTTTTCATTTCCTTCTCATTTCCTGGCTTCTTTTCACTTGTTTTCCTTTCCATCTTTGCCTCTGCCGTTTTCCATTTTCAATATTTTTAACCTTTTTTTTTTTTAAGAGACTCCTTCAGATCCAAACTACATCTTCAGTCTGGAGCATCTGGAGCAGAATGGAGAATAATCTTGGGCCCCAGGTTTGTTTAACACACCTTTGATAACTCTTTCAGTAACAAATAGCCATAAAAAATGAAAACTGATAAATGAATATCACCTTTCCGTGGCGAGGTTTGCGAACTCCAATCACAGTCTGGTGATTTTCATTTCATCAGAGTTCAGTTTCTGCTCGTCGTCTCCTGCATACGTGATCTCATCTCGCCTCCTCTTGAATAAGCTCTGAGTGTGTTGGTTCAGTGTTGGTTCAGTGTTGGTTCAGTGTTGGTTCAGTGGATTAGTTCACAGTCGCTCATTTCTCAGCCGGGCTCACGCAGGATGTTTGCAGTGTTTAGACTTTCCGACTCTGTTTGAAGCTCGTGTGCCATCAGCCAAAGCAAACCGAAGCCTTCCCTCCTTTTCTCCCCCCAAGAGTCGGATTTTTGCTTCTTTTGCTCAACAATCGTCAGTCAGTCAGAATCACACATCCTCCCCTGCAGACGCTGAGTCTCCTGCTGGAGACGTTTTCTCTTTTAGCTCATTAGGTTTGCAGGTTTCTTTCTGGTTTGCGCTTGTTTGTCCATGAAGCCAGTGAATCTGAGGATTTGTGGATGTTTTTCACTCATTCGCTCGAGTTCTCTGACCCGTTCAGCTCACAGCACATTCTTACCAGAAGCCACAAACATGCAGCTCAGTTTTCTTCAAAGGGCTGTTTCGATCATTAGAACATCTTGAAATCAGGTAACTGAAAGATCAAATGACAAACTGCTCATTTGCAGACTCACTCAGGTGTCGGATGTTTGTCAAACTTCTCTGCTGAACTTTGGAATTTCAGTGCAGGAGCATGAAACAGAATAGATCAGATGTGATAAATACATCGAAATCTGCTGTTAACTCAAGACGAGTGTGGGTGTTTTTTTAAATAAAAGATACAGAAAGTCACTGAGGTTAGAAAGCTGTTGTTTTTTTAAATCTTGTTGAATTTGGAAAAGATTTTGGGTCTGCTTTTGAGACTGAAAAAGGTCTAAGACATGTTATTCACCTAGAAAGCATGTTGTGACTCTGCAGGTGAAAAGACAGTAAACATTAGCATTAGCTTAGCTTTAGCACTTATATTCATTTGAGCATCTTTTCGACAGCTCTTCACCAAGTCACACTTACTAACATTTGTCAAGATGAGCTTGTCATCCTATAAAAAAAACCTCTCCATTATCATTGCTGTGAATGTAAATCAATACATTTTGTCTCCAACAGGAAGGTTATCTCTTCTTACTCTCACGATTGTTGTTGAAGTTGCATTTATTGATTCACTCGCCCACTTTGACTCGGGAGCAGAAGAACAGGCGGCGAGCAGAGCATCAACACAGTTTCAGCTGATAAAGTTGAGTGTTTGCAAACATTTTTATACTGACAGATGCACCTCGTCAATACTAGACACATACTGTTTCACCTGCGATAATAAGGGTGAGAAATGACCTGGAGGGGTGAAGTTCAGGGTGAAGTTGTGGGCGCATCACACACAGAAAACCAGAACCTGCAACCTGCAGGAAGCCAGTGATCTTCCTTAAGTCAAACCAAGCAGTGTTGGTGCCTAAATGGCCACATTTTAACTGTTTTATTATGTTAATCAAATGACTTTCTGGCAACAAATCTTAATGTGTTGAGCACAGATGCTAAAAAGCACCTTGTGTGTCTGTTCGAGTCATTGAGGGACACGAGGAGAAAGTTGGTATTTGCAAACCTGAGGACGTGTAGCTGCAGTGTGCAGAGTTGGATCGTACAGTAAATCTGTCTGTGCTCTTCAACAGAAACAGCAGCTTCTACATCAGACGTTACTTTATCCTTTTGTTAATGAAAAACATTGATTAGAGCAGCTTTAATTTGCAGTCAGAAATCTGCGGCGCCTTAATTTTCATTTAATGGAAGGAAACAAGGTCGAGCTGGATGCTTTTGTGGTTAAATGATGTGTGTGTTCCTTTAACTAATGTATTAAATGTTGTAAAACTTGATCGGTTTGCTTCCTTTTAGCGTGACTCTTCCCTTGAGATCGCAGTCAGAGGACACACTCAGCATGCAGAACTGGACTGTGTAATCAGAGTAAATCATGTAAATGAATCTGACTGTTGGACAGTTGCATTCATCAGAACTCATAACTCTGTAGATGCAACGCAGCCACAGTCCAAGTCAAGTGTCGTAAATTGCCGAGAGGCACGTGACCTGCAGGGGGAGACTCTCCGAAAAACACCTGCTCATTAAAGAAGCTCTGCTGCAACATATTTAAATGAGGTGTTCAGGATTCAATTTATAAAACACCGGTGAGGATGGAGGTTGGTTTCCGTGTATTTTAATGATAATAAATGATCTCAAGAGGGAAAAACTCCCCTGAAGCTGATATACAAGCATGAGAGACATATTTTCAATAGTAATGAATCTAAACATCACTCACATTTTTCTGTCTCCTCTTGTCAACCTGCTGTAAGTTGTTTTTTGGTTTCATTTTCTCATAAACAGTTAAAAGATGTTCAGTGATCAGACGACTCGTCCCAGCAGGAGCTCAGTTTGAGGAGTGAAAGCACAAACACACGGCGAGTCGGAGGCTGCAGCTGCCCGGCTGAAACTTTATTCCGACAGATGATACAGTTTTTAATTTCAGCCCTCAGCAGATCAGCGCCACCCTTCATTAGCCTGCCCTGACCTGCTCATTAATTCACATCCCTGCTCTAATTGGGCAGCAGTGTGTGTAATGGGTGCTGCATTCGTTCCCTCTGCGAGAACAGAAGAGAAAAATACGATTAGCAGAAGTGACATCGGCAGGAGTTTGACGCGTTCGCTGCTCGGACTCTGTCAGCTGCGGCCGAGTGTCACACGCTGCTTTCTTAAAAAAAGTGAAAAATTAAATTAAAATGAGGAGGAGGAGGTCAGCTTGCTCACTGCTTCAACAGTATGGAGGGCAACGACGTGCCAAAGCTGTTTTAACTTCTTTAAAGAAGTCAAAATGCCAAGTGAGGCTGATAAGATGCTCCTAGTTTTCAGTTAAAGAAACATATTTTCTCTGTGACGTCTCACTCTCTTGTTTCCTGAGAGTGAGTTTTTCCTGCATGTGAGTCACTCTCTAGTCATGTGATATTTACCTGACGCCCACAAACACACACACACACACAGAGGCTGGGTGTGTTTGTATTGATATTTACAGCTCTGTTTATTTAAGTGCATTAATCAGTAGTTGTGATATTTTTGTCTCCCTTTTTTAAGAACAATAGTTCCTTTTCTTCACCTTTCTGCATTGAAATGCATTGATATGAACCTCATCTGTGATCTCATGCAGATTAATCCATATAGGTAAAAGTATGTGGATCACATGACTTCCTGTGTAGACACACATGCAGAATGACACACAGACTGTTGCACACATCAGCTTTTCACGCTCCGTAAGTCTCAGATCCGAAGGGTTTTTTCATGAGTTGCCGTTAAGTAAAAGCTGCTGATTCGTCCACATTTTTTAAACCTCCACATGCTGCATTTCTCCGCTCAGCTGACCTGCTAATTTCCTCACACAGAGGTAATATTACCAAACCAACAAGGAAATGATGAAAGACTCAGTGCAGGTGTGTCATCACTGTCAGTTTAAGCTCCGTATACTGACACTGGATCTGTCAGTGGGTTTGAGTTGAGCTCTCTGACCTTAAATCTCTCGCTACCGAGATGCCAAATGTCTTGATTCTGCTGTTATTGCATCGAACATCATTGCTGAAACTATTTTCCTAAAGCCGGCGTGACGACACCCTCACAGTCTGCTTGTTTTGTCTCATGTTAAAGAGCTGTATTGATCAGAAGCTGGCAGCAGTTTTCATCTGATTGACACTGAGGTCAGTGTTTGTTTGATGCCACAATATCGAACGTCAAAACAATCCCCAACGCCGCCATCCGTCACGAACAGAGAACACGTCGCCTGACTGCAGAGGAAAAATCTGTCAGTTTTCACTTTTTTTCTGAATTTTAACCCACTGAAGTTGTTCTCTTATATGCTGATACATAATAACATGTGACATCATGTTATCTAACAGTCTTCCTCTGTTATAAGATGCTAATTGTTTCCAGTGAACTCTTGGCAGCACGAACACAACAGGGAAGCCACGACAAAAGATAAATGTTTTTTTTTTTTTTTTAATATGCAGTTGTCGGCTGCAGCTTCGCTAAACAACCAAACCGCAGTGATTTGAGAATGAAAACACAACAAACGTCCCACACAGCAACACTTTTAACTGAAACGAGGGCTCGGAGAGTTGAAACGATCTCCAGAGCTCCACGAAAACTTCCTTTGTAAAAGATTTTTTTTGAGGAATTCTGCTGATCGGGTCCCTCAGTTCTTCCTGGTTCTGAATGTGATGACTGTGGAAGATCTGTGCACTGATCCCACATCAGCACTCCCTAATTGGGGAAACTGGGGAAATAATAATACGGGCCTGGGAGGAGATGATCAGCTTAGAGGCGGCCGTCCTTCACATGCTGACCGTTTCTTTCTACCTCCTCATCTCAGGTGATTAGAGAAATCCCCCGGACCCTGTCAGAAACTCCGAATCAGCACACTCACACACTGAGGTGAGTGTGGGTGTGTGTGTGTGTGTGTTTCAGTCTGTATGCATGCATGTAGTTTGTTGTGTGTGTGTGTTTGTTGCTGTGCTGCATGTCTGCTTGAGTGAGCACAAAGCTGCACGAAGCTGAAAGACGCACTGAGGAGTTTTACTGCAGTTTAGGACAGTTTCACTGCAAGTTAAGCATCAAACTTTTACACAAAGGAGAAAAATTATTGCATTTGTGAACACAAGTGTGTCGATTATTCCTATTATAACATTTTATTCATCACAGCTGTAGAGATGTGAAAAACAAAGGCAATGTCGATCAACATCCAACTGTAACTGTAGTTAAGACAAAAGTAACTCAAACAGGAGGAAATGATGTTAGTTGGTGACTGTTTTCATAGTAGATTTAGTGATGTAGTGAGTATTTCAGGCAGCAGGATCATATTTGTGGGTCTGAGTCAAAATGAACTGCAGCCTGTGTGTTCGTGGTCATAAAGGTGCAACGGTCTCACTGGTCGATGTGTTTTTAATTTAGTTTTCGGACAAAAATTGAGCTCAGTGATGCAGAAGAAAAAGAAGAAATATCTGGCTGTGATACAAATATAGTTGTTAGTATGAAGATATAATAAGTAAAACATGAGTCTTCACTGAAACACTTTGAATCCAGGTGAAACCACAGAAAGCAGCCAGAAAATCACATCTGTTGTCGTGAACTTCAGCTCAGATGTCAGATTTGGGGATAAAAGACCAACACTCTGTTTTGTACCTGCTTGTGAATATTTTTTTTTTTGCTTTTATATTGAACATTTTACACGACTCTGTAGACTGACTTGTTTCTGGAGAGAGCCTCAAGTGGCCATTTGAGGAATTGCAGTTTTTGACTCTGTTGGCTTCATTTTTTAAAGCCTTAAAGGTGCAGCTCAGTTTTTTTCGCCCCGGTGTTGATTTATATCTCCTTTACCTCTTTTATACTCTCATCAGAAAAATACAGAAGCAACAGTTGAAGCGTTTGTTGTAGAGTTTGATGAAAAAGTGCCGTTGTGTGTATTTTAATAACTTCCTTTTTAAAAAGACAAGCTTGCTTTACTCTAATTAAACTCTGCAGACATGAACCATCTTCTCTGAACTGCTTTATGTGTGCATGAGGCAAGTTACACATTCACATTTACATTTACAAAACTGTGTGAATACTCAGGTTGAAAAATAGCAGAAATTTACTTGAAATACAGACGAAGTGAAGCAAAAAAAGCATCAAGTATCTGTTTTACAGGAGAGGAGAAAAAAATCCAGCTTTTTCCCTGAAAACCACAGTGACATGAAAGTATGATATAACATAAAGTGGAGCCTCTCAGATTACAGAGCTGTACTCGAGTACAGTAAGTGTGTGAGTTCCTTCACGGTCGTGATGATGCAGTGTTTTAACTCGGCGAGGCGAAGCAGAAAAGCACAGGAGCCTCTCCTGAATTCAGGCCGACGCAGCATCTGCTTCGGGGCGCGATGGGAGCCGCTCGCCTCTTTCTGTTGGCTCCGTTTTTACTGGTGGAATAAATACAAAGGCACAGAGGAGTCAGCTATATCCTGGCACGTAATGTCATGTTGACAGAGCGGTTAAAGTGATATCAAAGGTGTTTCCTAAGGCGAGAAAACAGAAAATGGCTTTATAAAATAAAATGGGGGAACAAAGTGAGGCGATGCCAGGAACAATAACAAACGCTGTCATGCAGATTTGTCAACTCGTATAAGTTTGGCTTCCTTTACTGCCTGCGGACTGTAAAATAAAATAAAAAGAATTGACTTAAACTGGAAAGACAGAGGTTTGGTAGCAATCCTGTCGCTGCAGTGTGCATGCACTCGCAACTTCGCTTATCTTCTGCAGAAACCGGAGGAGAAGGAGATTATTTTAGTCTGAGGGCAAAGACAAAGGTCCTGTCGGGTCGGCTGAGCTCCCAGTTCATGTGAGGATTAGTCTCCGTCCTGAGGAGTCTGTGCATAAAGAGTTCAGAGGTCTCTTCTGTGCTCATTCACAAGCACAGAGGCTGAAAAAGATCCCAGGAATCCACTGAATCATTCAGCAGAAGGTGGACGTGAAACTGAACCGACCTGCGTTACATTCAGCGACAGAACAGGAAGTGAAATGAAGTTCTGACACTCCTGCAAAACATCTGTGAAACATCTGTAAGCTACCTGAGTCTCATAAATGGGTAAATGCACATGCAGAGTGTCAGTCAGGTGTCTTCATTAACGCTTATTAGTCGGTTCTGTGTCTTTTGGTTTTATCTTTTAGCTTCATGCATTTGAGATGAGCTGCACACATGCAGCTCCTGCAACAACACAACAGTGTGTTCACGTTTTTTTTCACAAGTTTACTTTCCCCAAAACTTGGAAACATGATTCTCCACAGGGACTCAAATACTGACAAGTGAGTCTTGGATTTAATATTCATCCTGCATGTCTGTGTTCTTGTGTTTGTGCACGACTGTACACATGCCCTGCAGCATCCGGGTTTTTATTTTTTTTCATTTTATTTTTAAGCTTTATTCCTTATGGAAGTTGACAGAGCACTTTTAGTGTTTTCATACAAGGACCTGCTTCATATTTCATCAGTTTCCACACTTTCTCAAAGTATTTTGACTTTATCTTTGAAAACTTTGGCATTAAATGTTTTGCTCAGAGGCAAAATAATCTGTAAAAGTAGGGAGGCTGTTATTTCTGTGTCTTTTTGGTGTTAAAACACTAATTTTTCTGAAGATAGCTACATATAATATTGACAGGAGAGTGGGCTGGGAAGGAAACGATGAATAAGAGGGGAGACCAAAGGGGAAAAGGTGAAAGAAAAGAGACAAAAAAAGATGGAAACTGTCTTTAAAGGCAACACGCTGACTGACAGACTGTGTGTTTGCCTGAGGTCGTTGATTACCAGACGTTGCGTTAGGAAACACACGCTGAGACACTGAACGCACCACAGAAGAAGACGGCCGAAAGCCTCCTGCATGATCTTACAAGCTGATGCACCAAACTGATGATCTTCTGTCTTTACTGCGTAAATAAACAGCTGATTTTAGCCTCTTGAAACCAGTGCGTTTAAAAAATTTAAAAACAGCTTTGAACTCTTTATGAACCGACATAAAAAAAACGTATTAAGGCCCGGTTTGTTTTTTTATTGCTGGACAGCTGTAGTATTTTGGCTTTTATTACCAAGTGGACACATTTAGAAAAAACATCAAAAGTTATAAGTAACCTGATATGGCAGTTCTGAGAGCAGCAAGTACCAAACTATTACAGTTTGGCTTCCTGAAATTTGGTTTCTGACGGCGTTGTGCTGCAGAAAAAGATAGAAAAGTGATTTTACTGCTTGATGGCGGAGGAAAAGAGCAGCAGAGATGAAAAGATGCGAGTTGGAGGGGAGAGGCTGAGAGATGCAGAAGAGTGAGGAGAGGAGATAAGTGAAGAAGTAGTCTGACAGAGAGAGAGAGAGGAAAAAAAGAGATTAAAATGTGTAGAGGAGGAGAAGAAGCTTAGGTGGGCAGGCGGAGGAGGAGGATAAAGTGGAGAGGGGCATTTGACGGCCTGGCTCGTCTCCAAAGGCCTCCGGCGGCGATCCAGCTGCTTTCTGAAGGCCACTTTCGAAAAGCCTGTTAGCAGTGCCAACAATACAGAGAGGAAGAGCAGAGACCCTGAGAACGAGAGAACGAGAGGGAGAACAGGTGAGAGTCAAGAATGGAAATGAAGAGGAGAGTGAAGAGTGAAATATGGAGAGAGAGGGAGGAGGTGATCTGCCAGGACAGACCACACCCACCTTCACCTTCAGCCTTCAGTTTGATCTCAGGTGCACATCTGTAGAGTTAAGGAGCTGCACATCTGTGAAGCTTTTGTATGAAATGCATACGCAAACACCTGTGTCTGTGATGCTTCCAGCGAGCAGCAGGTTCTCCAGGATCACACACACACACACACACACACACACATACACACACCTGTGCAC
>JAPZDT010000006.1:18917661-18929285 GCA_029814675.1 Acanthurus coeruleus | reverse complement strand
TGTTTCATCAGTCAAAAAGCATGGACGCTCCTGATGTGAAATGATGTGGAACTATTTTGTGCACAAAACTACAAATAAAAAAAATATGTTGCTCAGGAATGAGGAGTTAAATCCTTTAAAGGAGCCTTTATAATTCCAAACTAGAGGAGATCTTTATGTTTCAGCTGTGATTTAAAGCTTCAAATGCAAATAACATTAATAGTAGTAAAGTAGCATCAATCCGTCACATCTGATATGAAGAAGTTTTTTAAAGAGAAACAACAGTTTCCTCCACACTGCTGTTTGAATCTTCCATATGGGTGATAAAAAGGTGTGAATGGAATAAAATGACGCTGGTTTTTTATCCTTTAAACTAAAAGCAAAGAGTGAGTGACAGCCGGCAGCGAAGTAAAGAGCTTTTTGTTCTTCTTACTCCGGCTGAGCGAGGGATTTCTAATGTGAGGCTTCTGTTTCATCTTCACTCACTTTACTGCAGGAAAAGAGGCGGTGACATGCACCGAGGCTTCCACTTCACTTCACATCCACCTCGCTCTGCTCCGGCTTCCACCGACTCGACGCTGGGAATTTAATTGTCAGCGTGGCGTTCATGAGCCACTAGAAACAGATCTCTCTGTGAGCCCTCAGAAAACCAGAGACTTTAACCTTTAAATTTCCATTTAAAGGAAGAATATCTCCCTCGTGACCCAACAGCAGATGCTGATTGCAATGCTTTGTGAAATGCTGAAATTTCAGGGTAAGTTAGGTGAGTGCAGAGGATTGAACAACAAGCAGAAAAGTTGCAGGACTTAATTTCTTCATGTCGCTACGAGTGGAATTTGAAAGGAGTCGGATGCATTTGGAGCAGAAGAGGCTCCACCTGTGGCAGTCATTAAAAGGAGAGTTATCTGTCCCACATGGGCGAGTCGAAGCTCCACTTTGCATACAGATATTTTACTCGCCTGACTTTTCGACAGGTTGAGCTGTGTTATGAAGAGCTCCCCGGAGGAACGGCGTGTTGTAAATATCTCCAGACATCAGGGAAACTCAACCATTAAACGCCTGTTTAACTGAGAAATACTCAAACTTGTCAAACTCGTCCCGCCGTGACTAAATCTGTGCATGTGGCTCCGACGAACAAACGACTGGAAGGAGAGAAAGTTGCTGTTTTTAGTTGCGTGATTAAAATGACTAAAATGTTTATTGTATTTTTTTCTCTTTTATCGCTTCAGGGGATTATTCCCAGAGGACTGTGCTCATCATTAGCCGTCCTCCTAAACGGTGCTAAAGTGCCTCAGAGTTTCCTCTGAAGAGCTTTTCACAAAGCTGCTGAGAGACTGAAGAAGGTTTGGAGACGGATGGCTGGTCTGTGTTAGCGACAGAAACATTTATGGATCCACAGGAACAAGAAGCATAAATTAAAAAAGACAGACAGACAGACAGACAGACGGATGAATGAAAGGATTAAAAACATAAGCACAAAAACTATATTTTTTACGTCTTTAAGTGCAACAAAGTTGTACAAAGTAGGTTTATACTCTGGTGCAGTTTGCAGGCGAGTTGAGTAGAACTTTATTGTTTTCACTAGTAATAAAATTTTTCCATTTAAAAGTTTATTTTCATTGTATTTCTCCTCATTGAAAGGCATCTTTGTGTCTCATTCATGAGCACAACAGAAACCAAACCTATCTGCTTTACTGAGATGGTGGTAGATGTTGGCAGAGGTCTGAAACCAGGACGATCGACTGTGAAACTGAGTACTGGTGCCATTACAAACACTGCGTTTGCCTCCCGTCATGCTTTTCCTCTGATGAAGTATCGTTATATCACGTTGTGCTTTGTACATTTTGCATCAATCAAACCTAAAGTGCTGTTTCCTCTTGTTGTCAGAGGTGCCTCTCCTCACTTCAAGTTAGTATTTATTCTTCTTCTGCAGGTCATTTGTTCTCCATTAAAACATTTCTTCGAGCAGGAACCTGTAAATTTTAGAAACATGAATTCACTATTAACATTTCCTCTTTTTTGCTTTTTTGTTGTCCGTCTAATTTACTGGAGAAAACTTGCATGTGTTTAATGGAGTGAGAGCTGTTCAGTGTCCCAGTAAACACTCAAACAATTCGGTCGTTGATCTGCACCTGATACTTTCTTCATTTGATGTAACTGAACGCATCGGTTTGCTCGAGTCGAGCTGCTTCATTTACACGTCAGTCAATTAGAGCCGAAATGTCCAAACCATCGCTGGTGATGAAACTCTTATGGGTGTGTCTGTTTCCTCACAGTTTTACTCTCCTACAACATTAAGCACCTGTGGACAAACTGCCTCTCTGCAGATCGCTGACAGGACTGTGCTGCTGCACAAAAGATGCTGTTTGTTGTCCTTGTTGTTGCCGGTGGTTCATTATGATTCTGCTAACAGCTTCGTGGCTCTTTGTTGTACATCGAATCGAACTTTGCAGATGCTTTGTAGTTCTTGTTTCTGCACATTGTTATTCTGCGACTGCCACTTTTTTTTCTGCACGCATTCTGCATATCTGTCCATCAGCGTCGTGTGGTGTTAATAATGTAAAGCCTTGTGAGAGACAAACATAATTCCTGGTTACATAAATAAACTTGACATTTTAGCTTGTTAGCATATTAAAGTTGGCATTTTCCTGAGCTGAAAGGACTCCTTTGTCATAAATTAGACTCCTCTATCTGTTGGCTGTTTGAAATGTTAATCAATAGGTTGGAAAACGGTGACTTTTGGAGGAAATTGTGTTTTTAAAAATACACAAACTGCATCTTATCAAAGAATGTTGTTATGTTGCTTTTTATTTGAACCCTTATTGAGAGTCACCTCACTGCAAACAGGAGGTCATGAATGAAGAATCTGAGATTGAAATCCAGTCTTTCACACCTTCTCCGGAACTCACAGAGCCACGCAGCTCTGACTTTAGTTTATTCTTACTTTCCTTTATGATAAAGTGACATTTTTATTTTTAAAGCATCCTTATGATCTTCCACCAGAATGTGCTTCACTATCAAACATGCGGGTCTGTGCTATCGGTGAGTCACGGCGAGCTGAGGGCGGCCGTGTGCGCCGACTGGAGCCGTATAGATCGACGGAGTCTCAGAGATTATGTTCATTGATTGGACAGGAGGGGTTTGTGGTTTCAATTGATGGTGGTCGTCTGTCTGATGTTGTGTTCTGTGATTTCAGGGGCCGAAGGAGCCGTGTTCAGCAAATCGGTGGAGACGCCGCACGTCAGGGCCGAGCCGTTCAAAGAGCTGAGGTGAGTTGGCGTCTGTTGTTATCGGAGAACACAAAGAGAGACATGAGCGAAGACGTGCAGTAAATAATTAACATGTGAAGGCAAACATGTACTGAAACAGAGGCAGAAACAGGTCAAACGCTGCGGTGCATAAATACTGCAGTTCATTTTAATGCACTGCAATAAATAACTGCGACAGAAGCACTAAAGGTTCTTTGGTTTCAGCTGCTCGAATGTGAAGTTTTTTTGTTCATATTGCAGAACAGTATATGATAAAGTGATTATCTCTGAGTTTTGGACTGATGATCAAACTTAAAACAGTTTGCAAAGTGTCAATGAAAATGTTTTTGATTTGTGCTCCTCGAGTTTGAGGACATTTCCTCCAAACTACAGACTGTTTGTCCTTCATAAAAGAGCGTCTCTGAAGCCTGACGCTGGTAAAATGAAAGAAAATAAATGTTTTAATATCATATTTGGGGCTCATGCAATATGTATTTTAAGGTTTCCAAAGGAGCAAAATATGGCAGAGCAGAATAAAAATGTGAACAAAGAGCCACAAATCATCGCTGATCACAGCCGAGAAAGGACAAATGAAAGCAGGAGGGAGCAGATGTTAAAGCTGCTGATTTAGATCAGTTCAGACAATATGAACAAAATTTACTGACAGCAGTAAAGAATTCTGCAGATAAATTAAAGGTGTTTTCTAAAGAGTCCATTCAGCAGAACAACACAAGACGAAAACTCAGCAAAAACAACAACCTCTGTTTCTTTTCCCAGAACTTCTGTCCAACCTGGTTTATTATGATCCAAACAGCCAGTGATAATATTCAGTTAGCCTCTTTCTTATTAAAAAGACATTTTTATCATTTCACAGCAGTAATTTAGTCTAATATTCACACACACTTACACTTACTACACATAAACACTGCAGTCTAATATTCCAGCACTGATCACAAAAACACCACAGTTTGATTTTTCTGCCAATGTTTGAATTTATGATGCACGGCTGAATGATGAATCACGCTGCTTCACTAATGACTGTAAAACTGATTAAACTCTGATTCATCATGTGCATCAATGGCCCCTTTTTTCTCAATGTAATTTCACCCAAAGAGAAGTCAATGCCATGTCCAAAGATTTAAAGGATTTAGGTTCTACAGTGTGAGCTCATTTCAACATCGATCTTTTTATGCTTTTTATTGAAATGGTGCCGACTGTGTTTGCATGTCAGGAGCCTAAAAGGTCTTTGAACCTTGATGAAAAGGTGAAAAGTGGTTAAAAAGGCAGAACTTTGATGTAAAAATCTATGAAAAGGTGCAGAGAGACCCTTTTTTATGGTCCATTAACACTCCCATCCAGTAATGTCCGTCCATAGGAGCCAGAGTCGCTGCTGCATGTGTTAAATAATCTCAGACATGGATCCAACGTTGTCAACAGACGCCTCATCCCTCCCATCTTCCTTTGCCTCTTTATCGGCTCGTCTCCATTTGCAAGTCAACACTCAGATGTTCAGTGAAATCAATAAACATCAGAGCAACATATCCTGCATCGGGGGGGGAAATGAACGAGAGAGGAATGAGATGAGAGGCCGGAGGAAAGCAGATGGAAGACGGCTAAAAAAGAGATGGCTGCTAGAGAGGAAATTTAAAGATATTTCCAGCTAAAGAAAAACAAGAGGGTGGAAAAGGTGCATGTGAGAGAAGGGAAGCTGTTTTTATAATCATATTTTTTGCCAGAGCAAAGACTGCTTGGAACATATTGAATGTACATATGGACGGCAGTGAAGTGGATTATGCTGCGAGGGTGTGTTGACGTTTTTTAAGGAAATCTGAGTCTGATATTTTGCTTTTTTTTAAACTCAATTATTCCCCAGTGATCCACAGATCCACTTTCATCCATTACAGATCAACTAAAGTAATGATGCTTATAGTCAAAACCTGTTTCCATCCAGCAGCTTAACCTGATCCTGTTTACAATCCTCCCAGCTTCGATATGTTTCCGTAACGGCAGTGAATTAAAGGACTGTGTGTGATGTGAACCGGGTGACTCATGCGAGGAGTCCACGGAGGATTATCGCCAACTCTGCAGCTTTATGCAGCTTTCCAGCCCAACATAAACTCGTTGTTAAGTAGTTTTTTACTGTAAATTTACTGCATGGTTCACTCTCAAAACTCAGACAGTCACATATATGTGTTTAAGGATTTTATAAAGACCAAGGAGTGTGAGATCTGGACTCATAAGACACAAGCAGGAGTATAATTTGTCTCCTTTTGCCATGAGGGAACAAATGAAACCACCAGAGTGTGATAATCACAGACTCTGGCTGAACTTTTCACCTTAAAGTGGGCGGGAAACTCTAAGAGCGTTTTCACACCTGAAAGTTCGGACGAAGGTTTGTGTTTTTGTCACATTGTTTACATTTAGTCCGGTTGTTTCGGTTTCACACTGCAGTTATACAAATGGACTAATGGACTTTACATGACAAACCTGCGTCATACCTGCGTGGGTTTTGTGTCTCTGTACTTTACTCTGATTGGTTTGTTGGCGTCTGACGTCAGCGCGTTGAAAACGTCTTGTTTTGTAGTTTGATTGAAGCTTTATGAGTTTTTTCTAGTTGGACCTTAATAAAGTCTTCAGACCAAATGTTAATAAGACATCTGGTCTCCTCTTCCCTCCATGAAGCTCATCAGTTCATTTTTTGTTTTGGTAACGGTTACGAAGGTTTTCCATTGTAGCCTTGAGATAACGTTAGCCTGCAGTAACTTCCTGTCATTGGTACGAAGGTCTGAGGGTCCGAACCTTTGCTGTCACACTAGACACGAACTGAGCCATTGTTCGGACTAAATTTCGGCTGTTTGTTTCACACCTGCTGTTTTAGTTCGGATCAAACTGAAAAGTCTGAAAGTTCGGACCAAATGAGGCAGGTGTGAAAGAGCCCTAAAGTTCACCTCAGACTGACCGTGTGGCTGAATCCCCCCTCGTTCTCCTGTGTTGTGTGTGTGTTGCTGTGTGTTGAAGGCTGAAGATGTCTCCTTGGTCTAAATGTCTTATTTATCATGTCTCTCCTGCCTCTGCTGTCACATGTGATGACGATCAATCACAGCCGAGCGAGAGACAAATAGTGACAGTGGAGAGAGAGAGGGATGTTTATAACAGGACGGAAAGTGAAAGAAAGAAGAAAAAAGCCACAATGTGACAGTAAAAGAGTGAAAAACGTTGAAATAAAAGACAGAAGACAAACTGCTACACAGAATCATGAAATCTATATTTGTCAGCAATAATTATCAGGATTTTAATACAGAATCAGATTCTTTTTTCACAGTGCCAGCCACATGATTATTATCAACATAATGACGATAAAAGTCACCAGACTTCATTCACAGGCCTTTTTAGATAAGATAAGATCAGATAAGATAAGATATTCCTTTATTAGTCCCACAATGGGGAAATTTGCACTGTTGCAGCAGCAAGTGGACAGTAAAAGACAGAATGTAAAAAAGCAGCAATAAGAATAAAGAACAATAAATTACACAGTACAAAATAAGAACAAGAAATTATATATTATTTACAAGGGTGGCGGTATGAAGAGGTAATATTCAGTTGCACACATAAAATTGGAATAATATACATGGATGTTGCACGTAAATGTAATTATTAGTACACATGAAATACTAATAATACTATATAGTGTTGGACAGTAAAGTGCTTTTTCTTTTAAATGCAAGACTTTGGCAACTCAGCAGCATCAAAAGCCTCCAAAAGCTTCAGCCTGAAAACCGGCATTCGTAAAGATTTGCTCCAAAACATCAGGAAGAACCCGTCTGGAACCTCCAGACCTAAAGGTCCTTTGGAAAACGGTTGCATTGTTGAGGTGATTCGTGTCTGGTCTTTTTCTATCAATACAGCAGACTGACAGCCTTTGATCTGAACTGAAAAGAGAAGCAGAGAGACTGTGAAGTGAAAATAAGAAAATCTAGAAAGAGGCGGAAAAAGATGACAAAAGTCCAAAGTGTGAAGATTAAAGAACAAGAGGGAGCGAGGAACCAAAGATGTGAGCGAGAATGAAAGAGCCTGAAAGGACGAAGTGTAGGAGACTGACAAGAGAAGAGAGGGAGTAGAGGAGAGGAAATAAGACAAGGGGGGGATAGCAGGAAGAAGAATTATGAGAGTAAAAAACAAAAGAGTGACAAGAGGGAAAAAGAGATAAAGCAAAGAAAAAAGAGCTTTATGTGACAGAGAAGAAATGCAGCAGAGACGAGCGTGATGGGAATTACGGGTTGGACGGAGAAGGACTTTGATGACAAATATCTAATAAGAGCATTTCAGTGGCGTGTGCACCGAGATGAACTGTGATTCATCAATCACCGCTGCTCTCCTTTTCAAAATGATCCTTTCAAATAATAATAAAAAAAGAAAAAAAGTGAAGAAAGTCCCCTCAGTGGTGCTCAGATTATTTCTGCTCGAAGCTCCAAAGCCCCTCATCATGTGACCGTCCCCTGTAATTTGACAGTCGGACTCCTCGGCGATGTGTTTTTCTTATCCTCTCGCTCCAGGTTTACGCACCCGTGGTGACAAGCAGCCAATTGAGAATGAAATATGGCACAAACTATCCAATTATGTCAGAAAAGGGGGAGTGAGCCCGCTGAAGCATGGCTAAAATCTAATCTCACTCTAATCTCTCCCAACCCCATGGCAGGTAGCAATCGAGGATTCAAATCCTTTTTCGGGATATCACATTAACCCCCAACACACACACACAAACACACAAGGCGTCGCACCCGGAGCTGTCAGTTCTTTATCCGAACAGTAACCATCACATCCATCTGAGCAGTAATACCTTGTCAACAGGATGTGTCCTTGCATCAGACGAACGCCTTTGTGGAAGCAAAGCGGCGGCGTGAGAGAATTTGATAGGACACCTCGATTTATGCCGCAGAACGCAGATAACAACAACAAAAATATGAAGCAATAAGTAGGAACATGAACGTGGGAGGAGAGGAAGCTGTGAAAACAACAATGAGATGAAAAGTGAGGGTTTTTTCTTTTGTCTTAAGGTGAAATGAGACGTGAAAGGACTCACTTCCTGCTGAAGCTGAGCGGCTTAAAGTTTTCACACCATGAGAACTTTGACTGATTCACGTCTAATGAAGTTTGTCCCACGAGTCTTCCTGTATGGACGAGCTGCAGGTCTGCAGTCTTCAGTTTAAAGGGAACATGATGGTACTGAGATTAAGGCTGCCGCTGAACGACAGAAACATGAAGTAAAGTTCAGTATCAGTACGACAAAATGTTCTCAGATGTTTCTACAGTTCAGCAAACAATCATTTGGAGACTGTTGCTGCTTTATTTTCATAGTTTTCTACATGCTCATATCCTTTATTGAAGTGTTTTGTTATTATTATTATCATTACTATCAGTGGCATTTCATATTTCACGCTGTTCCATGGTGGTTATATAATATAATGTGGAGCTGCAGAGGTTACGCTTTGTTTTCAGTGCCGGTGTGATGCCTCGCTGACAGATAACAGCTGCTGTCACTTGATGCAACTGTGCATCAATTAAACTTTAATATGATTTAAGTGTTTGATTATATTTAAGTTTACCTTTTCCAGTTGTCATGGAAGGGTAAATTGGTTAGAAAGCATGTTTGTTTCAGCAGTAAATGGGCATTTTTTGGTGTATAGAGCTCTGTGAGGATTGGCTCACTTTTAGATCCAGCCTCAAGTGGCCAGTGGAGGAACTGCAGCCCAGATACTTAAAAAAATGTTATAATTTTTGGTACAAACTTACAGATTCCCCTTATTTTAGATTCCCCTAGCATGGCTGTAGTCTCTGTAAAGACTTGATTTAACACTTGTTTGACCTTAAAGATCCAATAAATCTTGTGGATATTTTGAACTACATGACAGGCAGGTAAACGGAAGTCCTCCCTGTGTCTCAGTTTTACTGTCCTCAGCAGCAGGACACACCTGTTTTTATAGTCCTTCAACATCACAACGCTGCAGACAAGACTTGTGATCATTAGTGAAGAAGCCATGATGCTGCAAACCCGCCTGACCACTGTGGTCTGCATGGAGATCAGAGACACGGTGAAGGTTGCCTGAAGCTCTTTCTTCTAATCCTTTTCTCAACCTTCACACCTTTATATCACTTTTGTCTCAGCTCTCGCTGTTTTCAATCTCCTCCTCTCTTTCAGCTCATTCTCACCTTTCTCTCGTCTCATTTTCCCTCTTCATACCCAACCTGACCTCCTCTTCCTTTCACCTTCTTACACCTTCATTCCTCCTCTCTCTCCTCCAGTCAACTTCTGATCCTCTTTCTTCTCTCGTCTCCTTCTTATTCTTTTGTTTCCTGCTGTCCTTCTTTTGTTTCGTCTCTTTATACAAAAACAGAGGGGTGGAAAAAGGAGATGCAGATACCGTATGCACGACTCTTCATTTCATTTTCTGTCTCTTCTGTCTGCTCTAATGTCACAGCCCTTCCTTTCTCTTTCCTCCTCTCTGCCCTGGTTGCCCTCCACACCTACAGCTTATACTGATCTCGGTAATAGAAAGGATGGTCTGTCCCCGGCGCAGTGTTTGGGTCATCCACTCGGCTGTTCACAAAGCCCTGCGAAGCAATCAGCAGCACTCGGATCGACCGAAATTGCCATTTAACCTATGATTTGCTGCGTGGCGCGACTGCAGCCCATTTCGACTCACAGTAGCTTCTATATTTATACCAGCGAACAGTTCTGACCGCTTTGTTCACATCACAAGAAACAGTGGCGGATTACTCGGAGAGGGCGTCATCATCAAGGACGAAGGACGTCACATGCAGAGCGAAAGGAAGCAGTCAAAAGGTTTCAGACTGTGCAAGTTCACAGTTTCTCTAAAGTCAAAAACCTCCAATCACCTCCCATGTTATCTTGAAGCGGAGGGACACGAGGAGGAAGCGTGAAACGTTACAAACCGTCGATCGCAGCTGCAGATATGACATGCTGCCAAGAAAGGAGAGAAAGAGGGTAAGAAAATGTACAAAGGTGGAGTAGAAAACAAGCATGATAACAAGATGAAACTTCAGTGATTTCTGTGGGAAATCGAGGTTGAGGAAGCCATAAAAGTTTGAGGTGACAACATGGAGGTAAAGAACAAAACAGAAAGCGAAGACAAATAAAGACTGAAGAGGTTGAAAGTCAGTGTGGAGGTAGACAAAAATAATAATATTAATATCGTAATGGTACTTTTTAGTTAAATCTAGATCTTTAATCAAATAAAAGAGAGATTTTAATAGAAATACGAATGGAAACTGGATGGTGACACAAAGCTGATGGGCTATGACACCTCGCTCAGCCAGGCTCTCCATTACACTGAAGTTCTGCACCATCAAGACGTCTTTTTGATGCTCTCAAATCAAAGTTCATCAAAGTTCAGGTTTATAAGAACAAGTTCATGCAGCTAAACTGTAACAGCCTTCACTAATGAGGCGGATTTTAATTAATTTTACCACATAGTTTCACCATTTCCAAGCTGCTGTGTCCATAAACCTGCTTGTGCATCTTAGTCACGAGGATCACTTTGGTCCAAGCGTTTCCAAAGTCTCCTCTGAGGATTTTCTCGGCCACTAAGGTCGATGAGAAAATGCAGGGAGTCCAGGCGGAGTGAAATATTGGTCTCTTGGATGTTTGAAGATCTCCACTTCAGCTCAGAGCCACAATGTGAGAGCTTTTCATCCCTCACGTCGAGAACTCTTCTGAGGTGGGAGGGCTTTAAGTATTCCCACCACACCCTCCATGGGATCAATTTGCACTCTTGTTTGGCTGAGCATAAGATTTAACTCTCGTCCATGTTCACTTAATGTCCAGATAGGAGTTTTAAATTGTGTTGGCTCTCACATTATTCATTTGCCCTCTGGTGGCATTGGTTAGTGAGAATACTAATGGATTGTGTCAGCGGTGTTGATGCCGTAAAAACAGAGAAACAGCAGCGGACTGATGGAGTGAGTGATCGGCTGGATGTGTTTGAAGCAGAGAGGGAAAAAGTGTCTGTCACAGATTATCCACTTCAGTTTAACAGAGCATTTGTTTGATGTTGATTCTGTCGTAAAAAGTGAACAAAACCTTAAAAATCAAACATGAACAATGATCAGGCTTTTTAATTAAGCACAGTATTAAAACCACTGCAGCTAATGTGGGGGGAGACTTTAACTGCTGGTGGACGGACAGCAGGAGATAATGTAAAGGAGGTAAACGTTTAGTCTTTGTCATGTTCATCAGCTCTCAATCAAACCATCCAACAGCAGATGTAGTAAGTCATAATGCAATAATGCATTAAAACAATTAAGCCCTGATGTCCAATCAGGCTATAAATTCCATTTGTACATACAGATTTTGCAGACGGTGCATACAGCTGATTATAA
>JAPZDT010000006.1:17743374-17755146 GCA_029814675.1 Acanthurus coeruleus | reverse complement strand
CATACCATTCCAGCATCCATGAGGAAAGCTCCCTCCCTGCTGAGCTTCTCCACAGACAGCTGCAGCAGCCTGGGCTGAGGGATGGTCCGCTCATTGATGTTCAAAGCTCCCTGAGGGTGCAGGAAATACAAGACAGGGGAAGATAGCTCAGTAACAGGGAGACATTTAAAGCAACAATGGAAAGTACTGCTTGTTTGGGTTCAGTCTACTGCCAAAAAGAAAACACCTTGACTAGAACTCAGTGTCCCTTTCAAAACAACGTTTGTCCATTAATCAGTGTACTTAACACAGCATAGACATAAAAAACACCAATCATGTCCTTTTTGTATCCTCTGAAATTAAATCCATGATTAGTTCTTTCGGAAATCTCTCTCCACCAGCTGAGATGTGAAGCTGCTGAGGGAGACTTTTATCATCCTCACCTCATCGGTCAGATCGTCGACTCGGTACAGAGCAGGGTGGATCATCAGCATGGCGTAGGCCAGCGGCTGGTACTTCAGCTGACACATGGCAAACACCCGGTCATCCAGTCTGGTGCTGGTTCCTGTCCTGAATGCTTTCTGCAGGGTGCACACACAAACACATTAACCTGGATCAATACAGGCTTGACAGAAAGGTTTACAACAAAAACTCCTGGGAGTAAAAACAGTCTAACAAATTAAATATTGAATGGCTTCATTTCAGTGTTCTCTGTTCATTTAACAAGTAAATAACCTAACAAAGTAAACGTTTTAAAAGCTGACCTGTTTGAGCAGAGCAAGGATATAGAGGGGGAAAAGCCTGAGGCAAGCCGGGGTCAGCAGACCGGGCTGCTGGATGGTCAACACAGACTGCCGGTATGACGACAGCGAGTCAATGGCAGCGTTGGTCATCGCATCTCTTGCATCACTCAGGCTGGCCGTCACCGAGCGGTCCACAGCTGGAGAAAGAGAGACATATTTGCAGCTGTCAGAAGGAGGTAAAATCTTTTTCTTTTGAGCCACTGCATGCAGGAGTTTTCAAATATCTGACTTTGATGGCCCAGAAATCTCTATAATAAAACAGACAATGATAAAAACACAGATCTCGCCAGCTTTCATGAGTCTTTGTCAATTTTTTCTGTAAAACAAAAATTAGCACCATCAGAATATCTTAAGAGATTTAGGAGAGCTTTAAAATGAATAAATATGGAAATCGAAACATAGAAAGAAAAAAGAGGAGATTTTAAATAATGGTTGGATTTTGTTTGTATTCTCACCCCTTGTGTCATGCAAGCAAAAAGTTTGTTATTGTATCACCGTGGTGGGAACTTTTATGTTTTTATTTATTTTAACTTAACGCTGAGACTTTTATAATCATGCACATAAAGGAGAAATCACAAACAGCTGTGGGTTATTAGTTGAAGCAGGGCACATCAAGAGGGGTGGAGCCACTCTGTGCCACATTTGACAGAAAGCAAAATATCAGCGTCTGTTCTGTAAGATGAGAGATGAGCCGGAGCAGATCCGTCTGTTCAGCATGTGATGGTTGCTAGGCAACCGCAGCTGTCAGCACTCATCTCCATCTGTCGGTGCTAATAACAGTGACGTGGATGAAAACTCTGCAATGATTTATTATCCAGCCAATTAAGAGTATTTACTGCCACAATGAGGAGTAATTTCAGAGTGATGCTCTATAGAAATTTGATTGACATTTTGAGTTCGTTGCTTATAATTTTTAAAAATGCATATTTGTAGATTATAAATCTTTGAATGAGGGCAAAGGAGGCAGATGCATTAGATAGTGTGGTATGTACCCATGCAAGCCAGCAGTCCAGTGATGGCCTGAACATCAGCTCCAGCAAAGATGTCGGACATAGAGTTCACAACAGGGAGACACAAAGTGTGGACACGGATCCTCCTCTCTCCTGTGAGAGAGAACACACAATATTTTAACAACAGAGACACAGTTTTATTACTTTTATTCTCATATAAGGTTTAGAAATAAAAACAAAACGACTTTAGCTGTGTGTTTATGTGTGTACCTTTGCTAGACGTGTAAAGCAGCGCGGCCTGGAAGGAGACGACCTGCATGTCGTCCAGGTTTTCCTCAATGGACATTTGAACTGCGAAGCCGGCATCTGGGTTCACGTTGGGAAGGGACAACAGATCTGTGGAGCGCACGAAGAAGTTTCCGTGGAACGTGTGGATGGACAGACCTGCAGAGAGATGGAGAAACAAAATCAATCACACGGGACTGAGAGCACCGTTTTATAATGCAAAGTCATACAAACAAACATCAGAGGTGGGAAGACAACACATAACCCAAACCAGCTCTTGTGCCAACGGACCTTTGGTGCAGCGTATCCTCATGACGGCCTCAAAGCCAATCTTCCTGGTTAAGTATCTCTTCAGATCCTTCTGGAAACACTCCACCTGAGCGGGGTTGTGCTGGTGGTGGTAGGAGGGGTAGTGGTAGATGCTTCCTGCTGAGTATCTGGATATGCAGCCTGAGAGACAGATGAGACAATTATATCCTGATCCGTCTTATTTCTAATGTGATAAAAAAGACTCACAGTCAATTCCCCACTTTACCCCCCTGTGCAAGCATTAGGTATTATGTCTTTATCAATGATACATGAATGTGTTGTGTTTTTTACTTATTGTACAGAAAATTGCCCACATTTTTAGCAGTTGCTGTGTTAAAACCCTTCAATCACTCATTTATTTTGAAGAAACATGTTTTAACTAATACACACTCAGAGCTTTTCTTTCCCTACAGGTCGACTTTTTTTTTTAGAAAATGAGGCCTGTGGTTGCCATAAACCTTAAATAAATGTAAAACAATTCTACAATGATGAAATCATACTATTGCTCATATACTTAAAATATTTAAAAATATTAAAAGTCCATTCTTTTCAGGACTTACCGAGCGATGCTAGGTCACAGTACTGAGCGCTGAGCAGGAACAGGTCAACCGCCACCTGCTGGCCGGAGCAGTCAAGAGCCAGCTTCTTGTAGAAATCTGTCACTGGGGATAAGTGCTGAATGTCCTAAAAGAAAAAACGAGGGTGCTCACAGTCAGAATTTAAAGTGACCACACAAAATTAGTCAAAAGCAAAGATTTTATTATTGTTGGACGGTAAAAGAGTTGGTTTCCGTTATAAAAAAAATACATTTTTCCATGACTTCAGACAATAACATCAGTGCACATGACATGCACTCATAAACTCTGCCTGTTTGTCTGTACTGTTTATCAGTGCAGTTAGAAAACTAGCTTTACTTTGCAAAAACAAGCTGTCATTATATAAGTTTTGTAATTTTTTGCACTATGCCTGATATGTAATACTCTATTATTGCCTGACAGCCAAGTTGATTTTTTTTTCCCTTCTTTTAAATTTGTCAGTATTCTTCCAGGGGCAATGCATTGTGAATGTTGCCTAAATAAAAATGGTATGACACTACTACTATATACTATATACTATGTGCTACTATAAAGAGCATTGTCAGGGTTAGGGTTATTTTAAGACAATATCTACTGCAACATCTGGTGTTTAAAGTAACATGATGTTGCTACAGGGTAGACAGCTCTTTAATCCTTCTTTCCTAATCCTGTTCTGATGCCCTGGACAGAGCTCTTACCTTGGCAGATGCACGTTGGTTGGGGTCTTCTCTGGACTGCAGTGCCCCCACGCCGAGGTTAGGCAGCTGGGTCTGAAAGACAGACATGCGCCCTCCGGTGGGCGACAGCAGCTTGAAGGCTGCTTGCAGAGCTGAACCCAGGGCAGACTGGGTCTCCATGGTCTTTACAAATAAAGTTGGCAGGCTTTTCAGCAGATCCTGCACAAGCTGAAAAGCAAATAAAGGGAGACAGTTTTATTTTTGGACCCCAGAACTGATCCCTGAGGGGAAACTTGTTTTCTCATTTCATTTTTCTTCCATATTTTCTCTCCGTCTGTAGTGTGGCCACAAGGTTTAAAAGCTTGAATCAAAGTAAACTTTCATACCTCTTTGCATTCATTGAGGTTTACAAGAAGGCTGTCTGGTGTTGGTAAAAAGATATCTGTGGAGCACAAAAAAGTTTTAATTAAACAAGTATAATACAGCAATACACACACAGACAGATACTATGATAGCTATAGTGATATGATAGTAACTTAATAGATCTGAAAGGTTTGAGGTCATCTTCATGATTTTTTTTCTCATTATTTGAATGTTTAGAATTTGGAACCAGCTAAATGTTTGAAATTTCACAGAAGTTTCATCTAAAGCAGAAGGTAACAGTCACCCAACATCACCCTCATGTTTGCTCACCCAGGTCATCTGTGATCTTTTGAAAATTTAACTATCTTTTAGCTCTATATTCCTGCAGGGAATTGGCTGTGGCACAGGAGCTGGAGATGTGTTGCTGCAGTAATGAGCGTGTGGCCTTTGCCATCAGCTGCGTCTCACCTTCGATGTCAGACACAATGAGCATCTGAGGCTGGGAAAGTCCCTCCTGGAGGTTGTAGAAGTGGATGGTGCTGTCAAAGGTGATGAAGCCGACCTTTGTTCGCGAGTCTCCAGGAAGACTATGATGCAGACACAAATGTACACACACACCTTTCAATGGAGACAGCAATCAGGCCTGTATTTCATTAACATTAAGTTAATGCAGGAGTAATAATGACCAGTTAAAAACTTTTGTAAATAACTTGAAATAAGGACGTATTCAAGTATGTCAGCTTATCTACATATAAAAGGGCAAATATTTTACCCTAATATGTGTTTTGGTCCTCTGAACAGTTTAAAAGCCATACAAGAAATTGCAAAAAACCCAACACAGCTGTAAACATCTCAATATTTCAAATGTAATGTTGTACATACGCATTAATGTTGTCCAGCAGTGACTGGCAGAACACATTCAGGTAGCCTGTCTCCACTGCATTGTGGGATACGTCGAGAACGAAGAGGTAAACAGCAGGCTGTGGTGGCCTCAGCTGGAGAGATCAGTGCAAACACAAGCAACTTAACTCAAGGTCAAAAAAACATCACAAACACACAGATTTCTGTATAATTTGTACATATATTACAATTACATAGATGTAAAGAAGTAAGTAGGTGTCTAATTGTCTGTTGGCCTACCATGTATTCTGAAGGAGCAATGAATTCAATGGTGGCGTTCTGGACCTCAGGTCTTTTGTGCGGCTCGCCGTAAGATCTGCTGACTGGGTTGTACATAAACTCTTCTGGAACTACACACAGACACACACACAACATTTAGTGAGGTGAGAGTGTTTAACTGACTTTCCCTTGTCTCTCTGACGTCACTGCTTCAGCATCTTAGTGGAAAAGCATCCTGTCTCACATTACCATGCATCCAGTCCACAGAGCAGGTTGGACACAGGGGAACATTAATCTGAGCATTTACCACAACTTAAATCGATATGATTGCTTATTGAGATAAAGTAATAAAGAAAGATGTGACAAATTGTTTGCCCTGACTCTAATTTAACCTCAAAAGCGCTGTTTATCTGAAGTCTAAAAAGTGTAACTGACTGCTGGCTAACAGTTGTCAACATCGTTCCCTTGTGTTGTTCATGCAGATGCAGCCACGAATAAACTCCTTGTAAAACAGAATTTGCTTGGTCATTTTTTTATTTGTTACTTTGAGGAAATACTGCACATTTTGTTGCTACATGGTATTTGTTTTGATCACACGTCCGTTGCCTAAAGTGCCCTCGCTGGCAAAAGCTCTTTCACATGATCTCTCTTTAATCTCTCCTCCTCCCCCCTTGTCCTTACCATCGTTGACCCGATAGCACAGGTTACACTTCCACCTCCTCTGGTCCAGGAAAGAGACGAAGGGGTTGATGTAGGTTCTGCAGGACCGACACCTAACGATGGTGCTGGATGTCACCACAGGAAGCTGCTGCAAAACAACGGAGAAAAACCAGCTCTTGGGTAAAAAGTGCCTTTGGCAAATTCATTTTCTTGTTTGTGACAAGTTGTAACTGGCAATTTAATAAAGACTTTTCTTATCACTGTTCAAATTACGCAACATCTCTGTCGTCTGTGTCCTCTATTAACACAGGAACAAACACAAATTCATTCTGGCACATTTTGCCCAGAGCCTGATTTAGTCAAAACCTATTCTGAAAACTGGAATTACCACCTTGTATGACTCTACAAAAAACAGTCAAAGTGCAGTTAACATCTCTATCTGTCCAGACGTGTGTTTACTGAACATTTGAGGGAATTTTAAAATGAGCATGAGGTTCATTTTTGGGGAAATAGATAAATAACTTGTAAAACACAACAAACTCTGTGCAAACATACAATCACATCATATAGTTTAACTAGTCGAGTTTAAACTTCAGCATAAACTTCAAAGAGGTTTGGAAAAATGTTAAGGTAAATTTACTGCCTTAGGTGTATGCACATCAAATATTGAACTTTGGAGTTACCGAGAGGTCTTTGAAGGGGTGGAGCAGCAGGCCCAGTGGCAACTTGGCTTTATTGAGTAGACTCTGGGTCTGAGGGATGCTGGTTAGTGTACTACGAAAAACCCTGAAGAAACACACAAACACACAAAAGTTCAGTCTTAATACATCATAAGTTGACAAAATGAAAGAGAATAAATATACAGACACATGCTGTCATCAGTACTTCACTCTGGCTTACTCTGGGTTGCAGTTGATCTTCTGCAGATCCTGTGGGAGGCAGGGTGTCGGGGCAGGGATCGGACTTGGTGGAAGCAGGTTCCTCTCCTGCAGTAGGTTAACCACTCTCAGGGCCTCTGGGGTGCTGGACTGGAGGCTCATGGCTGCCAAGGACGGGCTAAGCTGGGCCGGCCCTGGGCCACCAGGTGGCTGAGAGAAGAGAAAACAACGAGCTATTTGTTTGATCTATTTACCAAAAAGTTATGACAGCCAAATCATTCAGCATCCATGTTTCGACTGATGGGAGATCCAGTCACAAACATCATGAACTAGCCGACAAACACGTTTTGCAAAACGCTCCAGCACTGCTCAGTTAGCGCCTGTCTGTGACTCTCCTTTCACCTGCTGGTATGGCTGAGGTGCTTGAGTGTAAGGCTGCGTGGCGGTCTGCATCGCAGGGTGCATGGGGGACGTGGCATTGTGGGGGGTTGAGGTGTTCTGGTACCCAGGGGGGAGGGAGGGGTAGTGGCCCAAGTGCCGACCCGGCGGTCCGGGCTGGGCGAGGCCAGCTGTGTAAGGAAAGAAAAGAGAAAGGTGTTCAGTTAGAACTTAATTTGTGAAAAAATGTAAATCTCTTCAGATGTAGAAGTCGAAGTTTATTAAATGTTTTTTCTTGCTTGTAACTAATCCAATGAAGACCAAGAGACAAAACCACAGAACATTTGACTGTGGCTCTGTACTCCAAGCTTCTACTCAAGACAAACGGTACAAATATCACATTCATAAAGTGACTTCCTGAGCACAGCACAAGCAGGGAGAAATAAACCCTGCTGCTGTCGGCTGAAGAACTCTGGACTGTGTTAAACACAAATTTTACAACAAGTCCCAAGCTTCTTCAGTTCTTCAGGAGAATTCTACAACACTGTTTGCTAAGAAGCTTGAGAAATGTTTCGTGGACTAAGACAATTCACTTGAATTTCCATCTGCAAGTGGATAAGAAGATAATGACTGAATTTCCTTTTGGGCGAAACTGTTCCTTTAAGTCAAATATTAAGATGGACAGCAAAATCTTTAGCCAAACAACTACAAGTACATTGAATATTTGAAGTAAAAATGTAAAAGGATCTAGCAAGAAAGGGGTAGGATTACACAAAATACTTCAATATTTACAAGATCAAATGAACTATTTGCATTTTTAAGCTATAGGAACACGCAGACATCCACAAAGAAATAGTGAGAGAAGCTCATATGAGTTTTTTACCATTTTAAAAGCTATAGCAACATCTTTATCAGGTCAGTGATGATCTTTGTGGGAGCTGTACTTCAGTAATGTTGTTTTCTCAGTATTTATTACAGAAAAAAACCTCCAATGCAGTAGCTCATAATGTGTAAGTGTTGAAAGTACAATGAATGAGGGATTTATTACAAAAAGTTGTGACATAAAATGTATACACTATATATAAAAATAAATATTATATATATATTAATTTTTAGAAACATTTTGTGTTCTACAAAAATTGTAATGGGACTTGAAAGAGGACTTTTTCTCATGTACTGCAAGTGTGTAGTTGTTTTGAGCCCCTGCTTGGTGAACCTAGCAGGCCTGTGCATGTGTTTGGTGTGAAAAGAATTCAATAAGTGTCAGAAAATGGCCTTACCCATTTTGTTGTCAGCATGATTATAGCTGTTTGGAGCTTGTGGGCCATTGCCAGCCATGTTTCCTGTTTCAAAGTAAACACAGATGTGATGTGAATAATTTTAGTGACACTTCCCTATTGCTATCCCAATGTTCTAACCACAGGCGATAGATATGCTACGGTCTGACCTACAAGATACATGGAAGAAGGATGAAAAGGAGTGCTAAGAAGAGAAACAATACTGATGATGGTAATTGATGGACGTCTTCAAATGAAATATTTAAAACTATATGGATGAAATGATGGACATAGATGACCAGGAGAGAAAAACTAGCTATCAACAAGATATGTCACCAGGGATGCACTTACACTAAAGAAATACTGGGCTGAAGCATCACTAACACCCAGCTACAAAAGCACACGTTAGAAAGATCCAAGCAAAGCTCCTTATTGAATATCTCTACTAATTTTCTTATGTTCTTTATTTCTTCTTTTAGGTTTTCTCAAGGAAAAGAATGGAGCACTGTATCAGAGGATTTTAGCAAGGCTTTATATAAAGGTATCAATGACGTGTGCATCCCTGGATACAATGAACAACACAAAGAGGACGGGATGGGCACCACAGCACTAACACAACATCTAACAGTTACTGATAGATTCTGCCACACCTGGACATTCAATATCCCCTTCCTGACAGTCAGGCTCAGTAGGGGACAAAGTGCTGTTAGCAACCCCGCCACACTGAGCTGGCATGTGGGGGAAGGAGGGGAGGGAGAGAAGTGACATAAGGTGATGAGAGCAAAAAAATGGCTGATTTACAGAAGGACACAGTGACAGAACCCAGTAAATACAATACAATCATCCCATTGATACTACTCTACTTGCCTAACTTGTGGTTAAAACTTGAAGCATACCGCCTCCTGAACATCTGCAATTGATCTGAAGCACTTATTAAAAATCTGCTCCATTTCCTTTTTTTGTTTAGCACAGTAGAATAAAACACTTTTAAAATAAATTACTAGCCTCAGCCTGCTGCGATTACACCAGGTAAGCGGCACCTTTGAGACCATTCCAAGAATATCAGACAATGTAGAACATAGATAAACACAGAAAGTGACTCAGTGAGTATATAAATATTTGGTTGTGGGGCTTTGGGTTGCTGCATTTACAGGGTTGCCATGCCTGAGGACAAAGCACAAAAACCAACATGTCAAGATTAAGAGAAACTAAAAAAAAAGAAAAAAACACTTACCATCTGCCTTGAGGGGGGGAGGTGTGGCATTGCCCATTGGGGGTCCAGTGGGAGGCGGTGTGGGTTTCATGGTTGGTGGTGGGCCTGTAGGTGGGCCTGTAGGTGGGGGGCCATAGGGAGCTCTGTTTGGTTGGTATGTGTGGGGGGTTAAGGGATTCATTGGTGGAGGTGCAGTGCCTGGTGAAAACAACAGTGATTCTTATTAGGGATGCAACAACTTATCATTTTATAATCTTATGATTTTTGTTTCTGACTAATCATTAATTTGTTTATTAGATTAAAAGTGACAATATATCAAGCGCTGTTCATCACAATTTCCAAGAGAAGACAAAGCAGGAAATCTTGTTTTGCATTTTTCTTTGATTAATGACTCACACAATGAATCACATATTAAGTTGTTGTTGAATAAAGTTTCAACTGACTCCTTATTTCAGGAAAAACTGCACTGTTGGTAAGTTCGGTGATTTATGTTTTTTAAACTATGACAACATTACTGTGTCTTGTAAAACAAGAGCACTCTTGGGTGTTGCCACATATCATGACAGAGGCATCTAAGGCACCACTGATGAGTAACATTATAAGCTCTGACCAGAGGCTACAACAGCAGGTGGTTATACTGACCCGCAGCCAGCTAATGTCAAAACAACAACATGACAATCTTCATTCACACACCAGCCACATCAGAAGTGTCTGGATTCAAATAAAAAGAATACTTACACCATTTTTTTAGTGCATGGTATTTTACCATGAACTATTTCTCAGGTTAATTATACTTTCAGCAATGACAGAATTGGGTAAGTTATAGTTTGAACAACAAATTATTATCAATTCAAAGGATCTATGATTTCAGGGTGGTGAAAATTGTAAAGACTTTAATAGACTGGAGCTTAGACTGAAATAGGGCTGTATGCTAAAAATTAAAATCATGCTTTTCCAACATGTTGTACTAAAACATTGTGCATAGTACTTTTTTGCATTTTAAACTAGTACTGTGACATGCTACATTCCCCTGAAACATTTTACTGACAAAATACAATGTGACTGTTAACACTGGAGACTGAACCATATTCGACTGTACTATGCAATTCAGCAGCACAAATGAGCCAAAACTGTCAGACAGAATATGGTGGCTGATGGTCAAGTGTATGACATTTAAGAATTGCTTTTGTTGTGTGGCATTTTAAAGCAAAAATTCCCACCAACACCTTCTAATTTCTCCAGTTGGTAGCTACTTTCATTATCAGCATTGTACTGGGAAGACATGCCCTGATGGTGCTGCTGGGAGAAAGGTCAAATCAAGCAGCACCCTCATGTTAGAGGTGTAAATGTGAACAGCAAATTTTAAGCCATCATAACCTTAAAATTGAGAAATTCCTGATCATGTGACCTCTGATTCAATGTAGAAGTACTGCACGAAATATAGCTCTCAAAAAAAAAAAATCAAGGTTTATTTACAAAATGCTATGACAAAGAGACGCTGTGGCTGCAGATTACACAACCAACTTCACTCTTGCTCATATCACTTCCTCTAGAGAAAATGTCAACGACTTGTTGATATTAAAAGCTACTGAGATTCTCTGACAATTCATTTTTTTTAAACTTAGAGCTAAGCATTTCTTAGTGGAGACATCCCTTGAATTATCTGAGCAAGAATTCAAAACACTACCTGAATCACTCAAAACCTAATTAATGCCCAGAAGATTCAGTTGTGCTCATTCTGATAATATCACCTGCAGAAAACAATCATTTTAGCAATACAACCTGTATCAATAACTGAAATTAAAATCTGGATTGACCCTAAAATCCTGAAACTGAAGTCATATCATATTGAAAACAATAAAATTCTTTTTTGCACTTTGTACCAGTTCAGAGTAAATGAGTCTCTGTGCCTGAGAGAGAGCCAGAAGCAGCAGCAGGCCAACATGTTCAATGTAGGAGCAGAGGGCAATGTCCAACTCCAACAAGTCAGCATTCTAGATATGCATATCTG
This sequence comes from Acanthurus coeruleus, assembly GCA_029814675.1. NCBI lineage: Eukaryota > Metazoa > Chordata > Actinopteri > Acanthuriformes > Acanthuridae > Acanthurus > Acanthurus coeruleus. Next base: position 17,743,669 of record JAPZDT010000006.1, on the reverse strand, counting down.
CTGCACGTCATTGACAATGACGGGGACAACAGACAAGACACACCAGTGGTGCTATGGAAACCATCTTGATAGGGACAATGAGAGATATTGAAAAAGAACTCAGTATGTTTTTTAAAAATTAAGGAATTACATGATGGGGACCCCATAATTAATTGGCTAAAGTTAATTAGCCTGATTTTATTGAGTATAATTTATTGTTTTATTGACCAAATGAGTGCCTGCATCTTTATGCAGGCACTTTATCTTTATTTATTTATTTATCTATATTTATGCCTGCATCTGCCTGTTTCTCAAT
>JAPZDT010000006.1:14651599-14662165 GCA_029814675.1 Acanthurus coeruleus | reverse complement strand
TTTAGTTTTAAAAAAACCTACAACGTCATTATGGCCGAGTTCATTAAACATGATGGATATGCTGCAGCTGTCCTCAGGGTCACTACTGTAGTTTGCACTTGTACTGTGTGTTATTTCAAGTCTGTTTCAGGTTTCACACACTCACACACACACACACAGATAGAAAGAGAGAGTCCATTTAGAAAGCCCCACGAGTCTTGTAATGAATTGAAATGAGGCACCATTTCACAAGTTGTAACTTGTTACTTTGACATTTGAAAGTCCTTTGAAATACATTACTAACACACCAACACCAGTACATCACCTGTAATGTTAGTGCAGAGGAGGTCTGCATTTTTAATGCAAAGTGTGGATTGTTAAATATTTTATGCCTTTTTTTTAAAGCACTGTATGTTTTCTTGAGCTGATTGTGACTGAATGTTAAAAACGCCTCAGCTCTCCAACATCATCAGAAGTCCAGAAGGCGGGCCGGCACACCAGTGGGACGTGGGGTGAGGGTTTGGTGTGACGTGGTGGGAGAGACCATCTGTAGCAATTAAGCAGCAGTTACCATCAGTTGTGATCAAGACCCAGACTGTCCATCACCAAGGGGTCCTTGACACCAATGTGATTAAAGTCTGAGGTAAATACCCTCTTAAAATTTAATATCCTACACAAGTAGTTACCTTCCAAGAGTAGTAAATCCATCTTGCCATCCAGTGTGAAATATAAAAAGGATTAAAGTCCCAGATTATATGATCAGACCAGCAGAAAGGGGCATGGTGAAATATTTACATGCATAGAGAGCAAATTAAATAGTGGACAGAGCCACAGTGACATCATCCATTGGTTTGTGGAGTACTTTTTAAAGTTAAGCATTATTGCAGTGGTCATCTTTGGTTTTTAGTGCCTAAATAACCATATCTGGACAAGAGTTGCAGCTGTGGTGGAAAAGTATTGCTAAAAATGACTTTGATGCATAACAGAAGGATGCTGTCCTTCAAAATGTCCATCCTGAATAATTCATAACATAAAGCCTGATTATAATTGAAACAAGTGAGTTATGTAAGAGTTCTGTACAGGTGGTGCAAACCTGTTTTTGTATCAGGCTGTAAACATGTTTGTTTCTGCTTTAAAACTGGGTGTTTTAACATGAGCCTCTGAGGGAATTGACCTGCTTTTTAGTGCCAGCCTCAATTCAAAGAACTGCAGTTTTTTGGCACTTTCATGCTGGCTTCATTCACAGCCACTTGTTCTCATGTCTATGTGAACTAGGCAGGCTGGTGGCTTGGTGACAGACGGACTACCAACATTGCTAGCTGATTAACTTTTATACTTTTCACTTGCTTTGCAGGGAAGTTCTCCAAGCTTCTCTCTCTTTACCATGCACTAGATAGTTTGATCACATCTCTTAATTCATTTAAGAGTTGCTAGCTTGTTTACTATCAGTTCACAAACTTGTTAGCTTTGTTACTAACAAGCCAACTTTACATGTTTTATTTAAAAGATCTACTCATTTAATATGGCTCCTCTTTGGTGGAGAAGTTCTTATTCCAACAAATTAGGGTTAAATAGAAGTGAATGGTACAGGACAGCTAATGAGCGATGATGGCTCCCTCTGTTTTTGGACCCTTCATTCCCTCAAAGGTCAGCACTGTCAACGTGTTTTGCCGTTGATCAGCTGAGCAACTTGTGTGTCAGATTTTAAAACTGATTTTAAATGATCTTGGCAAATTTTCCCTTTGCATCAGATCATTTTATCAAGAATATACGTTGACAGGAAGACTGAATGCAGAAAGGGACAAATGAACGCCGATGCTCAGGTCTGTCCAGTGCAGCTTCGTTGAAACTCCTCATCTCTGCTTCCTCCCGTTTGTCCGACTCCTCTCCCGCTCTTGTAAATTCCCCTCAGGTCTGACCCCCCCCGCCAACTCCTCCTCTGCTGTTTCTCTCCCTCTCCTCCCTCTGTTTTCCTCCTCCACACCTCTGAGGGACAACTGCTGAGAAGCAGCCTTTCTCTGACAGCAGGGGGGGTTGGCAGAGGGGAATGATGGAGGTGCAGAGCGCACATTTCACAGATGGCCATATGTGTCTATGTTTCAGTGCATGTGAAATCTGATGTGTTGGTCTCTGTGTGGGTGTGTAGGAAAAAAGGAGATAAACTGGTGGATGCAGGAGCGCAGAAGAAAGAAACAGTTTAGTTATTTCCTATTTTATTTTGTAAGTCACTCTCCTCAAGTGCAATGGTTTGTTTCACTTCCGCCTATTAGAGTATTTAATGTGTGTGTGTTTTCTCTGCTAGTTTTTCCTTACATCGAGTGTGTCAAGCACTCTACCCTTTTCCTCCATGTTTGGTTCTACTAGTGATTTTGTGTTTTTTTTTTTTCTTGGACTTTGTTCCTTTAATGGATTTCTATTTTTTGCTCCACCTTTATGGATTTGTTTTCCTCATTGCACTGCCTGCTTTTAGTTTTGAGCCTTTTCCGCCTTAACCGCATGTAACCTTTATTTTGTTATTTGTATCATGTCGATCAAAACTGGTGAACTGCATCGCTCTGCCTGCCGTGTCTGCAATTTGGACTGATTCATCGTCTTCCCTGCTTCTCTGTTTGCACAAACTGACATTTTGGTCTTAAAACTTCAGTCTTTTTTCTTTTTTCCTGTCTGTCTAAAAACAATTTGTCTTTTTTTTTCATACAGCATATAGAAAGTACAGTTTTCAGAACAAAAAGGTTTATAAATGTAGCTGTCAGGGGATGCAGGATTGCAGATATTAATAATAAGCTGATCTGAAGCATCTGAATGTTAAGTATGGACTAAGAATTAAGAAGGTAACCGGAACATAAAACTGAAACTTACAACACCTATGAATTTATTTGCCACTGTTTGTCATTTATGCAACAGTGTTATACTGTAGATTGAAGACAGCAACAACATTTTGTCGGCTTCACATTGTGTTTGTGTTCGATGATTAGTTTTTGGATTTTGGTTGCATTGTTGTGTTTCAATCAAAGCCATCAGTAACACGCTGCGTCCATCCAGTAAATGACATTTTCAGTTGAAGCTCTGACATCAGTTGTGATTTAAAAGCTGTTATTTCTGTAAATCCACTTACAACAACTTGCAGGAGGTATCAATTTTATTCAGCTTTGCTGCTTTTTGCTTCAGTTTTGTGTTTTTTTGTTTGTTTGGTCTCATGAATGTGGCTGGATGGCTTCATGTGAAGGAATATAATGTCCCTCCTCTTAATCCTGATTACATCACTGTGATTTTAAACTCATTTCTCCAACTGTGAAAAAAAAAATCATTATTGCAGACAGAAACCAGACCCATTTGAACCACTGAAGAAATTAGTCATTTAAATTTAAAGTCGTGAAAGTGGGCTTACTTAAACAGGCTTGCTGCACAAAAAAAAAAACAGGAGTTTAAACTTTCCTCCACTTTGCTGTTTGTTGTTGACATCTAAAATAAATGGGCAAAAAAGGTTTTCTCAAAAGCTTGTACTGTTAACTTGAATGTAAAAAAATGACAGACTCTGAAAAAGTGTATGAAAACACTTTTTTTGATCCTAATGAAAGCCAGCATTTTGAAAGGCTTCACCACAGAACAAATATTTCACTCCGGTGGATTCAAGCATTTCAAATGAGAGCACAAAACTCTACACAGTTGTTCATTAAAACATGGGCAATAACAGCAGCAGAAACATTTGTTACCCTTGATGTAAAGACTTCTTTCCAACGATTTAAAAAAAAAAAATCAAAACAGCGCCGCCCTTTCTGAGTGCAGAGGGAGATGGGAGATGACAGCAATGAAGCGTGTGTTGAAATAGAGAGTGTGAAAGAAAAACAAAGAGACAGGCAGAGACAGAGAGCTGGAATATGAAACAAAGAGACAACGTGAGTGAAGGGAAAAACTTACGTGAAGCCTGGGAGAGAGAGAGAGAAAGAGACAATACAAAACTGAGAAAGAAATATAAGCCACACAGACAAGCAGCTGTTGTGATTCTGTCGTGGATAAAAACACAACATCTCCACATCATCAGGGAGGTCCAAGCATGTAGCATCTTTTTTCTGTTTGGAGACAGTAAGAGGGACGTATTAGGCCGTTCATTTCCAGGTGTTGGGCTTGATTTCCCTCTGCACCAATCAACAAAAAGCCTTCCTTCCTTCCCTCCATCTCACGCTCTTCTTCTGCTTTTCCCCTCCTTTCTTCAACATCCCTCTCTTCTCTAAGAAAACACCAATGACCTGTCTGCGACAATCAGCCCCTCTTCACGTCAATATCTAATATCCTGCACTGGCAGGAATTTAGCATGAATTATACCACTGGAAGCTATTTGCAGTTATAATTAGAGAGCCGGAGAGAGAGGATTAAGCCACAGTTCATCCCATATCTGATTGCCAATTGTCCCCTGTAAGTAATCAGGGCCATAAGGTCTTTGAAATGAATGGTCTAATAAGCTTGGTAAAGATTTTACTCTTCTGCAGTGTGAAGAGAAGAAATTGATCTTTACATTAATCTGTTCTGCCGAAATCAGTGAGCCTTGAAAAATCATACATGTTACATCAATTTGTAAAAGTGTCGAATGTATTGAGCGCTTGCAAGTTTTTTTTTTTTTTATCTTTGTAAACACCTTAAACAGCTTTTTTTTTCTCCATCCAATCATTGCTGATTTCAAAGGTAACAGTTTTTGTGACTATGTACCTTCAATTACCCATATGAAGGCCACCAGCTGCCTCTCTGCACCTGACCCCTCAATTCACAATATGTCAGCACAGTGTTGGCATTGTGTAAGCACTGCATAAGCAACCATCTGTCCAATTAGTACAGATCCTGAATCAGATCTGTTGTGTTTCCATGTGAGAATAACAAAAACAGCAAACATCAGGAAAATCATCTCTTACGTCCAGGTGTCAACATTTAAGCACTCATCGTACCTGATCAACTTAACTGTAATGAGTTTGTTTTTTTCGCAGCATTTCAGTAACTGTTAGTGCTTTTCGAAACCATGCTGGCAGCCTAACAGGCCTGCACATTTACACTGAGGGTTTGAATGTCAATATAAAGCTGTTCTGACAATGATACTGTTAGTTACTGTGTTAGTTTAATTTTAAATGGCAAGTTTTATGTCTCCACTAGGTATGACAGTGAGTGTGTGCTGGCCAGTTTACCATTTTGGTCCAGAATTAAATGACTAAACAAAAATCAGATGCATTGATGCAGAATCTTGTATTAACATTTAGGTTTTTCTCAGCATGCACTGATACAACTTTACTGATCACTTAACTTTCCATCTAGTGCAATTATCAGGTCAAACCTTTAATGGTGATGTTGTGTTTTTATGCTAACTTCAGCTTGTGATAAATCCTAACCTTAAGGCTAACAAACCCTTAAAAAGATGTGATAATGTGACCTAATCTTCCCCAGCTGAGTGCAGCCTTACCTGTTCGTTAAGAAGTGTGTTTGTGGGTAACACATCACCTGCCAGGTTGCTCTCCCTAATGACTCCCTCGACTTTCCTCTGGAGCTGAATTCGTCCTGTCAGGCAGCTCATGTTGTGTGGTCGTTCAGTTTATAAAGGTGGACACTTACAGTTCATGGTGTTGGTGGGTTATTGGGCACTAAAGTAAGTTACAGCCACTGATCCCTTCTGCTAGCACTCTTATTTTAATAGCCTACTTTCCTGTATATTAAGCCATTCTCCACTCCCCTCAAAGACATAAAGGTTCATCATTTATGAAACCTTCGAAAGCGCAACAAGTGAAATGCATGTAAGTAACATTGTACACTATTTTTAGTGACAAATTTTGATTTTTGAGATTATTGCATCACTAGGATTCAGTTGCCTTTTCTCATCTGTTGAGTGTTTTTGCAGGATCCTCATTTCTGTCTCATTTTTCATTTGATTTCAAGAAAACGTATAACACACTGTCATTGTACGCTATTTTTAATGATGTAAAATGCAACATTTAGTGTACCGTGATACAGGATTTCATCTTCCACCTCATGCGGCAACTACTTGAACATAAGGTTCATGTTAAGAGACAAGAAAGCAATTCTGGGAGGAGAGGAAAGAAAAAACATATGTAGCTATGAGCTTATTATAGAGACACGTTTTCGAGTAAAGAGGGGACTAATTTTGTAAAGTAAATTACTCCTGAGACTACAATTGATGTAAAACTGTGTAGTTTTTAAAGGTAAATCAGCGTCTGTCATGTGCAGATACTTTTATTCTTACACCAGATGACAACAAACTATTACTTGTTCTAAGTATTATGTAATATTATATCAGGAGGAATATTATAGGACAATGAAAGAAAATATCAGAGCATTTACATTATTGTGCTTCGTTATATTGGAGATATAGGTTGCACTTGTTTACCTTTTAACTATGTGGCAGACACAATTGTTCAGGATTTTATTTTATTTTTTGGCAGTTTAGTTCCACAGATGGGACTAAAATGTTTTGATGCAGACCTCAAACCCCAAGTTTATTTTTGCCTTTTCTCCTTGTTGTGTTTTCATCTCTCTTTCTCTGAGAGCTTGTTGCATTCAGCGGATGTTTCATTCCTCAATGGTGAAAAAATCCAGACAGCTGACAGATTCATTAGAATACAAGCCTCTAATTAGAAAAGGCAGCTTTTCTTGTCACTCACTGAAGACACTGTTATTAGTGCTGCACACAGGAAAAACAAAGGCCTTTTTAAGGCTTGAGATGAATAATATATCTGGGAACTATTACACATACATGTATTCTTCTGTTTTCTTTTTCTTTTTTTGCTGTCAATCACAGGTGCTCATCACTAGAGGCAACAAATCTGCTTTCTGCAGCTCTGGAAAGTGCCACACACGGACAGAGGAATACATATATAATATAATATGAATTTGAGTAAGAGTGTGAGCATCTGAATAATGTAGCGCGGCGAATGAAAAGCTGTCACTGTCATTCACACTGCGCCGCCTCAGGGCTGCATTAGACGCCGTGTGAGCTCTAAAGAGATGCAGCGTTAAGCAGGACTGACAGACGCGCTCAGCACAGGTCACAGCTTGTTTTATTTTGAATTCAAACCAAGAGAAGAGGGACAAGGATGCACATTGATAAATTACATCAAGTATTGCTACATATCAACTAGCAACATCACAATATCTCATAAAAGCGCTCTTGACAACAGATCCAACGTTACAAAAATGAAAAGTAACATTTGAGGGAACGAAAACTCGGCTGCAGTTGAAGCCCATCGATGAACATAACTAAACACAGCGGAAACTAGAGAGTTTTGGCAAGTTATGGTGATATGCACGGTACTTCCTTTCCCATCTGCAACATTGTGTTCAATGGAGCTACAAGACTGGCAGCTGAAGCAGTACGCAAGTAACTGTAAGTCTTAAAAATAAAGGCAAAAACCTCCTAATAAAAGCTACTACAATGCATACAGAGACAGAAAACTAGCTTGAACGCACAGTTGTATGTACAGCCTGGATTACTAGGGGGGGGATCTCAGGATTTAAAATGTATATCACAGCACATTGAGATGTCACTGTATATAAGCTATCAAACAGCCATGATGGAAAAAAATTCATTCAATAGACTCAGGACGTGTCGTGGATGTGGACATTGTCAAACCTTCCTCAGACAGTACAGCTGGATTTTTGTGTTTAAAAAATGTGTTACAGCAATACAAGACCAAACTGACACTGTTTTGGAGTGGAATTTGAAGTGTGTGTGTGTGTGTGTGTGCGTGTGTTTGTTTGTGTGTGTCTGCGTGCGAGTGTGTGTTGTGTTTGATGGACGTGCCTGAGGTTACACAGTTTGGGCAGGAAAGAAGAGGATCCTTGAATTAATATACAGTATACACACTTGAAAAACCAAAAAAAAAAAGACTCCAAACTCCAGAGAACTTCACAAACAGGAAGCTTGAAATTGAGCACTGACTCGGGCCTTTGTACAAAGAGTTGCCTGATTATCACATACAAATCATCCATACGTCACATTAAAAAATAAATATATCATGACAATCAATAAATAATAAAGTACAGGGTTAAGGTTTTAACATGGAAACAAGAGAGCAGACTGTGCGAGTATGTGTTTGTGTGTGTGTGTGTGTGTGTGTGTGTATCAGCAGACGATAATCCCAGGAGAGCAAAGGTTCAAAGGAAAAATGCCCCTCATTAAAAGAGCGAGCACATAAATGGAAAATCAGGGTAAATCAGAATACGACCTAGCATGTAATTGTGTGGTTTCATGTCTGCATGCACGTTTTCACTCTATATTGGCTTTATATATGCAGCTGATGTGTTATGTGTGTCCCCTTTTGTCTATTTTTCTAAATATTCATCTACATGTTTGTGTGTGTCTGTGTATCTTTATGTCTGCATGTGTGTGTCTGCATGTGTTTGAAACACCCTTTAACTATTCAGCCATCTCAGTGGCCCTCGCCGCTCGGGGGCTTGGCGTCGTGCTGCTGCCCCGCCGCCCCTCCAGGCAGCCAGGGGGAGACAGAGTGCGAGGTGGTCTGCTTGGCCATGCTGTAGTGGCTGATCACTGTGTAGAAACGGCCCCTCGAGTTGGCGTCCTGGGCGGCGTAATACGCCTCCAGAGAGGCTGGAATACAGCGCTTGTGCTGTGATGGAGAAAGATAACAGTGAGGTTCAGAACTTTTGAATCTACTTTTATCAAAACAACTTTTACAAAACAAAAATTACTGGAATGTTTAATGGGGCTGAAAGATTTGAGAAAAATATCTAAATGCAATGTGTCTGACAAAGACTGTAATTGGGTTTCATTAATGCAAATATTTTCTACACTTAAACGCTAACTTGAGGTGTGCACAGTTATTTCAAACAAGATTGTTTCTAGAAAGATCAATCTCATATTTATCCTGAGTAATTATGGCTTTGTGTTTTTCTTTTGTTCACTTTTATAATTCTGTTTAAAACTCAGTTATGTTTCAGTAAGATGTCAGAATATATTTGCACATTTCAGTTTGTTTTTTTAATTTCTTAAAATGTTACATTTAGTTTAGCTTTTAGTTTTCGGTCAAGTCAGATTTATTTAAAGAGCACTGAATCACTACGTGAGTTGTCTCAAGGCATTTTACATACAAAGCAGGTCTAGCTTTCACTCTTTAATAAATAAATAACCCACAATTGATAGCAATTCCCTTCTGTGCAAGCACTCGACTGCAGTGGTGAGGAAAAACTGCTTTAAACAGACAGAAACCTCAAAATAAAACCTGTCTCAGAGGTGAGGACCATCTGACATCAATAATAACCTTTGTTTCTATGTAAATTGTATCTGAACAAACAATTCACTTTCTTGACTTAAACCTCTACTTTTCTGTTGAAGTATGATCGATTGAGCTAACATTGTTCTGATATCAAGTTACTGGTATACTTTACATAACCCAATTATATTCAAATATAATGCTTTAAAAGCTTAACTTTTAAGCCTTAAAGCAAACATAGAAAAGTAAGTAGGAATATATAAAGGTGAAGGGGGCTCATGGTGCTGTAATGGAGTGCTTATGTATATGAGTGTATTTGGGTCTGTATATTATTAAAATGTGCTTGAGTGCTTATGCATCAACAACCTTATGTAGTGTATGTGCCATAATGTGTGTGTGCGCGCGCGCGCGTGTGTGTGTGTGTGTGTGTGTGTGCATGCACATTTTTCTATTGACACTTTTGCACCTGGTGAGCGTGCATGTGTCACTTCTAATAATACCTCTGCAGACTGCAGTCAGAGCCCCTGCAGAGGCTGTGAGCCTGAAACTAGATTTATTCCACCTTAAAGACCAGATCTGTCCAGAGACACAGACTTCCAAGGTGACCTCTCGCAAACTTATAAGTGCAGTGCAGTGGAAATCTATAAGTACCAGAGAGGAGGGGATGTCTGCATCCACATACTGCAAAACGTCAAAGATTCTATGCTTATACTGCGCATAACAGAACAGCAGATAGTTAGATACGGACCTCAGCAACTGTATATGGATCAGGAGTTAGTGACCATAATGTTGTAATTACTGTTAAATAGGCATTGAGTCTAATTTTCATCCAATAGTCGACACAGCTAATGACATGAGATGTGGCCTCGATGGAGTGTCTCTCATTGGCTTGAAAAAAAAGAATGAAATTACACGTGATTACACTGCTTATAACAAAATCACCGATAACACTGATTGATGATTGCCGGTCTGATTAGCCTCATTAGCCTCTTCCTGTAACATGACCTCAGTAATTAGTAAAACTAGGCCAGCAATATTTTATAATTTTTTTTCTTATCCATTGGAGACCAACCAGTGCGTTTGCCTTTAATTCTCTATTTAGATCGAGGTGGAAGAAGAGAGGGAGATATTGAAGGGCAGAGGAGGATTCGGCTTCTCGGGTGAGGACATTTAGATAAAGCATATACAGAACCTTAGAGAATGGATTGCAAGCAAACTTGTTTGTGCATTGAATAAAGATGGATGTCGTGAATCAGATTGTACAAGTTTCATGTCTCAGAGCTTATCAGTTTTTTTTTTCAAGGCTTGTATGTTTTATGACATTTGCTCACCGCAAAACAGTGTCAAAGTCATGTAAGATCGG
>JAPZDT010000006.1:14518762-14529310 GCA_029814675.1 Acanthurus coeruleus | reverse complement strand
TTCATTATTTAATCAGTGCGGATATTTTTGATTATGCATGAATTTAAAAACATAATGACTAAAAACATGGAACTAACCATAGAAATTTGGAAAAATAAACCTCAAGTTTTAAACAATATTTGTGAATTATGCTAATGTTGCTTTGCTAATTATTGCTGAAAAAACATTAGCCATTAACCATTAGCTGCTGTTTGAGGTGTTTGTGGGGTAATAATAGTCCTGTTTGTGTAACCACAGAAAACTTAAATCTACATCCAATAAGATACAAAATATGTAAGAAACTGCAGTAACTACACATCTGAGGGAAAATCACTGTTAAGCACAGAAGGAAGATCTTGTTGCTTAAAATCCAGGTTTTCATCTCTAGTGTTAATTAACATAAATTAATACATCACAGTGCTATCCCTGACAGTTGAGCATCAATAACAATTTTCATCAACTGTGCCTAGTGGTGTGTCTTGTTTTTTTCACACATAGACACACACGCATGCAAGCACACCAAACACAATCACACTTTCACACACATGCACACAATAGCATATGTTTGGAAGAAATTGTCAACGGGCTCAATATTTCACAGTTTTGCCTGTCCATATTTTAAAACAAAAGCTGTGACAATATATTTGGGAAACAATGTCCCTAAGCAGGAAAAAAATAAAATATTGAATTGAGCTCTACAGTGTTCTGAGTGCCACCACTGTTTCATTTTTTCCTCATTAAAAAAATAAACAGGGAAATCTTTCAACCTGTCAGCAATTGTGTGGGTGTGAAAGCAAAAAGAGGGAGAGATAGAAAGACATAGATTAGACCAGAAAGGGAAATAGAAAGAGACAAAGAGAGGGGAGTCGGGAAGGGAATACTTGGTATTTAAAATGAAGATGACACATGGGATGGTTTCCATTGTGCCTCAGCAGGCTCTCTTGAGATGAGAGTGACTTAATATTTCACAGTCCCAAGAGAAACACACACAAACTGAGACGTATGCACACACAGACTGGCTCATATGAAAGCCTCGTTTGGCTCAGGCGAGACAGACTTTCTCTTGAGGTGATGGGAAACTGAGTTCAGCCTTGAGTTTCACAATGATCAGGGGAACGTTTCTCTACTGCAAATAACGCTGCACACTTATGGGCGGCTGAGAGAAAAGTGCGTCCTGTGTGTGAGCAAGAGATTTAATTCTAACAAATGCATACTCATTTCATCGTAGGAGCTGAGCTTTTTTCAGGGCATGCATTTGGTGTTTATATTGGTATGAATGAACATGTGTGTATGAGTGTGTGTGTGTGTGTGTGTGTGTGTGTGTGTGTGTGCAGCGATAGAGATTTAAAATTCATAGAGATCACCAAACCATTCTGTACCTATTTGCTTATTTACTGCATCTATAAATAAAACATGACATACCTGCTTCTTTCATTTCCTCCTATTTCCCACATTCAATCTAAATTCCACAAAAATGCTGACATGCACGCAGATATCTCAGTGTAAACATAGGCTATGATATTTACTCAACTGTGTAACATACATGTAGACTTCTCCCTGGTTATTTCTGATTTCATCTTGTGGTATTTTCAATTTATGACTTATTTTTAAATACAGGCCTGCATCTTATTTTATAATCCTAAACATTGACAATCATTTATAACTACTGTGGATGTGGAACAACTTAAGTGACACCATTAAAAAAGTTCTACACAGCAGGATGTGACATAGTTGCAAAGCAGTTGAGCAGGATTATAAATTATATAAATGTTCAGAAGTATGTCGACACACATGCGTTTGGTGTGAGGCTTTTTTTCTGTTCCACTTAAGGCAAATATTAATGTTACAGCTCACACTGACATTTCAGACTATAAACCAACTGAGACAGCAGTTTGGGGAATCAAAGGAACTAGATGTTTAACATACATAGGCTGTATTTCATGTTTAGATGTCCACATACTTTGGGCAACATAGTGTACATGCAGATGGATTCAAATTAAAAATATTTATTTTGTGTAATTTTCATTAATAAATAGGCAAGACAAACTAACTACAGGACCAAGGCATATATTAGAAATACAATTTCTCTTCATTTTATCATTCGCCTCCAAATGGGCTTTTCCCATTGCTCAACTTGTCCTATATATCACTCTGGAGGTACTGGCGTTGTCTTATCCGCAGTTTTAAGGAACACAGCAAGACTGGAGGTAAAACCAAACTTTGAGTTACTTTTGGCCTTAGTATTTGAAAGTAAAAAAGCAGTCTAACCTCATTTAAACTCGGCGTGAACATTTATCTTTGAGTGGGAACACTTGCCTGCCTGTTGGAGCAAAAAAAGGTTAGCATCAATGTCTGATTGAGAGCTTGTTCACGTTAGCTAACATTAAGCGTGTAACATAACGTTAGCTAGCAACCCTTATCTCTACCAAAGGTATGACCGATGAAAATTAAAAATAAAATAGAGTTTTTAAAACTGTGACATCTCTCAAATGTGCAGTTAGACGATACATTGAAGTCGGTCATCTGTGTCATCTAACAAAGCTACATAACAGCTAACCTTAACCCAAAAGCTAATGTTAGCTTCGCCGCTAGCTAACCGCTTGTGGCATTGACTGTCCTTCAACTTCACTGGCAACAGTTGATCAAAAAGCCAACTTAAACAAAATAATGACAGGCTGATAACATGTAAGGTTAATTTTTTTTTCTCTGAAAGGTTAATATCTGGTCTGACAATGACAGGAATTACTAAAAATAATTCTGTTGTAGTTGGATGACATTTTCAAAAATGCCTGTGCCGACCTACAGCTAAAAACTGTAGACTAATGTTGGTAACTGACATATTTTGAATGATATAAGACATAGGTGGCAATTCCTTACGATTTAGGAGTTGAAACCAAGAAAATGTTTGCACAAAAATAAGATTTAAATGACAAATTGGTGGAGATGAATTGTCTGATGACTAGATTGCCTCATTTCAAGGTCAAGGCTAAGTCAAATCTATCTTTTTGTATCTGATTATAAACGAAGTTACTGTATGTAGATGAACTCTGAATTCATTTCAGTCCACCAAAAACCAAATCATTTGTCTTTTTGGAATTATTATCGTTCTGAAGATTTTCTGTGAGTGGTCTATGTCATGTTATTTAAATGCTTTTTCTGTGTCTGCATTTAAATGAGACATGTAATTTGCATCTTGGACAAAAAGTTAGGTTCGAGGATTATTTTGCTTTTTTGCTCTTAATGATTGTGGGATCCTCACCTGTAAAACACTGCATTGTGGTCTTTTATCATTTGAAGGTCACATGAAATACCTTAGCATGAACAGTTAAATGGTGCAGCCCACTAACAGACTTCATATTTCTTTCTTTTTGCAGGTTGCTTGAAAAGCATGACTGATAAGGAACGAAGATGGGCTGCTAATTTGCGGCCTCTGCCAGACTTTGAGCCACACTACCGTCCTCTGGTCCATCTGACAGATGATAAGCCCAATTTTAGCGGTGCTACTCGGCTGAGGTAATAAAAAAAGGTAGCAGTGTTGTATTGCAGTGACAGTAATGCTAAGCAAGGCAAGCTGAGTTTCATTTATATAGCACACTGGATACCCAAGGGAAACACAATGCGCTTTGCATGAGAATTAAGAAGAAGAAGCAAAAGAAGAGGAGGAGAGAAAAAATGTAAATAACGTGATGATTCCTGATAATGACTATGATAACAGCCATAACAATTAGAAAGTAAACATGATAATAGCCACTAACATAAACATGCAACAAGACATACAAATGTGTTAATCTGTGGAAAAGGATGTATTTCACATTACTTAATGGGAACAGAAAAAAACAATTTAAGACAATTTGTAAAAGAAACAAGATATCAACACCAATCTCCGTTCCTGTGGGAGCCTACAACAGCACCTAGGGCCATTAAAAAACTAAACGCCTCTTCTCCAGGACTTTGAAATGGCCCCCAAAACAGCAATCATAATAAAAAAAGATGGCCCACAAGGAATGGCTGGCTTATAACTTTTAAACAGGTCCACCTTAAAAGATTTAGCACTGCTAGAGCATGAAGGCTAGACCTGTCTAGCCTAGTCAGACGATCGAGAACATGCATACAACCAGTTTATTGCCATATGTATGTTTGTTTGGATCAGAGATTAGACTTTTAGGTTCAGAGCCTCCTCAATAAAACTAGTCTGTAACTTTGCCTTTGTCAACAGCAGTTTGGCTTTTGTTTTGTTGTGGCTGCTTGTTATTAAGGTTGCAGAGTTGGACAGGTGATGAGCTTGATTTAAACTGTGTCCAGTTTAAATAACACACACACACACCCACACATATAGTTACTTGAGCTCATTAACGAGAGCGCCATCATTACAGGACAGTGGCCAACCCACTGGCTCATTTGGTTTTGACTCATATCATGTACTGAGTTTTGATCTGCTTTGAACCTTTGTTGCCTTAATCATCCTCTTTTTCCAATTTTTTCCTTCTCTGTCCACTATAAATTGGCAATCAGATCTCTACTTTTAATTAGTTACCAAAATATTCCCCAATGTCTTTGAGCTGAGTACCTCAAACTTAAATGAAGCACTGTGATCTCGTTTGTGAGTCCACAGGCTAGTCCTTCACGCTTCTCTTACACATACAGGTTGAAAAAATGGTTTATTAGGCACTAGTGAGGCTTGTAATGATGCTTTGCTTTTGAATGTCACCTTCCATTTTAACCCTTCTTCTTTGCTCCTCACTTGTCCACCAAATTGTGTTTCAGATGTGAATTGCAACTGCTGTTGATTGAAAATGAATGTGAAGAAAATTTTAAATTATTAGCAGCCATGTTTATTTAGACCTTTAATTCAACTGTTGAGCTACTGACAGGTTCTCATGGGCTGTAAAAACATGTTCATTTACATCCATCCAGACATTTTTTTTCAGGGATCAGGAGCATAAATTAAAAACGTTAAATAAGGTTGTTGTTTATGTTGTTGTTGTAGGAAAAGTCCACCTGCTCCTGGCAGTCCTGACCAAATGAGAGAAGCTCTGCTTTCTAAAGGAGGTGACGGACTCAGAATGGAGAGGGCCTTCATCCAAAACCTCAGAGATAAATTTGATTCTAGCAACATGCAGTTGGGTGATGAGGTAAATAAGTTAAAAGAGATAATGTCAGGGTTTCCCCTTTGCTTAATGTAGGTGCATGACAGTTGATATATGTTAAATATTTTGGGTTATTGTCAAGGCTTTCACCGACCTATTTAATGTCGGAAGATGCGATGGCATCCTCATCTGTCAGACTGAGCTTATAACTTCCAGAAGCCAGTTTCCTGAGGAGAATCCCATATGAAGTTCCTTTATAGGGTTTGACTGTGCCGACACTCATCTAAACAACCGAAAACAATGACCTCAGGTTGGCTTTAATTTAAAAAGAAATAAAAAACAGGTCATTTCAATTTGTGACCTTTACAGAAACCCTGAAATGATGTGTGAGATTAAATGTCAGTAATAAGCCATATTTGAAGATTTGACATCAAAGTGAAATCTAAACATCTGTGGTAATTAACAGGAGATTACTGCACTGGCACGTATAGCAGTGCGTGACACCATTATCCGGCTAAGTGGAGGGGTTTAAAACCATCTGTAGCACCTTGTCACTTAAACTGTGAGCTGCAGAAATTCATTGTCACATCAAATTCACACTTTATATTATCCTTCTTGTTTATTTCTTGAGCAGTATGTCTGCATGTGCTGATTATGTCAACATTCTTTCTTAAATTTACTCTGGAGTCCCCATTTTTACTAAAATTATTCTGTTTTTCACAGAATGAAGACTCAGATGACGACCAAGCCGTCCTCTCCCTCCCTCGTATGACACCCACTGACAGTATAGTCCTAGATGAAGAGTTCCTCATGGACCAGATCAAGGACTTCAACAGTCCAGGCAAGAGCACAGAGACTGAAGGTGCGGTGGTAATCAAACTGTGTAAAGTCTTCATTCACTATCATTGTGTGTTAGTATGTTTATTACACTGACTCCCTTTGCAGCATGCATTCAAGTTCAAGTCTGTGGTGCTACTGCAGCTACTGCAGGCAGATACATCACAGAAAACCTCAAACCCTCCCAAGTTAATAAGGAAAAAAAAACACTCTGACTTGTTTGTGATTTAAAATAAACAGTGTTATGAATCTTTAGGCAGTGATCAAAGCTGAGTACAATAGTAGAATAGAAAAATGTTAAAGAAAAAAGCTAATCATCACTCTTAATTTGAGAGGGTTTAGAACAAAACAGATATGACAGTTTTCAAAATAAACTCTGTCCCAGTTTATATAGCTTTGTTGTGGTTCTTTCTTTCTTTCTTGTAGTTTGGCAAACTGACTGGCACAGAAGTCACATGGCAGTAATAAGTAGCGAGAAGTTTGACAGCCTCCTGAAGATGTATCCTGATTACCAAAGCTGTAAAAGCCACATGGCAGCATTTGTCCTTATAAGAGGTAAGAACCTCTGGTATGTTAGAAAAATGTTTTGATTTAAAAAAATTATAAGTCTGTTTGTTTTCTATTGTTATTAGTTTCACTGTATCTGTGCAGTGCTAGAAAGGATGGACAGTATACTCCAGAAGCATCCAGAACAGAATAACCTGGAGCTGTGACAATGGCTGACGAGACAGAAAGAGTGTATTGTGAATTTTATATGCAGATAATAAATACATCCATATGCGACGCGAGCATACAGTGTGGATAAAACCTGTCTTCCCTTAATGTTAATACTACTCCAGGAGAAATTTGAGAGAACGTAAAAGTCCTACTGAAATCACATTTAGTCATCACTTTCTGTAGTCAAAAAACATTTCAACATGTTTTTTTTTTAAATATATTAGTAACAGTTTATTATTGAAAGAAAAGAAAAAATGGGTTTGCTCACATGTTCTAGCCACGATTTGAACATTTTGACACTGGAGAGCTGTTATTTTTTACTTTTTTATTCAAGGAAATCTGACTGACGTTAACCTGTGAGTCTTTAAATGACAGGCTATGGTTTGAATGAAGACTGACAGCATTTCACTCATGCTTTTCTATAGGTCTTTTATCTTCTATTCAGGCTTTTAAAATGTATCGTTAAATGTCCTCACCTGTTACCGAGGCTCACCTCATAGTTACATGTCTTTCACACATCATTCTTCATGTCAATCATATCTCTGGGCTCTTGTGTGGTTGCTCTTAACCAAAATGACAAAGTTAGTTATAAACTGGAGAGAAAAACAGTTTCATGTGCTCCATTAGAGGTGTTGGACACAGAGGGTTGTCCATGTGATCAGTACAAGGTGGTGGCAGTTGGTGCTGGTCGTTCAAGCTGCAGGACGTGGCTTTGCTACAGTGGAAAGATGGTCCATGACTGCCACGCCATCATCATCGCCAGACGGGCTCTCCTAAGGTACAAAGTAGTGGTTATAATCTTTGCTAAATCAACATGCCTGTTAGTACTAGTTAACTGTAGGAATTATTGTCCACTTGACATTGTAACTGGATATTGTTCCTGTTTATTCTCTATGAATTTAGATGTTAAACATACTTTTTTTTAACTAATCAGTGATTTCTTACATTCTTTTGCAACTGTTCTGCCCTTTTAGTCGTCAGTCTGATTGAAACACTGCAAGGTGTTTTGTTATTCATGTGCAAACCTTTATTTGAGAATGCTTAATAAAAAAAAAAAAACATGTGTTTTTTACACCCCAAAAGCAGTAAAGGCCATCCAAAGTATAGAGTAGTCTCCTCTGCCATCTGACTGCACTTAGTGACGCTTTTGTTGCAAACATTTCTTAACTTTTGAGCAGTCATGTACATTTACTAAATTATAAATTTTGCCTTTTCCATTTGAGTTCTCATGATGAAGTCATGTCACGACTTTCACTCCTTAATAGAGCTGGCAGCCTGGACCACATCTCTCTCTCTCCTGTACCACTGATGGTGCTTCTGGTGCTTTAAAAGTGCTGGTGTGGCTCAAAGTGAGAATGGTATTTTTTTTTGGCTTGTGTTCAGGTTTTTGTACAAGCAGCTTTTGCTGTTCTTTGATGCCGATCCAAAGGCCAAGGAGAGCTGTATTTTTGAGAATAGTACAGACAGCCACCAGCTACAGCTCAAACCCAAGATCAGCCTGCATCTCTACACCAATCAGTGTCCTGAAGGAGCAGCCAAGAACTTCTACTTCAAGTACAGCAGTTTTTTATTTCTTCCTTTTTAAGGTTTTAATACCCATATTTGTCATGTGTTTTATTTAAAGCGGTATTTTGCAGTATGTATTTAAAATGCCTTGTGGTGATAGAGATGAAGGATCTCAGAATTTATTTACTCTGGACCACATAATGATGTACAAATATAACACATAATAACAATACAACAGTTAACAACCAGAATAAATCTTGAACAAAAAGTCATTAAAAAAGAGACAGAACATTACTGAGGGATGCACACAGTTCACATACTGCCCTCCGTCTGGAATTATATAAGTTTATGCAGAGACAGTTGTTAAAGTATTTGGGCAGGTACTTCTTTTTATCCGTTACAATGCTTGTGTTTTTACATTTTTAAAAATTTGAATACTCTTGATAAAACATAATAGTCATTCCCCATGCAGATATCTTTATTCCAGGACAGATTATTTGACTACTCAGAATAGTTTCACCCTGTTGTTACACAGATATCATTGTCATAAGTATTAGTAGAAGTGGTAGTTATAACTTGTCGGTACATTTTCATAAATGATAATAACTGGAAATTGGAACCCTAACTTTCTGTTAATTTATATTTTATGGTTTATATTTCAGCGTAATGCTCATTTTCTTTGTTAATAAACCTGCGCAGGAGTTTTAATATCTTTTGTTTATGAAAATGCCTGTTATGAGTAAATCTCCTTCTCTGCTGACTGAAATCCAACTTTATGTTTAGGTTTAAGGACCTTGCTAGCAACGACTGTGCCTCAATGAAGCTACAGTATCATGTCAAGGGCCTGCTGGTCCCTGCAGCCTACCTTGACCCAAGTCTCTGGGCTGCCAAAGTCTGCTGCATGTCTGGCAGTGATAAGTTGTGTTGCTGGACTGTCACTGGGGTTCAGGGTGCATTACTCAGCCACTTCATCCAGCCGCTCTACATCACCAGCATGGTGCTAGGTAAAAAGCCTTAAAGCATTAACCTGACTTATTTCGCAATTATTTCTTATTTGATTTCTTGCCTGGAGCTCCACCATATGAGATAGATCCAGGTATCTAAACTTTAGATATGAGGATGCATCCACATCCACATTACAATCGTTTTTGTTTTTGAAATGCATAACTTTATCTATACCAAGCATTAACACTACTCTGGTGTTTTAGAGTCCATTAAAGAGAGAGACTCTGGGAAATGCTGCTGAACCCGTTTTAGTTTGAAATTCCGCGGTTGCATTATAATCTCACTTCCTGATGGGTCTTTCTTTTATCACACAGTCCTTTCTGATTCTAATGTCCGTATCACTGAGAAGTTTTCTGAAGGAATACAAACCGTGTACAAATATCTAAGAGCCTTGATTACCAGCAGTTAGTTCAGCACAGATATCGAAATTCAAGTGTTGCTGATCTTGTTGTCAATGACAACAGTTCAACATCTATGTTGGTTCAAGCAAAGAAATCTCCAGTCTTACATTTCCCTCCTTGCAGCTCTTCCTCCATAGTGTTTTCTGCATCAAGCCAACTGTTTACAGCATGTACATGAATGGTTATGTGATATGTGTTTTCATGGGTGTTAGTCTGGTGGGAGATTTTTTCTGAAATGGTGCTAAAACACTGGTCAAAGAGCTTAACAAAGAGACTGCTGGCATGTAGCTCTATATTTAGTGACAGACAAGAATGAATCAATCTTCTCATTCAGTTTTCTGAATGAAGGTGAATAAGCTCATCTTCGAAAATGTCAAAATAGTTTTAGAATTTTTTCATGTGTAGGTCACAGTGAGGTCAGCTTAAAGTTGTGTTTTGTTATCACAGTTAAGCTTGTTTTTTACTTCCAGGTAGAATATTTTCCATCACTGTCATTAACACTAAATGAGATGATTTTTTTCTCATCAGTGTGTTTGTACATTTTTGACATTTTTAAGGGCAAATGCAGTTGTATTTCCTTGTTGTGTTTATTTAGGGGACCAGAAAGTTTTTAACAAGGAAGTGTCCGATATCACTAACAAGCGACTGGGTGATGCGTTGGAGAACTGTCTACCACCGTTCCACAAAAAACAAAACATCTACTTTGTATCTGGCAATCATGTGGGGCCTGTTGTAGTCTCCCCGCAGCATGACAATCTCAGCATCAACTGGTGCCTTGGAGACAAGGATATTGAAGTTCTGGACAGTAGCAAGGGCTTCATCATTGAAGGGTAAGATCCACATGCAATGCATAAGAAATGAATCTTCTGCACAGTTTGGAAAGTGCTTGATTTTCAGATTTGAGGTCTTCACAGATACATACCTTCATGTCTGGGTCTGAGGGTGTTACACCTAATGGTAAACAGACTCTGGACTGTATGAACAAAACGGGAGCTGATCTGAACCTGATTGATGAT
>JAPZDT010000006.1:13028361-13044160 GCA_029814675.1 Acanthurus coeruleus | reverse complement strand
CCGATCTTAAACTTTTCAGCAATCATCCCAGACCAGGGGTCGGCAACCTTAGACACTCAAAGAGCCATTTGGACCCGTTTCCCACAGAAAAGAAAACAGAGCCGCAAAACCCTTTTTTTTTTTTAGATTTTTTTGGGGCTTTTGGGCCTTTATTTGATAGGACAGAGTTGAAATGGGGAGATATAAAGAGGGGGTAGTGACATGCAGCAAAGGGTCGGAGCCGGAGTCCAACTCGCGACCGCTGCGCGGAGGACGGAGCCTCCCGTGTACGGGCCGCGCGCGCTACCCAGTGAGCTAAACGGCGGCCCCGCAAAACCCTTTTGACATCTAAAATGAAGATAACACTGCATATATCTTTTTTTTAAAGCTATTTTTGTTTTAACCTTACCCTATTATTCAAAGTATAAAAAAACTATAGTGTGTTGCATTCATGAAATCAATGAACTGGTACTGAGAAAACGATTTTTTTTTTTTTTGTATGCAACAAAAACATTTTGAACTCCGAAAAAAAGACGCAGGCGATTGAGTACGCCACAGCTGAATTGATGTCTTTAATTTGCTGTTTGGTAAATGTTCTGTTTTCTTCAGAAATTTTTCTTTTCTTGGAACTATTCATGGTTTGCCTACCGGAGGTTGAAAAAGCTCAATGAATTGCGCGCCGGCGGCTGTCGCACATGTCATGGTTATGAATCATATTTTGAGCGACAAAAAAAAAAAGAAAAGAAAAGAAAAACAGAAAATAAACACGTTTTATTTTAATGTTACAAGAGCACTATAGTCTTCAAATTTAGAATTACATTTAAAAAATAAATGTAATAAAATAAATTGAATATAAATTAAATACTCATTATTTATTTTCCAAAGACACAGGGAGCCGCAGCAGAGCGATGAAAGAGCCGCGGGTTGCCGACCCCTGGTCTAGATGATCGTTCATATCATTACATCTTTTACATAAAAAACTCCAATAATTTTATTTTCATGCATTTACAATGGACATTAAAGCTAGAGGCTATTTATATGTAGTGTTATTGTGAGATATGTGTTATATGTATTTTGTTATAAAATAATCAGGTGGAAATTGCTTGTTTTGGTAAATACAGTGAATGAATCACCTTGTAATTAAGGTTCCTTTAATTTGAGTTATTCTACCAGTTACTATCACTGTGCTAAAAATTACAAAGCTGGTTATTCTGGATAGGAAAGTTTAAAAACAAAGAAAAAATGGTCTCAAAAAGCAGTCTCTCTATATTCAGTATAGCAGGGACATCTGTTATGGGAACAAGCCTTAACCTGTAAATAAAAACAAGCTCGTTTGGATTTGAATAAAAAAGATTAATAGTATTTGAAATCATATGTCATAATACAGAAATATTAACAAGCCCACTATTTCGTAAATAGGCAGCATATGAGAAAGGGAGCCATGTCATCAAGGACATGAATGCCTACATCATCAAGAAGGCAGACAAGACGGCTGCTCTTGAAAAAGAGAATCTGGCCATGCTGAAAAAGAAGGAGGAGGAAAGTTTTTAGAGAGATGAACAACTCATTGTTCTGGAAGAGAAGTTGGAGGTGAGCTGGCTGCTGAGGAGGAAGGCATCCGGAAAGCGCAGGAACTCCAAAGAAAGAGCCAACATATGGAGGAGGAGTTGCGCAAAAGAGTAGGCCAGCTGGAGCAACCAGTGAAGATCCTGACAGAGCAGAACATGGAGCTTCAAGTAAGTCATCTCAGCTCATCATTTAGTTTAACGAAGCTTTGTACCAAAACAGCTTGTGTCAGGTTTAGATTCAGCCTTTAGAATGAAAGTAATAAATTTATATTCTTTGTCTTCTTAGAAGTTAGCTGACATGACTGAAACGAAGAGGGCACCGAAGATTAAGGAGGAGGAGAAAAAGGAAAAGAAAGAGAAGAAGGAGAGGGAGGAAAGAGAGAAGAGAGAGACGCAAGAGAGAAAAGAAAAGGAAAAGAAGGAAAAGAAAGAGAAGAAGGAGAAGGGGGAAAGAGAGAAGGAAGAGATGCAAGAGAGAAAAGAAAAGGAAAAGATAGAGAAGGAAGAGAAGAAGGAGAAGGAGGAAAGAGAAAAGAAGGAGAAGAAGGAGAATAAGAAGAGAGAAAAAAAGAGATTAATGAGTGAAAAAAGGGAGGAAAGGTAAGAGATGAAGGAAGAGAAGAAGGAGAAGGAAAAGAAAGAAGATGAAAAGAAGGAAAGATATGCAAGAGAGAAAAGAAAAGAAAAAATGGAGCACCCGGCTTCCTTTCCCTCCCTGTCCCCTCTACCCCATCCTTCTCCCCCTTTCTGTAAACTACCCTAACCATCCCTCTATTCCCGTACCCCCTTTCTCCCCCATTCACCACCTTCCCCCCTCTACCCCATCCTTATCCCCCCTTTCCTCTTTAAGGGCACATGGTGGCTCAGTGTTTGACACTGCAGCCTCACAGGAAGAAGCAGCATCTGGTTTACCATCCGCCCAGCTGCTCTTTCTGTGTGGAGTTTGTATGTTCTCCCCGTGTCTGTGTGGGTTTTTTCCAGGAGCTCTGGTTTCCTCCCACACTCAAAAGACAAGCACGATAATTGGCTAAATTACAAATTAAAATAAATAAATAAATAAATAAATTCTTATTTGTCTGTTTTAACTCTGAGGGCTCAAACGCAGCTGATACCTTCACATAGCAGAGTAACATGACATGAAGTCATTTAACTTAGTCAATGAAAGGAAGTGTTTCAAGAATTAAGTGTTTGATCTAAAATTCTGGGTATAGATGACAACCTTGATTCTGTGATTTTAATTTACACTACACTGACTCTTTCCTATTTTTTGGTCTTCACCAACTGTTCAGGGAAAAATATCTGGCTACTTAGCTGTTAAATGCTCCATGATGCCAACCAGATATAACCAGATATCAGTCATTTTTTAATGTGGGAAAATTTAAAGTGTCACAAAAGTCATAAAATATATCACCAATTGTCTGAAAGGTTTTGTTGGTTCTGATTAAGAAAGTATAAAAAGGCCTTGCAGATTAAAAGAGAAATTGAATTTATTACTACAAAAAACAAATTTAGTTGCTTTCTGGCTTCCTGTGTACATATACATACATACATATATATATATATATATATATATATATGCATACTCAACAGAAGAGCCAAACACAAGGTAGTCTGGACGTAGGACAAGACAAAACAAAAAGCGTCTCATGTGTTTGACAAAAAATGATTCAAAGCTGGTCAGCACTACAGATCTATGCAGATTATTTTGTCAAAACAGAAAATTAATGGCATTGATTGAGAGTAGAACTTGGTGTGTACTTTACATACACCGTAAACTAAGTAGGAATGTGACATTTTTTGCAATAGAAATGTCGATATGTCAGCAAGCTAATTAGGCTAATCAAATTTGTATCTTCACATTACTGAAGATCTGCAGTAAGCATTAACTGCATAAACAGAAGCACTAGTTGTGTCCCTCTACCTCTCTGACCCACATTGTACGAGTTTTTTTCTGAATAATTATAAGCCATCTTTCCTTGACCAATCTTTCTAAAAGTCTGGGATAGGAGATACACTGTAGATCTTTATAAGGGTTTCATTTAACTGTTAATGAATAAAACAATTTTACTTCAAATAATTGCACCAAACCAGAAATTGAAAGGACTCTAATCACTGTTTTTGCAGAGGTGTTTGCAGTGGCCACCTTGGCCAACACAGCAAAGATGTCTTTTGCAATATTACCACTTGAGGGCGTCAAACACACAAAAAACAGTCAATTCAATTTAACAGATAACACATACTGGGTTAGATTACAGGACATGGCATTGTGGCTTGTGTGTCCACAGGAAGAAGGTGGCTAAAACTGACCAGTGTGTCCTTTAGGTTAATGTTCCTTAAGATGATATATATTCAAAAAGTATGTAAATGCTTTCAAGAAGCAAGCATTCTCCAAATATATTAAGATTCTCAAAATATCACCTTTTTTTTCAAAGTCTACTGTTGTGCTCTGGTGGGTAACACTGTGTATATTAGATATTTCCTGTTTTATTTTGGTAGGTTGTTCCCCTCATACTTCTGGTTTAACCTCCTGTTTGTAGTTACGTTTGCTCACCTATATCCTATTGATAATCACCTTTTCCAGGTTTAAATCAATTACCTTTGCTCTGTCTGTTAGCTTGTCATCCTTCATTTGAAACTACTTTACTGCATCAGTCGTCTCTTATGTGTCTACAGCTGAACCCAGCCTGCCTTCTCCTGCTATCATTGTGACAAGAAGAACTTTGTGCAATACAAACACATGCTGAAGGGGGAACATGGTGCTTTCACCTGTGATACCAAGAGGGTTTTGATCAAGCACCAACATGTGAGGAGGTTAAAGTAAGAATGTGTATTTCTTGGACATGGTGACCTGAGAATGACTCCCATACACAACAGCACAACTCTAAAACTGAGTAAGCTAAAGAAAATTCAGCCATTGTTAATTTTGCTATTCACACCTTTGTTTTCCTGCTGTGACTTGCTAAAATGTCTCCAGCCAGGTAACCATATTAATCCTGATGATTAAATCTTATCGTGTATATTTAATAGAATTTTTTTTCACAGAGAAATTAATTCAAACTGTAGTAGCATTTCCAGTTGACCTTTGGTTCTTTTGTTTTCCACTGGTGGTTGTGTTGGACCCAAGTTTTAACACGTGCAGATGAAAAAATGAGGAGATGAAAACTGTGGCAGTCAGTCCCTATGACCATTTTTTATAGAAACTTGGTTTTACAGATAACTTAGGTAGCAAAAAACAGCTAGATTAAACTGGCAACAGTCTGTAGATATGGCCACACGCTCAAAAAACTGTTGCCTTTCTCAGCCACCCTTGGATGCTGTGACTGCTGGGTAATATGGTCTTCCTCCCTTGGGCTCCACCTGCAGCCTCTCAGGTGTCCACCAGATGGGGTTAGACCCACCTATGGCCATACTGGATCACTCCACACATACTCTCACTAATGACAAAATAAACAAGAAAGTATTAGAATAAACAAAAAGCTCATTTTGGCTCCTACACAAACAATCAGTTTAATCAGTTGAGGAGGAAAACATAAATAATTACTGAGGATTGATAATGAGCTTTTTTTCTGTAATGCAATGAAATTTAAGGATGGTCTTAACGTAGTCAGTACCACTTGTCTGAACATTTTGATACTAAGCAATAAGAACTGCAATTGGGTATGTATAATCTTTTGTTGCTGTAAGGCCCCATCAGATTAAAATAATTTTGTTTCTCAAATTATTCAAATCTTTATTGTATCCTTTTTACACTTGCGCTCACAAACATGACGAATGCTAAAAAAAAGAAATTTTCAATTGGACAAAATAAAAAAAAATTGCTTTGAGTCACAACAGGGTACAGTTCAGTGTTTGCAGTGGGCACAAATTGTGTAAATTAGTCTAAAAATGGAAAGAAATAAGACCCAAATTGATTAAACAGAAGGGGATTTATTCATCTCTTTAACTCAGTGTTATTTTAGCAGTAATTAACCAGCATCCTGGAAAAATGGTGTTTAAACTTCTTCATATTTTGTTATCACATACCTGCTGTCTTTAGGCATTTCCAGTAATTTGTCATTGGTACCTCTCTCTCTCCATTTCCCGTTTGCCTCTATGCCTGATATTTTCAAATAAAGGCAGACATATCCAAACATTCAAGAGGTTTTGATAATTCAATTAGTTGTTTCTGAGATAGTTTCCCATAGCACTTTCCATAAATTATTTATGTGCAAACATCTCAAGGTCTCAAGGACGAACTGATTTTGTTTCTGAGGCCAAAGGTCAAACGTCACTGTACCTCACAACATTTTTTTCCCCATATGTGGCATATGTGACCATATTTCTCATATAGTTAGGTAATGACAAGGCAACACTAATCTTCAGTGCCCACTTTAAAACTGTGCTGGGTGTAGAGATCTCCTTTGCTCTTGGGTTGAAAATTTGTGTGAAGCATCAACATTTTGGAATTTGTAACTTCTTTGCAGCAATATTCATGTTTAAAGCAGTGCTGTTGAGCACGAGCTCAGTAATTTAACTGCTACCAAAGTGAAAAACGTTTCTTTTGGTTCCTAATACTTCTCTGTGAAGAATTCCTTTAAGTCGGCATTGTATGTGTCAAAATTCTAGGAGATACATCGACTGCAAAGTCGAACTATTTTTACATGGTGTGAAGGGTTTCACTGAGCATGAACTCTTAGCTGATGTATGTTAACTCTCAAAGTTAACAGCTGATGTTGGTGCTCTGAGCCATTCTGCTCGCATCTTGCATATGGTTGACTGAAACCGCCCTGAAGTTGGCCCTGCTCCATTGTCATCCTTGTGTTAGGCTGGACTCGTATAGCTCTGAGATCTGTGACACATTATTTGGACATCAACAAAATGAATTAACAAACAGATCTATTAAGAATAAACAGATAAACAGGAGATGGAGATGTGAAAAGCAGATCCTTAAATCATCTTTTCTGGGCAGGAAATGTATTTAAGCACACAGTGCTGCATTCAAAGGAGTGGCAAAGAGGACTTTAAAACTGCTAGTGGAGAACACCTAAGCCCTCATCAACCGAGATTTATGAGACTAAAGTCTACACTGCTTTTAATCCTCACCTTCTTTCTAGAGCTACATTTTTGTCGAGTTCTTTCACAATGGCTCAAGGTTTCAAACTCCTCTTTGTTCTTTTGCTGGTAGCCTGTCATGGTAAGTCGTCTAATTTTTTTAATGTTAAATTCTAAACAAATGTAAAATCAATTTTGGTTGTTTGTCTTCAATGGTGAAGAAAGCCCAGATGATCTTAAGTTTTATCATCAGGTTTACTGTATAATCACGTCAACTTTTTATGTCTTTTTAAGCAAATTCAGTAAATTCACACAGTTTGTCGCTTAAAATTTTTCTGGGTTCAAGACTCCGTCTTAAATTAAAGAGCGAGAGTCTAAATGTAGCTGTTCTATTAATATTCATGAGACCCCCCCAAAAAGGCCGCACCCATGGCCAACAACCACTCCCTTCCACCACTCTCTCACCTTCATGCTACCTAATAAACATAAACAATGACAGCATGTTTGAACCAGACACAGCTTCTGAAGAAGAAGAGAAGGACCAAATCATACATGGTTGTTTGCAAGTGGATGTAGGTCTATCAGAATGGTAATGTGTTTTATGCATCTTGTACAACGTAGAACACAACAGTAAAAGTTATCTTGACCCTTCAGCTTGATTTTGTTAGCACATAGTATTGTTAGGTTGAGCAGCATCAGCTTCTCCTTGACTGACTGTGGCTTGTTTTGCCGTAGTGAGCTATTGCATATGCTGATGTCGATCTCCCCCTCCCCCTGCTCTTTAGGTTTATAATTGTGACATACAAAACCTACAAAGCCTTTTGGGACAAAAAGACTCAAAGACTCAAAGCAACAAAATAATTGATAAGTCATCAATCACTTTTTACTTTAAAACAGTAAGTAACCCTTTGAAATTACCAATATTTCAATTAGCAACTTTAATTTTGTCACACATTGTTTCTCAGTTGCTATATTTGATCATAATAACATTAATTTTGTGAATTAATCATGTTATTAGTTACATCCCTGCACTGCTACTTTTTAAGCCCTTGTTTTATATTCAATTTGCATACAAAGGAGATCCAAAACTTGTAGCTGTGCACTGGATTTCACTCTGTGGTTTGGTTAGAATTTTTTTGAACTGAGGTGTTTCATATTCTCGTAAAAAATGTGGGAAAAAAATGCTTAAATATCTTTAAAATTTTGTTCAGATGTGATTTTGATTCCACTTCTCCATCAGACATCAGGATTTGAAAAACTGATCACATGATAATCTCAATGCTAAGCACTGGGACATCTGAACATTTTAGAAAATGGTGCAAAATATAGTGGGCCATACCCAGTTCACCACCAAGTTCAGTACCCAAAAGCTGTAATTTTTCATGATTATGATGGCTCCTTTCTATAAAACTGTACGTTTATATCACTGATATAATGTTTAACTTATATGCTGGCCAACATCCGCCTTTTGTCAATCAGTCGTTGAATATGAGGCTGCAGCTTTGTTATCAACGTGGTTGAATTTTAATAAAAAACTCTTGCTTTTTTTCCGATGACTAATTAGTGATTCTCTTTTCACTTTTATTCATGTCATTCCACGGATATTCTTGATTGATCTGTGAAACCTGGAAAAATAACTTGTTTTAATAGAGCTGTTTGTCTTGGCATGTCAAAGTCATCTGTAACTTGAATTTTTCACAACTGGGAGTAATCATTTGCTAACACTTTTGCATTGTGTCCTCAACAGGCTCAGGTGGTGCAGCCTACATATCACTATCTCACATCATAGTGAAACAGCAAAATCACCTCTCAAAGAAAGTGGTCGTTCAACCTGTGTCCAATGGCTGCAATTTCCTCTGTTTTCATGATTTCATTGTTTAGGGGCTCTTATCATCCTTAAACACTTAGATTATTGTGTGTGTTTTTCCCTTGAACTTTGAAGGCCCTTGTGAGGCAAACCCATGCGGCGAAGGGAGCGCCTGTGAGCCTGGTGCTAATCCATACTTTGTGTGCTTGTGCTTGGCTGGTGATTTCTACAATTATACTAGCAAAAGTTGTGAGAAAGGTAAGTAGGCCTATCCATGTAAGTGAATCAGTGTGAAGAGCACAAATGACTTGGGCAGGATTTACACTCCATGGTTCAAGTGACCCAGTTCAGATTTCTTCCTCTCAAGTGGCACAAATCCGATCTGTCATCTGACATTAATGTGTAAGCAGGAAAAAAGCACATGAAATCAGATATTGTTAGATGGGATTCAGGCCTCTTTTATATGTGGAAATAAATCGAATATGAATCAGATATCTAACGATGTGTCTGTAGTCTAGGCAGACAGATTGGATATTCTCTGGTTGTGCAAGTTGTACGTCATTGAAAAAATTGCAAAAAGATTTTTCGTTATACTCCTCTTAGTTATCATCTCCTCACACCTTTGCCTGTTTCCACTGCACAGTAACCTACAGATGAAACCATAAACACTGATGTTTGTTTGCTATCATCCTCTTGTTTACCTATGTACACAACATACTACGTGTGACTTCTTGTTTTTCTTTGCACACATGGGTCACTTCAGGACTTTGACCAGGTCATACTGGAATCAGACACATTTTTATAAATAACGTGAACAGCCACAATAAAAAAAATCTGATATAGAAAAAAACAAGCAAACCCATATTTAATCAATCTCATGTTCTACCTTCAGGATATGGAGACAGATTCAGGAAAAATGAAAAAAAAATCTTTTCATTTCACAAGTTCCTACTGAGCCTTTAGTTAGTTATAAGAGTTGTCGGTCATTAGGTAATTCGATAATGCACAACCTTTTCAGAGGATTAGTGTTACATGAATCATTTTATGAAATATTTAAAGATCTGACTCTCATATGTTTCCTTGAAATGCAAAGCTGTAGACTGCTTAACATTAAAGACTGGAAGAGGAAGAATGACTGGCTGGAGTTTGGAGATTTCAAGCTAGATATTTCCCCTTGTTTCCAACCTTAATGCCAGGCTAAGCGGTTAGTGGCTTTTGCTTTTTTTGGTATCATATTGGGGCTCATCATCTTGTCTGACAGTTGTGAGAGCAAACAATTTTTTCAATAATTGTGGAAATATTCCTTTATATTAATGGATATGCCTGGAAAGTGTTCTTAACATGATATTTTTCTACCGTAGCAAAAGTTTTCCCTGGACGACGGATCCTGCCTGACACATATTACACTGACCTCCACACCGATAAGTTGTCACTTCACTTTCTGGCTACCTCACAATTATATATTGGAGATGTAAGCAATCAGTTCTCTCCTCTTTGTGTGTGTGGGTTATTTCATTTTTTTAAATGTTCAGTTTGGAGTAAAGGTTCATAATGAACACCTTTGCTTGTATGTTTTCCCTCACCTACTTGGCTAGATATGATCTATGTAATTATCCATAATTTGAAAACATTAATCATTTGAAGTATCTTCAAACCTGCAGTGAGCTGGTGCTTGTTGAGTATCTGGTGAATTGCAAAGATGTTGTGGAGAAACTAAGAAATAATAAATAACTCCTCTCTCTGTGTCATCGAAATATGATCCATGTGTAAATTAAATGTACTTTATGCCCCACAACATCTGTCCTGAAGCAAACTTAAGCAAAAAGGAAATGTGAATTCCCGCTCAGATGATGGCCAAAACAAACTGGTATCTTCTTTCCAAAACACAGATGTATCAGGCTCTCAAAGACTCTGATGGTTTCATTTCAGTAGTGCTGAAATTTGAACGGTAAGTCACAGAGTATCAGCTGTGTTTAAAACCAGTTGCAAAATTATCATCATAAGTTGTGATTGTTTTTTGTCTTTATAGGTACATATCAAAAACCAGAGCTTTGGCAGAGAAAGGGCTCAGTGCAACTGTGGATATCATCTTCGACACAAAAGCTGACATAACAACAGAGGAAGTTAAGGAGAAAATTGACAATGCCAGTTGTTTCAGTTGTAATTGGCATGAGATATTTTTCATTAGTAAGTTATCAGATATCAATTCATTATTTCTCTATTTATTTGTGGTGAAATTTATCTAAATTTATTCAAACAAGACAGACTTATTTTTTTTAGGCAACACATAATTGCAGAGTTATGTTTTGAAACACTTTACACTGAATTAAGAAAGATATTTATTTATCTGTCAAATATAGTAGAACTAGTTTTTAAAAATAAATCCTTACAAAAGGTTTGGTTTATAAAGAAGCAGAGAGTGGCCATAGTTGCTATTGTCTTTTTTCATTTTGTTTTCTTGTGATAACTTTATAAATGAAAATGAGTTTTGTTATCTTGTTATAACGCATTAATTTGTTCTGTTAGTCACAAGAAAAAAGCCTCATTATCTCATGTTAATGAGATGATTATTTCCTGTTGGTTTAATTTTGTCCAATTAAAGAGTTTTTGTGTGTTGATGATATAATTAAAAACAACACACACTTTGTGGGTTTGTGGTCCAGTGATCATTTCATTCACTGTGAGAAAGAAAAGAAATGTTAAAGTCTGATTTTAATATATGATGAGAAGACTGGCATTGAATGTTCTTCATGGTTCTGTCAGATAGTGCAGCTCAGCATTCCTGCTGATGCATTAACCAACAGTATGATGATGTGTGTTGCTTCTGCCTGCAATTGCTTGAATATGTCGCAAAATGTTGCAGATAACGTTTTTGTAAAATCTGTGTGTGGTATTATAATGTATCTTTTTGTGTTTTTAATTAAAATTATGGAATATTCCCCACTGTTGACTAAGCCAACAAGTAGTAAGGTTTTGTTAATGGTAATGATAATGGTATCTCTGAAAAGATCATTTTTTTAGTTATCTGATTACTTCGTACCACTGCACTTCCATGAGTAAGTTGTACTCAACCTATTTTCTTTTTGTCCTTCATTTAAAGGTGAAGACCTGTGCAAGAATGATAGTAGATATCCCTGTGATACAGCAACAACAGCAAATTGTACGTCAGGAGATGGATCTTATAACTGTTCCTGTAAAGACGGCTACGTTCAGTCAATCTTCAGTGATAGAATGTGCTTTGGTAATTTTTTTTTTGCGTGTGTGTGTGTGTGTTATAATCATATTCTACGCTAAAACATTCATCCTCAACTTCTATTGAAATACAAACTTTGACACTTGCCGATGAAGATTCTAAACTAAATTCCACTCAACCTACTTCTCCCGATAATTCCACCTGTGTTCAATGGCTTTAATTCTTTTTCTTTATACAAACTGTGCAGGTGCTCTTACCGCATATGAGCCTGATTTTAATCAAAGTTTTGTATACTTATGCTTGGCTGGTGATTTGTAAAATTAAACATGCATTGGTTATGTAGTGTTTATGTTTGGTGTGTGTGTGTGTGTGTGTGTGTGTGTGTGTGTGTGTGTGTGCGTGTGTGTTACATAATCATTTTCTGTAATCATTTTCTTCAACTGTAAACTATACCTTCAACCTTTAAAGATATGCAAACTTCAACACATTCAGATGAAAGTTCATTAACAACCTCAAAGCAACCATCTGTTCCTCCAGGTAAATGCACCTGCGTCCAATGGCTGAAACAACCAGTTTTCAATATAGAAAATTCAAATTGTTTTCAGGCACTTTAAAATGCCTTCTCTTATATTGTTGTGTGTATGTTTATTCCTTTACCTTTAAAGGCTCTTGTGGAGTAAACTCCAGTCAGTCACAACACGAAACAAGCCCCATCTTCCCCAAGTCCCAAGTAGCCACAGCCAGAGCAACAGCTTTCAAGTTGAAATTTGTGTTTATTTACAAAAAGGTGATGAATGAAAAAGAGCTGGAGAACTAAGGACTTCAGCATGGACCGAGGCCAGAACAACAAACAGAACAATGCTAACTCTAACTGGGGAGGATATATCTAACCTAACAAAACAAAGGAACCAAAAGACATGAATCTTGCCTCCCTACCTAAGCAAAAACAGGAGAAAATGGGTGTAACAAAAACTGTCAGTCCACTCCTACTAACACACGTAACAATAGTAGATTACGGAACGAAGATGAGGAAGATGAGGAAATGCCTGCTGCCCAACGCCGGCCGCCATCTTGGCCATTTAAATAGCAGGTGACCTCCTGGAAGCAGCCAATCACCAGCCGGGCCCGAAACCGATCTACCTATCCTCCTTCAGCAATGACACACACCAATCTACATAAATAAGACAAAGGAACACAGAGAAGGAAACACAGAACACCAAAAACTAACAAAACTTATGACTACAGTCGTAACACATGGAATGGACTAAAATTAACTGTACTGATTGCTTGTCTAACATGTAGTCTGTTGAAACATTGTATGTATATATGCATATATGTATGTATGTATGTATGTATGTATGTATGTATGTATGTATATGTGGTCCATTTGAAGTTCGTTTTAAGTTCTTCCAAAAATGCAAAACTGGAAAAACTGATTTTTTAAAAAATAACCTATTGCAATTTTTTGGTGACCAGTTTAATTAGTTTTATTTTGAGTACTTCTATTCTAAACTGACACTGTAGTTCCACACAACAAAAATGGACTTTTCGTTTTTAACAATTATTTCCACCACTGATTGGGATTCGATAGAAAGGAGTGTGATAAAGGTGTAACTA
Source organism: Acanthurus coeruleus (assembly GCA_029814675.1). Classification (NCBI taxonomy): domain Eukaryota; kingdom Metazoa; phylum Chordata; class Actinopteri; order Acanthuriformes; family Acanthuridae; genus Acanthurus; species Acanthurus coeruleus. The sequence goes on along the minus strand of JAPZDT010000006.1, from coordinate 13,030,965 downwards.
CACCAGTCCAAGGAGTCTCACTTCAGTGAACTCAAACAAACAGCTTTTTGCTCTTCAAATTTAATAATTTGCAAATGAACCAGTGACAGGAATTCAATCACTTGCAATGTCAAGGCCATCAAATGTAATGACAATATTAACATTACAAACCACATAATGATTTGCTATTTTCTGGAGCTGTGCATCCTTAAGGTTTCACTCTCTCCCTCACAACCACAACCTTATTATAAAGAAACAGTGATAAAAGACACTTTTTCCCAAAAGCTAATTTCAAATGACCCTTTTATGCCTTTAAATGTATTTTATTTCATTTTTATCACCACCATTTTTTCCTGAATTTCTATCATTTACTATTACTCTTGTTGTATTACATTGCATTGTTCTACAAGGCAGCAGCTGTTGTGCCCTTACTGGGACTGTATTTGCTCATGCTCAGGTAATCTGAGTTGATTCATGGCAAACTCTCGCACATTGTGGACAATCATTCTCACATAATTCACTTTAGCCTGAGCAAATAAAGTGCCACACCGCAGGAACTGAAAGGAAATTAGTTCTTATATTCTGATAATATGTATGATAGTAATAGCTCTGGCCATGACCGCTACAGCAATGCATGTCAGTAACACTTTGCAGTTTTCAGACCATGAATAAGACAGTTTTCCTCTGTCCCCAAACCCCTTTGGTCATCACACTTTACATACTAGTCTAACCTCTTAAAGAAACAGACTCACTGAAGATGAGCTCTGCATTTTTTCAAGGGACTGACCAAAATGTAGATGATTTAGATACAGTGCAGCCAATAAATAATCGGTAAATAAGAAACAAGAGAGAGAAATGCCAAAAGACTTTTAAGAATAACTAAAAGACAAACCTGAATCCAAATGCAGATGTTGCAGTAAAAAAGGATGTCGTGCAGCCATTAAAGGGGGCACTGTGATGATTAAACAAAAAGATGTCAAGAAACTTTGGCAACAAAGCAGAATTTATTATGGCCATCACAATTGTGTTTCCCCACTAATGAAACAATAGCAGTGACTTCTGTTTTATTAATAGTTGTTAAGAAATGCAGATGTATATTCAAGTTGCAGAAAAATACTCAGTGTGATGCAAAGAATTACAAAATATTTGTAACAAAGTTATAATTGATTTAAAAACAATTTAGACCCACAACAGGATTGATTTAAAGAAGGCATACATCAATTTCTTAGAAATATTTTTGCTTTAAACCACAGACTTTACTTTCATCTACTCATAAAATTCTCTCAAGTTACAAATTAGTAACAATAGTGCAATTATTATTTGATTATTTGTACTCAGCCTGTTTTGTGCCAGAAACAGAATTATTCCAACATCTACAATAGCCACTTTACAGTCAATAAAAAAAGACTAAAAAGTGTGTGTAAGACATAGAGAAGTGGGCAATTTCTTCATTGTTTTTATGGGTATTCCTTTGATTTTTAATAACCTTTTCACAGATTCTTTGATTTCTTGAGTCTGAAGTACATAAATGATTGGGTTCAACATGGGAGGAAAAACATAAGTCAGAGACAAATTTATGATGCGAGCATTTGGATGTATTTTTTCCATTAAAGTAAATGTGATTAACACTGGGATAAAGTAGATTGCCACCAATGAGAGATGACCAATGCATGTTTTGAAAGCCTTGACTCCTTGCTGAACTGTAGTCATTTTAATCAAAGTATAGCCAATATAAAGGTAGCTTAACAAGATAAAAAGGAGTGGAAGCCAGAAAATAAGAACTGGGTACAAACAACTAAGGACATAACTGGGGAAATGGTCATTACAGGCCAGCCGGTACATCTGACCATGATCACAGAAAAAGCTGTTTATAACCACAGATTCACAGAAGGAAAGTCTTGTGAGGAGGCCGACTGCAACAAGAACAGCAACTATTACAAACAGCCAGAAAAAGGCAATCAAAGACAGCATGAACCTGTGGGTCACCTTCACCTGATAGTGCAGTGGAAAGATGATGGCTATCAGTCTGTCGTAGGCGAGAGCGACCAGATTAAAAGACTGCATGGAAAGGCAGGTGTAGCAGAAAAAAAGATATGTCATGCAGCTGTTATAGGAGATGTAGTTATGGTTAAACAGGAAGATGTCAATAAGCTTTGGCACCAGAGCAGAGCTACCAAACAGGTCCACAAAAGCTAAATTAAAAACTGCAATATATTTTGGAGCTCTCAGATTGTGATCCAGGTATATTACAGTCATTACAGCTGTGTTTCCCAACACCGATACAATATAAACAAAGAAGAGAAAGATATAATAACGTTTTATATTTTGAATGTCAGATAAACCAACTATTTTGAAATATGCAGGACGCACAAAAGTGATGTTTTTCCCAAGAGCAGGGTTGAATAAGCTCATTTTAAAACTTGTCAAGGTTTCTCAGTGCAGTTGTTGATGGAGATAAATTTCCTCTTCAGGGCATTTTTCAGTGTTTTCTGTCCAGACAGGAGTTGCTAACTCCAGGAGCTGTCTTCTTCTGAGTTTTTTTAAATAAGATCTATGTCAAGTCCCTCGTGTCTGTTTTACGTAAGCCACCCAACATCAGACAAACCCTGCTTTGGTCTAATAAAC